>JAJGRW010000553.1:0-117262 GCA_025461045.1 Carex parvula | reverse complement strand
AAAGATGTTGAACTGTACCGGAACTCTTTAATAAAAAAAATAGTGGGTAACTTAACTACTAACCTTTACTCAAAAATCTATGAGTATTCACGGGGATAAAAAATGACTATTGTTGAGGGTAAGTCCAGTGATGTATTTAAGTAGAACGAATGGAGGTCAATTCACCCTCATTTTAAAAAAAAATTTCTATGTATGATTTTCTATACAATTTAGTGTAAAATTGACTATCATTCTCTGCAAAAAAAAATTATATGATCAACCCCTAATATGTGTTTGACCCCTATAGTTCGAAAATCTAACTTTACCCCTGAGTAAGCCAATATAAATTGTTATTTCCGAGGATGTCGTTTAAGAAGGTTTGCAAATTGAATTTCCAAATCTTAGGTAGCACTTTCAAAATCCTTGTTGGCAATTTCAATTTCACTTTCATGGATACAGTGCAATTATAAATTTTGAAAAATTTCACTAAATGAAAGCTTTCATCTCTACTTTCACTCTCTCATAGCCAATCAAATTCACTCCTGACATTAAAAGCAATTGCTAATCAATTGCATGAATGTACGACTTATGAACTTAAAGAATGAAATTAATTTCAGTTACTCCATGACAGTTGTATTAATTGCAAAAATTATTTCATGGATGGAGATGATACTGACACTATTAAGCATTTTTTATTCTCAAAAATACTCACATATTCTCGTAGTTAAGGTCTAAGGAATGAACTCCGACATAGATCTCACCTTTTCAACAAAAATAACAAAAAGATATAAATAATTAAAGAATAATATATTGAACAACAGATAGAGTGGAAAAAACGTGACGTGACTAACAAGCCATGACTTTGGTCCCGTGCCGTGTCGTATCGTGACCAAGTCAATTTTTCATATGCAGTGTCGTGACCAAAATGGAGATATTGATTCATAATATGGACCAACCCGCGCTATGCGTAGTACCATAGCCTCACTCTGTGTAATTAAATAGAGAATGAGACTATAATATTGTGTATATTACGGTTCGACCTGTGCTATGGATCTATATATCTACTATAAAATTCAAACAGTCGATTCGAACAATGAAACATGATTTTCATGTAAAAATATACTTGGTGATCATATTTGTTTAAATTTTTTTAACTATTTTGTAGATAAGTAGAAGGTCACTAATAAATAGTAATTTCTTTTAAAATGTAAAATTTAATTTCCAAGTATATTTTTATATGGAAATCACAACCAATCAATTATTTGAACCTTTGATTTTAAAGGCACTTGATCGACGATCAAGTGATTTTTTACATTATATCAAAATTTATATACATAATTTATTTTAATTATAAAAAATATATCCACAATTTTGTTTTTTTAATATGAAAAACTCTATATTATCAGTTGTCCTAGTTATTGAACAAAAATAATCAATATACCCTTTCCCATAAAAAAAGAGTTCCTAAATAGTTCTAGGCGGGGTTAGAGCAAAAAAGGGAATAGTTAACAAGAAAAACGAAAAGAGGAAAATTAAGAGGGAAAATAAGAAAAGAAAAGAAAAAACTTCCTCCCTCCTTGCTCTTGCTCCACCGTGATCGAGAAGAGAGAGAAGAAGAAGCAGCAGCTCAATTCCAATCCCAATTCCCAGTTCTAATTCGGTGCAAACAGAGAAGTAACAGAGAGAGATAAAGAGAGGAGGGAGAAGCAGGCGAAGCAAGGAGGCAAATCGCGCGGCATCACGTGAGCCAGAGAGAGAAAGAGATAGTTGAGACTGATCCTCGTTTCTCTCTGGTATTCATTCGCACTGTTTCGAGCTTCTAGAAGGTTTGCATCTCTCTTCCCCATCCCGACTTCTCTCCCTCTCCCCCTCTCTCTTTCCGAGCGAAATCTAGTTCGTTTTAAATTAAAAGTCAATCTGTTTGTTCTTAAACCGAATTTAACTGCTCGACCAGCAATCTCCTCCCTCCAGCAACTCAAATCTAGCGAAAATTTGAAATTTTGCGCTAGGGTTTTGATCGCTTACTTAGCCAGTACTATTACAGCTTATTATCCCTTTTCTCGTACATTACTTTTTATTTTTCAACCTGATTTTTACGATTTTACCCCCCAAAGGAGTGACCTTTGACATTGGATTTTGAATTTTTTTGTGATTGTACAGCCGTGAAGAATTGTTTGGATCTCTCCCAATTGGGAATTTCAGCCCAGTTTTAATCTTCTCTGGTGAAATTACATGAATTTCACCAATTGAAAGATGCCTTCATCCTCAGCTGCACAACGCCAGCATGTCAGAATCAACCTCGCTGAGCTCAAGGGACGGATCTCGAAGAGGCTGGGTCCCGACCGGTCGAACCGGTACTTCACCTACTTGAACCAGTTTTTGTCAAAAAAACTAACTAAACAAGAGTTCAACAAGCAATGCTTGTCTCTTTTTGGGCACGAGAACATCCAATTGCACAACTATTTTATTAAATCCATTTTGAAAAATTCCTTTCTCTCCAAGACCCCTCCAGTGCAAAATTATCATGACAAAACCCCAGTAAAGAATTCAGGTGCTAATATACCCTCAAATTGGTGCAATGGTGGGATTTTACCGCCTTCCCCTCGAAAAGTTAGAACTGGTGGTAGAGAGAGAAGGGTCAGAGACTCAGGTCTTGGTGGGCCTAATGGGCTTGTGGGTTTTGATGCGAACCCAAATTTGGTCTCAGTTGATGGTTCGATAAAGGAAAATGGAGTTTTGCATAACAAAGAAGAATCTGAGAATATTCAAAATGAAGCTTTCTGTCCTAAGAGGCAACCGATTGAGGCTCCACTTGGCATCCCCTTCTGCCGGGCGAGTGTTGGTGGGGCCTGCTTACCGTCATATGCCGGTTCCAGTTCCAGTGCCAGTACAGGCGTTCCTTCATGTAGTAGTTTGAGTGAATTGTTTAATATTGATTCAATTAGAAATCGAATTGAAAGTATTGCAAAAAGAGAAGGGCTAGCAGCAGTTGGTACCAATTGTGCCGAATTGTTGCAAAAGAGTCTTGATGTATACCTTACACGGCTTATCAGCTCGGTTGCCAACATAACCGGGTCAGTCAGACGTTCCAACATGGACCAGAGAACAATAACGCTTGAGGACTTTACACTTGCCATGCAACTCAATCCACAGCAACTTGGTGAAAATGCACCTGAGCTGATTGAGAGAATGAACATGAGATTGTTTGAAAAAAGAGACGAATATGACAAGAGGATATCATGAGAGTAAGAGGAAGGGCTTTTTGTAATCTTGGAAATGTTCTTGGGGTAGAGAGAAAAGTTTATTCTTGTTGTATGTGGAGTAGATGCCTCTGAAGGGGAAAGCAGTTTTGCAGGGAGTAAACTAATGTGTAACTTGGTATAAATAGATAATTGATAGGGTTATATTTGTCATTCGTAGGTTTCAGAAGGTTCTTCTTGTAAATTTGGTGTTTTTGATAGATTATTTTTTGTTTCTTTTTTGTGGTTGAGTCATTCTGTGTTATGTTGAGAGACTATAACTAATTTCTGTAATTCATTATGGGTTTTATTTGAAAGAATTGTCATTTCTGTCTTGCAACTCTAGTTTTCTTGTTTGTTGCTGTGACTTTAATTCTGTTGATCTGTAACCAAGAACTTGATCATGCTACCTTCTTAACCAAAGAGAAGTCAACCCAAGTACAGTCCTTGAAGGAAGTTGCTACCGCTGTTATGGATGCTATCTTACTTGCCGAACTGTCAATGCATATTTTCAAATGGCTTATCAGGTAGATTCCTTTTTTTTTTTTTTTAATTTGTTATTGTGGAAGAAAAAGTTGTGTTTTTGTTATTTATTGCCGGTACGGATATTTGTGCTAGAAACCAATTTATTTAATACAAGCCCAGCTGCAGAGGCACTGGAGTTGAGGTACAGAATTTAATAATTGCCATGGATTTCACAAAGTGCCCATATAATTATAAAAAAAGAAGAAGATGCAAAACACTCATTGTGTGCAAAATAGTCTGTACTTTATTGGGAGATAAAAACTATGATTCCACCACTGGTCCTTTAATACTGGCTCTTTAATTAATTAATGCAATTGCAATGAAGGCATGAAAAAACTAAGCTTAAATATTGAAGAAAGAATAGAAACCTAATAATTAGGGAATTCATTTGATTTCGACGTTGAATATTTTACTGAAATTAGCAGTCAAACTGTTGGTTTAAGTCAATTATTGAAGAAAGAACAGAAACCTAATAATTAGGGAATTCAACATCAAGTTTATGAGTTATTACATTATATCAGGTATCATCCCCTTTTACAGACTAACTTGTGGACTTAATTCGGAATGTTGTTGTAAAACAGGGTCTCTCTTTGTTCTTTTCATCATATGTAAAATAATGGAAAGAGTGGGCCTTTCTGCACTTCCTAGATATGATATGGATTATATGGATTATATGGATTTCTTCTGTGAGTTTTCCTTTTCCTTTCATTACTTCTGTTTACTAGATTGTACTGATACAGACAGATCATACTCGGCAAGATTCAGTCTTACACTTGAATACCTTACATTTTTAGTCAAGTACCAAACTGACAGATTTTGTGTGTGTGTGGGGGGGCAAGTATCAGGCATAAACAGGTTGGTTTGAGAGTCCTTTGTACTGGTATGCACTCTGATCAATACAGCAAAACAGAAAACCTAGTTGTGTGATAGTCTGATGTGGCTGACCGAATAGCAACCGGAAAAACTGATGGGTCGTATAATTTCACAATTCCATTGATTTCAAATAACTGAAATCTGATTCCAATAATTCCTGTAGTTTCGAGTACAGCAGAAAAAAGAAAATTTTCTATTATTTGACCATCATCTGTACCTGAGGGAGGAGAGAGAAAGCCACTTATAATCGGATCAGAAGTATTAAGCTTGTAAACGCTGACTGGAGGGCATGTACAGAAACATAAAGGAAAATAAGCCAACACAAATCTCTCTGTGCATGCATGTGACTCCGTCTCTCAAATTTTGGCAGCGGTTGCCAAGGTTGCGACTCTCTCTCTCTCTCTCTATTTGGGGATAAGAGACTTTGTATGCGTGACCTTGTGTGTGTGTGTGTTGACTGTGCTGGCATGCAATTATGCCTGACTATATTTGTGTACATGCATGAGAGTGAGGGTGAGAAAGAGAGACCCTTGGCAGCCTCTGCCAAGTATCTCAAAAAAAAACAGAGAGAGGGAGAGGAAGAGGGAGAGGGAGATGGAGGGAGGGAATGGAAGGGAGGCACAAAGACAAACACATACACGCCGCACAGATAATGTCACAATCTTCAAAACCGAAAAATGACAATTTGTTAATTCTATAATAAATTCGGAATTCACCAACATTTATCTACTTATCTTAATAATAAAACAAATCTTTGTGAATGTTATCTAATATCTTCTGGCGGTAACGCCATATTTTCAGTTATTGTAAGAGAGTTGTGGTTATCATCGCCCAATTTGTGTACCATCATGAGGTGTGCCTTCTCAAAAAATAAACTTGAATTAAAATTTTTCCTTCTTTTATATCCTGGAAAAATAAAAATGTGCAAACATAGAGACATGAAGAGTTTGGGACTAAAGGCTTGGTTGTTGTTGTTGTTGTTGTTGTATAGAGACATGAAGACTCTAAAGGATAATATACTTCATATAAACTTTGTAATACAGATGAATGAATCTTCTTATAAAATAAAATTGCTAGATGACATTAGCTTTACCAGTAATTGTTTACTTTGTCAAAAGACAATAATATTCTAGAATAGAAACATGGACATCTTGTAATACAGTTTGTATAGCAAGTTAACCATATTTTGTCTGAAAGAAAAAAAATATTCACTTCTTTATAGAAAAGTTTAACTTTCTTGTGCCAGACACACAAAAAAAAAATAATGAAAAATATACACTTCTTAAACCCAAAAAAAAACTATAAAAAATTAGAAAGATTCTAGCATACAAGTACAAACTTCATGGGGTTGATTTTTGATGGTGTAATCATATAGTAATGGTAGATGCATATCATTTTCCTTGCAGATTATGTTAACAACTCCGGGCCTGTGGGTTTCTGTCTTCTGTAATTTGTTTGGAAGAACCATCCTGACAACGCAAAGCAAGAATTCATCTTTAGTGCCATCTGGCATAAACTTTACCAATGTATGGAGTAGCACGTCAACCCTCCACATTATACAAATCCTGCTACAAATACACCCAGTGGTAATCAAAACCTCCTTGAGCATTTTTCATTCCCGTAAGCTTCTTGTGCCACCCTTCTTGAACCATGGAACACGAACCCAATATGGTAAGTAATCTATGTCGTTCGTGAACGTTTAGCGTTAATTTTTTTCTCTTTCTGCATGTTTTTTCATCTATTAGACACAAGCACGGTAGCATTAGACTGTTGTTTTCATTTTTGTTTTGTTTTGGCACTGAAGTTTCGCTGATATCTGGGCTGTTTATAGCATGTCCTGCAATCAGGTACAGATAGATGGTACCCCAATAGTTATTTGTTGTGGCTTTTCATTTTCTTAATTGGTGCTATCTGTTTTTCCTTTTTTTTTTCTTTTGGTTGCTAACCAGATCAGGTTGATCTGTTGTCATGGCATAAATTATGCATTGTTGGATGTATACCAGCAAGTACCAATTTGTAAGTTGTTTTGTTGGAAGAGATCCCTTCTCCTTTTTTTTTTTTTTTTTAATTCTTTAGATTAGAGCTTTAATTTTTCTTGGGTTTATGAGAAGCCTCGGGTAGAACCACAGGCTTAGTGCAGTGGGAGGCAGGTTCAATTCTCGAGAATAGCATCTAAAAGATGCTGGGGTGTTTAGGGGCCCTTTAATCTAAAAGAAGCCTAGGATTGTATTTTAAAACGAATTTGTGTCAACTTCAGTTGCTGGCAGATCTGGTTGATCTGTTATAACAGTTGGTATGAGATCATGCAGTCATCGCGATAACAAAAATATATTCTCTAATTTATTTGGATTTTTTGAGTTCCTGATTCTATTTTATTAGATGAATTAGTGTCAATTTATGACTCAGTTGATAAAGAAAATTAACAATACTGTCAGGGTATATAAAGTTAAAGAAGACGGACCAAATTGCAAAACTGCCCTTCAGCCTCTCTTGTCATTTTTTTTTTCCATTTTTGATCTTTTGCTCCCAGTTGTTTCTTAGAAACCACTGGTTTTAGCTGAAAAATATATGAAGATAAATTATATAACTTTTTTTTAATAACAGAAAGTTAATACAGTGACCCTCTTTTCCAATTATAACATAGAATAAAGGCAACACTATTACTTAACCAAATGAACAAAATAATAACTCTTTTACATGAGAGGCATGTGTTGAGGTATCTAATAATAATAAACTTTGGTATTAAGTGCAAAATTCCCCTGTTCTTGTATCTTTTACTTTCTTTTATTGCAGTTTAACATTTTTCTTCAAAGAATCTACATATTAGTACAAGTCTCTGAGTTTATTTTCAATTCAATTTAATAACTCACAGAATTAAACTATGTTGCATTCATGAATACCTATTTAATTTTCAAATTTTTTTTTAAATGAAACAACATCAAATTGATGACCGTATATTTTTTTCTCTTAAATGAAGGATAAAGGCAAGAAAATTGATGAGGAAATTAATGAAGAATATGACACTTCTTTGAAGAGAGATCGATTTGAGGTATGTAATAATGAAGAAATCTCTCTCTCTCTCTCCCTCCCTCTTTCTTTTTTCATTCTTTAATCTTTGCTTCAAAATAAGTAATTTTTTTATAATTAGCAAAAAGATCTTCTTTTATTTTATATAATAACATGCTTGAATAAAAGAAATTTACAGCAACTAATTAAAGTTAATAACTTTAATGGTAAACTAAGTTTAAAAACACAAGAAAGATATTCAGAATGATCTTATCTATCTTCTATTCTAATGAATAATGGGATATCTTTTGATTTATACTTTCTTTTTTTTACATACAAAAAAAGATATTATGTTGTATGAAAGTAGATCCATATGGCAATGACCCTGGGTTCTCTTGCAATGTAGAATGATGACATTGCAGAGCCTTGTGAAGAAGAAAACATCCTTATGAAAAAGGCACGAGTCGAGGCACCTCTTGGCATTCCCTCCTACCATGCTAGCATGGAAGGGCCCGGCATCCAGACTTGTAGTAGCCGTGGTTGGGGTTCTCATATTGATAAGGGTTCCTGTAGCAGTAGTGGCGAGTTGCCTGATACAGAAAGTTTGATGAAACAAATTGACTCTATTGCAAAATCACAAGGATTGCATGGGGCTTCTCCAGGAGTTGCCGAGGTTTTAAACAGCGGGTTAGACGAGTATATAAAACGGATTATCCGCCCATGCATAAATTTAAAACAGTCAGGTTCTTACCAGGTCACAATGCGAGATTCTGAAAGTTGCATGCAAATGAACAAGCAATGGGTAGAACAATTGGGCTCTATGAGCAGCCTGACCCAGGACCCCTTAAGCAAACCATTCTTTCCCAGCCCGGCCACTGTTGGTACTGGTATTGATTTGAACCAGGATCCTATAAGTAGGCCGTACTGCCGGAGCCCGTCTTCTGGTGGTACTAATGGAAGGGGGACTAGTGCTCAAACTGATATGGATATTGATTTGAACCTAAGCCCGGATGCTAGTGCAAGTGGGTTCCCCATATTGAGTTCAGCTGGAGTCTCTGTTGGTACTGGAACCCTTACAAGTTTGACTCAGGGCCCAATACCCTCATCCATTCCTCCTTGGGCCCAGAACCTGACATATTCTGGAAGTGCTGCTAATACCAGTTTTGGCATGGATATGGCCCGTAATCTGACAATAATTGGAAGCGCTGCTGCTGCCTGTATGAGTAGGGATATACCATGCAATCTGGCATGCACAGGAAGCGGTGCTGCTACCAGTACGGATAAGGATGTGTCTGAGAATTTGGCATGTGCTGGACATGATGCCTGTTCTGATATCCGTACTGGTTCCATTTTTTTCATTGGGAGCCCTGAGGAAGGGAATACTGAGTCTATGGAAAATCAAATGGAGAGGGCAGAGAATGTGAATGGACTACAGCATATTGGTGTCAGTTCTGCTGGTGCAGTTAGTGGGGGTGACAACCTTAACGGGTCGGGTTGCATGCATCGCACAGTAACCCTTCAGGATCTTCAGATAGCCATGCTAATGGATCCCCAGTTACTTGGTGAAAATTGGCCAGTGAAGATGGAGGAGCTATTGAGCCGTTCATTCGAGTGAGTTCGTCTTTATCAATTAGTTATGCAATAAGGTTCTTGGTAGATTTGTTTTTTTAGTTCTTTTAAGATAATAATAAAAATAAATCCTGAGGTTAGTTGGAATTGCTTTTGTTGTATATTGGAGAAGTCAAAGAGGGGAACAGTGAACTTGTGTGTAATGCTTTGGTAGTGTGGAAGTAATGTTTTTTTTCAATATATATTTTCGCTCTCTTAGCTATCAGCCTATCATAATTCACAAGAGATCTAATTTTATGAACTTTAGCCAGGCCTTTATTTCTCTTTGTGGGCTTAGTTTAAGTAAGAAGTGATGACCCATGTTTGGGCTTGAAGTGCCAACTGGCCCAATTTGTGCCCTAGGGTCAGATATAATGCTAAATGCTTGATTTATCATATTATCTTGATAATTTTTATTTGTTTTTGACGAGAAAGGGCTTCTTTGAAGAGCTTGACTAGCAATCATCTGTTCCAATTTATGTGAAATAATGGTGTTCAAAATTGGACTTGGTAGAAACTGGAAGGGTTTAGTTAGTAGACCCGACCCATCATAATTTACAGATTTGAAGAATTCTAGGTGGGCTGCAATTTCAAGCAATCCAGTTTACCAACTTATGCTGCTTGATTCATATTTGAAGAACCCGCACCGGAAATTGGAACTCATATGCTTACCAGCTTTAACAATATTACCAAGTTTTAATCTCGTGAGCGTTGGTAATGACACACAGTAGACACTACAGAGTTATTTTTGTGCGGATTTTTGGTGATCGGCAATTTTACCGAACAAGGCTAAATGGGTTGAAAAATTTAACCCCACCCGTGTTTCTCCTATTTCTGCTGAACTCTGCACATTTTATTTTTAGAAATAAAAAAATTAAATTATCAGAAATAATATGAATAGCTTTTTCTAATAAATAGATAATAGTTAGGTCCCACTGGTTTTTCCACCAACAGCCACACAGTGTAGAAAATTAATAGGATCGAAAACCATTGGTTCAGGTCATTGATTTCTAAATATATTTATATACTAAATTCACAGTTCTATTCGGACCGAATCAAAAGACATGATGCAACTTCCAAAAACTTTTGACACTAAATCATTGATTTAGTCCGGTAGATACCTAACGAGACCGAGTGATGCTTTTTTGATCGAAAAAAAGCAATCCATTCCTTTTGAGATAATTTTTTTTTTAATTTCTAAATATAAAAATGTTGAACTCTGCAACCCAACACTGCAAAAGACAAGCCAGTGGCCGTGCGTTTAATATAGTTGGGAGCATAGTGACAAATAAATTATTCGGGTTCGGTTCGGCGATGTCAAAAATTTGTGATTCGGAAATAATTTAGGTATAATTCGAAAATAATTCGTTTTTTTACACACCAAATAATATACTAAAATACTAAAGTTGTAAAAAGCAAAAAAGCAATGAGATTGTTTCATTCATTTTAATTTTTATGTTAGTGTAAAAAATAGAAATTTTTACATAGTCATATTTATTTAGTTCTACTCTTTGAGTCCTATCAATTTCATGGCTTAGTTTAACAGAAATCAGTACAGTAAGCAAGAATGGGTACCAGTAAATAGTAAGCAATATAAACATCATGAGGCAGTAGTGCTTGGCAAGAAATAAACAAAAGAGGCAATAGTGCTTGCTAAAATAGCGGGGTACCAAAGAAGATGACAAATGCACAGTTTTATCTAAAATAGAAAGAATCAAAAGAGAACGAAGATGTTACCGCTTAGCAGCCACTAAGTGCCAAAATTTTCAATCAAGAGTTAGAGGAATTAAGCCATTTTCTTGATTTCTTCTCGTTGTTCTAGTCTCAAACTCTCAGTCTCTCGTAAACTTATAGATCATAAACTAAAGTTTTTCAGGGAAAGAGATATGACGGAGGGAGCGAACTCGGCGAAGGCAGGAAACAAATTAGAATTTAGAAGAGAAACGATGAGCGACAAATTTTTCCGATTAAAACACAAATGCGGAAAATTCGTCCGAATAATTAGCGAACTCAACGTTTAATTTGCCGTGCGCCCAGAATATTTGTGACTTGTAGGTTGTAGCTGACCTAATTCAAACTACCTTACTATGTGTATTCAATATTCTTCAAAGATTAAGAGATACATGTATTCTTCAAAGATAATAACCAATCAACTTTTCCTTTATTTATTTTTCTGGTGGTATATCCAATTCCAAGAGGACAATCAGCATAATAAACCGTAAAAGAAGAGGCATAAAAGATTTATTGATGGCCTATAAAGCACTAGTAAGATGCTGTCTGTGTGGATGCATCTTTTTCTCAATCAATGAATTTGTTAATGCATTTCCTTCGGCTATTCTTTAGAAAACCCTAATGCAGGTCTTGCTTTTTGTGACTTCATTAAAAAAATTTAGTACAGAAAGAGAAAGAGAGACCGCGACATGTTTGTCCTGATCATATGACTTTATTTTGTGACCATATGTTGATTCCATGATAAATAAATTAGGTACTCCCTTTTTTGCTACACTGAAATTGCGCATATTTGTTCAATTATAGTGTTCTTCCAACGTAGGTATTCTGTCTGCTGGTTTGTGGGGGTGTTCATCGGGTCCGGTTTAATTAGTTTAAAATTGAACCGAGAGTGTTTGAATTTTCCAGTTAAATTGATCGGTTCGGTTCATTTTTTAGAACCGGTTTAATTATTTTGTTTGGTTTGATTTAGAATTTTTGAAAACCTATTAGATCAATTAATTATGAACATTTTTTTTCTTCTTGAATATAAAAATCACTAAACCATAATCCAATTCAGTGTTGAAATAAATAATTATTTAAAGAATATAAAAATATTAACAAACTAACAAAAAACTATTTATTTTTTTAATTAATCTTCTTATTTCAGTTCAACCGAACAAATCGAAATTTAGTTCGATTTGTTTGGTTCGGTTTTAATTCGGCTGACAAGTTTATTCGATCAGTTCGGTTGTATTTTTGAAAACTAAATAAAATTTTAATTTGTCTATTTTTTTGGTGTTAACCAAACCGAACTAATGAACCACCCTACTGGTGTGCTGCCTTTTTACCATTGATTAATTAGTAAATAGCAAAAGGTAAATCGGATCTTAATTTAATTTGTTGCTACTGGATAACCTGTTTTATGTCTTGACTTCAACTTCTACGATAGAATATGTCGGTTTGAAATGATGGGATAAGTCTATCTTCTGAGGCTAGAATAAAGGAAAGGGGTCTATTTCAAACTGTCCCTTTTCTTCTTTTATCCCTCTCTTTAATTTGGTTTTAATAAATTTTGAGATATTGACTCCCGGAGCAATAGGATCCCTAGGAATTGTATCCGTTTCTTGAATTTAATCCAAACCTGTAAAAAGGACACGTAAATATGCTCCACATAAAAAAAAAAAAAAAAAATTGTGTGTCCTTTTCTTTTTGCCTCGTGTTAGTACTTAGTAGTGATGCTTGCTGAAATTGGGATTAGTGATGATTGACGAGTAACATAGATTTAGCAAATTGCATGCTAGATCTTTAAAACATACTAAACAATAAAAATATGTTTAGTTTCTTTTTTGAGCAAACATAACACAAAAGCATCATTTAGTTGATACCACATAATCACATTAAAGAAGTGGAGAACAGGAGAAGAAAGGTACGTAACAGTAAATACATTGTCCCGGTTTTATTTTTGTAAGTTTCTATGATAAGGTAAGATAATTCCATACTTACCAATATTAATGAGCCACTAAGTCCATACAGAAACCATGACCATTACATGATGAATTTTGCAAATTATGCAAATCTACAATATGTACAGATGGATTTGCATAACATTGCATAAATCACATATCATTTTGACATAGTGAATAGTAAATTCAGTAATTACTTATTACACCTAAAAGAAGAAAAACAGTGTCTCAGTCTCTCAGATGCCAGTCACCACCACTGTAGAGGGTGCCTACTATACTTTTTGTTGTGACTTCAGGCACTGAGAGCACTGCTTCTCTTTTGAATCAGATACTTCACTGGGCTGTATTAAGACTGACGGTGGGGCCGGGCTGGCATCCTCCAAAAGGTGTGCTTTTGTTGTTGCCTGGCAACACTATTGGACACCTCCATTTCACTTCGCAAAATCTCCCACATCACTTGCACGTCTTGGTACTCGCAAGTTTGCACATCGCCATGCAGCTTAAGGATTCCGCCATCTGCACTTTGAGTAATACAAAAATTTCAAATTTATTCTTTTCTCCCTCCAATACAGCATTTATTAAAATATTCAAGGTTTTCTTAAAAAGTAATTATTCCCAAAAGTATCAAAATCATTCTAAATGACCTGTCAGAAAAAAAAAATATATATTTGTTGTCTAATTTTAATATAATTCCTTTCCAATACGAAAATCCGTACTCTGTTTCCACATTTGAAATTACCTTCTTCAAGCTTGAAAATTTCCAGATGACCTCTAAAGATGTATATTGAAATTTTTGCTTCTAAAATGTCAAAAGTATTAGAACCACTACTTTGAACAAACTCTCTCGTGCTTTTCCAAATATTACACAGTAACTAAGAAGGCCAATTTTGATGTTGAGGTCTCTGTTTCAAATCAGACAAACCAGATCCATTCAAAATCATAAGCTGCCAAAATTGCCTGGTTTTAGTAGAAAGTAGACAGGTGCAATCTGAACAGTTCAATGTACCTCAATATTTAGTCTAGATCTAAATAGGACCTCCAATTGCAACAACACAGCTTGAATGAAGCTAAACACCAAGGATATGAGAAAATATAAAAAATATATGACCATAATTTATCTTATCCCAAATTAGCACCCATATAAATTGTAGATCAGTGGACCCACATCGAGAATTGATGAGGCTGCATACCAGCCATGAATTTTTTTTATTTCTACAAGCTCAAGGACCACAGGTTGTGAGGATCTGCTTTTCCATAAGAAATCTTTTCTTTAGGGAAAGCATAAAAAAATTGATGAAGTATAATTAATTCTGATGTTGATGCCATATAGATAACTAAGAAAGCGTTAAACAGGTAACAACAATAATTAATTCAATTAATTTTATATAAATGGATGGATTCTGATGAAACATATAAAGGTCAAGAAAGAAATAAAGATAAGGAACATATTCTGTATTTGGATGCTTCTACTAATACTGTATGTTTACTAAAAAAAATGATTTATTCAGGTCTGATGACTACTAATAATTTGTCATGGTCCACATCAAGATGTGGCATATTTGACAAAGTGGTTAATAACTCAAGGTCAAAAACGTTTTTCATAAATATTAAAATATGATAATCCCATCAGAATATTCTGTTTTGAGCAAACATAAGTCCCATTGTCTCTTCTCTAAAAGAAAAAAAAAACAACCCCTTGCATGCACCATCCGTGAACTATCCTTCTATATTTGATTTCAAATTATATAAACTCAACTAAACTTCAAAGCAAATCCAAATTTGTTGTAAAAGTTCATCATGTACTTTAAGCAACCTGTTTAGTTGCCTGCATCGATGATCGGACAACAGAAATTAACTATATGGCTTGAAAATTGAGTCAATTTCTGGCATCTTAACTTTTAATTTGCTGCCGACTACACCAAAAATTAGAGAATAACTCTCAATAGTATGCACAATTGGACAGGTACACCCCGTTGAAAAAGAACATGGCAAAAATTAAGATAGATCCTAGCATATCAATTTCCAGTTTTTTAAGGACCACAAACACAACAGAAGAAATAGCATGAATTGTATAAACATCCAGAAAAAAGATAAACTTGTGAAAAATAATTACTATTATTGCCAAAGGAATACTACCCATAAAGTTTTTTTTTTTTTTTTTGAAATGCTTGGTAGAGACAAAGTTATTATATGATACAAACAAAATAATATATACAAGGTTCAGAAAATTTATTTTGTGTGTCCGAAAAATATAATAGGAAAAAACATGCAAGTTCAAAAGTTGATTGCAACAAAAAAGGATTCTAGCTATTTCATTGGCTAATCCAGAGTAGATAACGAATTTTCTAAGTCAAGATGGCATGTTACCCAAAGTGGCATTAATTTAATTGGATAGAAAGTCAAGTTGAAAACAAGCAACGCTCAAAATCTTCCTCGCACTGACAAGGTAGTTGTATTTCTTTTATCTTCCTCGCTCAACAATAATATTACTCCGGAAAAACAAAATAATGATATTTCAGGCTCACATAACCAAAACGCAGAGGAAACTATCAGTGCCTTATTCATCTAGAATAAGAGAGATTGCATTTGAGAAATTAGAAGTAACAAAATGAATTGGTGCAGAGAATCAAGCTTAATAACTTCAGCTAATAATTGAACTGGGGTTAATTGAAGCGAATGAAACAGAGAAGATACCATTAGCGTCGGTACGCGGCCTGACTCTAGAGGAGAGATGAAACCATGCGCGTTTAACTGGAAAGAGAATTCTCTTTTGCCACCATGCCATCACCTTCCTCTTCCACCTCTCGTTCTCTGCTCTCCTCGCCAGATCTCCGAATAAAATTCGCCCAATAGCCTCTCTCTCAGATATAGACTTTGAGATATATATCTCTCTTGCGGGCCTTCTTTTCTCTTTCGGTGGTTTTTGAGTGGGTTACTTTTCTTTTCTTTTCTTTCTTGCGGGAGGTTGGATGCGATTCACCGTGCATTTTCTTTTCTTTTCCTACACCTGGCCTACCGTCAAATACTTATGATAAGGAACTTTTTAATGGTCAATTAATTAGGTTGATCTAACCTTGTTCGATCAATTTCAATTTACTGAGTACAATGTTGTACAAATGTTTATCTGACAAGCCAATTGCAGTTATCTCACTTCTGATAGTCTCAGCTTCCAGGCATGATTTTGAATTAGAAGACGGTGGTTGATAGATGAAAATAATTATATTTTTGCAAAAAAAAAAAGAAAAATGTCTTTATTTGTTTAAATTAAATTATTTCATCATATGTTAGATACAAAATTTATGCATTGATAGTATTATTAACAATGAAAATCAATAAGTGCATATATGCTAACAAGAGATACATCACATAGGTTAAGATCGTTATGTCAATTTAGAGGAGGGTTCAAATGTCTTAATTTTTTGTTTTTCTATTATGTCTTCATTTAATTTTCTAATAATTTTTTTTATAATTTGTATATCAAAATAAAATTGTTAGATTTGATCTATATTATTTTCCCTACATGCACATACAAAATTATCACTTTTAGATTTAGATTTTATATTAATCAATAAGTTGAAAAATCAACGTCTATAATTTATCCACATCGTATATTTTTGCAAGCTCTTGATACTAATAAAAATAAAATCAAAATATTATAATCTTTTATGTGTGCATAGTGAAAATGATATACATCATATCTAATGGTTTTGTTATGACATTTTAAATTTTAAACTATTACAGTTCTAAAAATAGATGCACAATGGAGGCAAAAAAAATAGAAGTATTTGAATCCTCATCAATTTAAAACATTTGTTCATGTGAAAAACACTATTAGTTTTGTCACTATTTTAATTATAACTTTATTGATTAATTTGTAATTTCAACGTATATGTAGTGACTTCTAAGTTTTACATTATGTTGATGTAAATGTCTACTTCTTGTTGCAAATTGTGGATTGTAAAAGCTTCTAATAAGAATTTCAGAATTATAATAGTTAGTTACTTTAATCAAGAAATTCATTATATTTATTGAATTTTAATTTTGACAATCGCAGCAATAATTAAAAAATAATTTGCTTCTATTAAATTTCTATTATTATATTAAAATTAAGTAAATGAATATTAAAAAAGCAGAAAAGAGGAAAACAATTTAGCATTCGCTTTGTAATATATAAAAGTTAGATCGTTTGTCAAACTTACAAACAAGTAATAGAATCTGAAAAATATATATTCAGTATTTTTTCATAAAAATAATAACAATAAACGAATAGTAATGTTAAGACCGGAAGTCAATCGGAAGAATACCGGTGTTTGCTGCACATTATGCTCCGAGCACAGTCAAACCTATGCAACCATGCGGGATCTGTGTTGACCAATGTCTGACACGTGGCTGCGTTTGCGGAGAGAGCCGTTGCGAGGTGCGTTTGCCTACTGCCTAGTGCCTTTCCTTTCTAGGGCCCACGTCGGACGCTGACCCTGTGGGGCCATGTTCCCATTGTTCAAATTTGACCACACATCGTCCCTATCAAACTCCGCACTAATAACACCGTCTCCATTTCATGAAACCCAGAGAGACCTCGAAGATAGTACACGTTTTTCACGTTATTCCCTCTGGCAATAAACAGGAAGTTCGACAGTTTCTATCAAATGGAGAGGATTTAAACCTTCGAGAACATCGATATCAGCGCGATGCTCTGAAATCTGAATCCAATAAATGTCTGTCACGCGTAACGGTTAAAATGTAAAATCCTTCTTTGGCTGATTACGATTGGAACCTCCGAGAGATATCCCATATTTGGTTACTATTGTACGAAGAAATTTTCTTTAGACGTGTCTGAATTTTCAGGTCAGATGATGATTTAGATTGCCGACATTTTTAGTAATATCCAAAATAAATACAAATTATTAATTATACCCACATTAGTTGGGTATTTTAAAAATATCCAAATCGGTCATTTACTAGCCGATTCTCTTTTTTTCTTATCCGGTCTTTTTTTACTGTTTCAGACCGTATAAATACTCATATTTCTCTCTCATCCCTCTCACAACTCACTCAACTCACAGAAGAGAAAGAGAGAAATATAAGGTGATCTCCCGGGCGATTTTCAGGTAATTTTTTTATTTAATTTAAATTTATTTATTTATCTTATAATTTTTTTTTTCATCAACCTATACATTTAAATTCGTAACCTAACAATTGTTTACCATTTACTAAAATGTAGTTTGTTGACATGACCTTGATTTTATTACACTGTGGTGGGAAGTTTCTACTAATTCATACGAGGTTTATTACTCCAAAGAGTCAGTTAATTCATTCATGATTTCCAATGATATCTCACTTTGGGACTTGAAAATCATAATTTACGAATGTTATAACCCATAAAGGTGGAACTTAGAATTGACAACCCGAGTGAATGATGGAACACCCCCGACTATACTATAGTAAAAATACTAAGTGATGCTACATGAAGAGGCATGTACGGGCGGTTAAAGGCCACTGGAAATTTTATTATAGAAATCTACATCAAGAGAGTTCTGATAAAGTCCGGAGTTGGAAGTTCTGGCCAAAATTCAGTTGCGCCCAATTATACAACACAACCAGAACCATATACTCCCATGGTTCATTTATTCATACATGACCCAGAAATATACATTCACTTCACTCCACCATCACCCCAATCACGACCCCATACAAGATCCCACCTAGACCTGTGCATGTGGCGCCTTTACCATTATCGCTATCATCACCTCACCCCAGACCGGCACCATTAGACGACAAAACTAGGTCGGATTTTGAAAAAATTAACGAAATTTCGGAGGAGGATCTGTAAACTAGGGATGAATTTGAGGGAGCAAACTGGGACTCTAATCACATGGAGGGTTTGTGATGAAGATGGTCCAGTGCCCATTCGAATAAAATATGAGAATATGCCGCTTAGTGGCCGGACTGATACACATCCGTTTGCAGACTTCAATTATATATTATTTTTAAGAAGCATATGTTGCTTATTATGGGAGACAGATTGAGTACAGAGGTGAGCTGGCGCCAGAATAATTTTTTCAAAACAAAGAAAAGCTGATTAAGAAGATTAGATAGTACCATATTGATTAGAATCAGGAGATTATAATGAAGAAAAGTGATAGGGAGATGCATAGGTTATAACGAGGCAAGACAAGTCTCACACATGTCGGTCTGAGTATAAAAGGACCTACCATAAATGTCTCACGGCATCAATCATTGCTGATGTCATTGAGATAAGCATTAAGGATGACCCATGTATGAGCATCCAAGGGGTGGCAAACTGTGTGAGGGTTAGGTATGGCAATGTAACCCCGAAATACAACCGACTGTGGAGGGGTCGTGAGCTTGCAATAGCCCGATAATTTGAGAGTTGGGAGGGTTCATATAGCTTGCTGAAACCACTTCTTATGGAAATCTGCGACAAGAATCCCAGCTCTAAGTACCAATATCTGACTTGTCCGCTACGAGATAAACACAGAGTGCTTATTGAAGATGCGGTTCAATTCAGGGCAGTAGCCTGGGATTTTGGTCCATGCATTGCAGCGTTCCAGTACTTGAGACCAGTGATCAGCATAAAGGCATGCTTCTTGTCTGGGCAGTATGAGAGGAGGCTTTTGATAGCTTGCGGCTTTGATGCCGAGAACCAATTGCTGCCTATTGCATTTGCAATTGTGCAGAAGGAGGATAGTGAGAATTGAGGTTTTTTCTTGCAGTAGTTGAGGAATGAAGAGCTTGGAGCTGATAAATTCGTCTGTGTTATATCATACCAGCACAAGGGGATCAAATGTTTTCTAACAGTAGAATACGGATGGTCTCCAGACCTTTTTGTGCACAGATTTTGTATGCAGCATGTTGCTAACAACCTGGTCTAGAATTGTGGAAAGGACAAGTGGTTCGGATGGAGGTTCAGACAAGGAGCCAGGAAGAAGAAACCAAGAAGGTTGAAAAAGATGTTTGAAGAGTTTGCTGTGGTATATCTAATTTATAACATTTTGTTTAATTATTTTATAAGACTTTGAGGAAAATGAAGTAACACATCTTTGTTTTTGTGTAGCTAAATGCAAGGTGTAATTTATTTTTAAAGAATGTGGGCAAAGTACGTCCCAATGATGTAATGGGGCCGTCCAATTATGAGAAGATTTTTCAAACATGTGATGGAGGATACCGATTTGGTATCATGACAACAAATGGCTCTGAGTCACTCAACAATGTCTTTCGGATTAGCTGTAGAATGTTCGTGGCTGCATAGTGGAGGATACGTTCTACAAGTGCAACAAATGATATGTTAAGTGGCGGAAGCGAGCAATGGACTTAAGAGATGCAAATCAGTTATTTTCCGACCGGATTTTGCAAAAGATCAAAAAACGGTGGACCAAAGCTGCATAAATGTATTTTGTCTCTTATACACACGATGAAGGTCCATACCAAGTTTCATTCCCAAATGAGTACGTTCCAGTCACCCGCGGCACCAATGGAAGTATGAACATCATACATTGTGACATGCGGGTCCAGTTGCAAAATGGAATGTACATGCAGAGGTATCCAATTAACATCTATTTCGTGTGCTCATGTCTTAGCAGTTTGTCATGAACGGAATTGGAGCGAAGACCAATTTGTTACAGACTGGTATACTGTAAACTATCTTGAAAGTACTTGGAGTGGGGTGTTTGTTTCTTTTGGCAATATGGAAGAATGGCCTACTTGTAATGAACTTAGAATAATTTCTAGCAAGGCCTGGATTAGGATTGGGAAGAGAAAACACACCCGTAATGTAATGACCATAGATAAAATGTAAGGTAGGCGAAGGAGGCATCAGGCTCGCCGTTCCACTACCGACAGGAATCGAAGAGGTATGTAACATTCATAAAAAATTATATTTCTTTTCAATTTAGATCAACTTACTAAGTAACAAATACAATTCAGAGGCCAAAAATGCAGCAAATGCGACAAAAAATGAGTGAGTTATCGCAGAGGAAACTGGGTCAGGGTCACAAGGGTCACGGCGTAGCACAGCTACAAGTCTTTTATATGCATCTTCTATGTTTGCAGAAGTAATGGGAGAGGCAGTTGCCATAGGAGGAGATACGGTTGGGGGTGCAAGGAGAGCTATTTGGAACCCAACCAAGGACAACTGATAGGCATACAAGGGCATTTGGAAGCCAAGTAGGGGCATCTGGAAGACAAGCAGAGCCATCTAGTAGGCCATCTTCTGCAACTAGTCGGTTTTTCGGATTTAATTTTAAGCGTAGTAGTAATAAGTGATTTAAATTCTTCTCATTTTATGCATGTTGTGAACTTGTTTATTTAGATGTTTCTTTCAGAACTATTTTATTTACAATTTGTGTGGACTTTATTAAGACTAAGTTATGAGTTAGTTGAATGTAAGTTTTTATAACTTTACTGTTTTTTTTTTACCATATTCAAATGTAGAGAAATATCAAGTCTACATGCATGTCAATACATAAGTCTAAATAAATTCTGAATTAATGAAATAAAGTCTACAAAATAAATACTAAAGAAACTCAAAATTTTACAACCCTAATTTTACAACCCTAATTCATCCAACTAAAATGCCTGCAGCTCAAATGCATCCAAATTTTAAACCCTAATAATACTACTTCTTAGAACGAGCTTTGAAAATACATGGAACAAACTCCTCGTCCGATATTGCTGGATCTGGATCAGTCACAACAGACGAAGTGCTAGCCTTACCAATATAAGTACACGGAACAAACTCATCGTCCGATGTTGAAGGATTTGGATCAACCTCTCTTTTGTTCAATCCAGAGCCGTAGGGGTTTTCCACAAAGTCATTGTCTGAAATTTCATACCACGGCATATTTGACAGTTGTTCTTTTTTACTTCATTTTTACCTCGATTAATAATTGACCCTCCTCTCGCTATGGCACAATAGGACGATCTACCTCGGTTGCTATTGTTCATCATTTTGGCTCCCGGAAAATCACCTCAAATCGCCTCAGAAATCGTCTTCTCTTTCTCTCTTTCTCTTATGTGAGTTGAGTGAGTTGTGAGAGGGAGGAGAGAAAAAGATGGGTATTTATAGAATCTCAAAACAATAACAAAAAATATAAAAAATAGAAAACCGACCATTTAATGGCCGGTTGAGAAAAAAAAAGAACCGACCATTAAATGGGCGGTTTGGATATTTTTAAAAATACCCAGCTAACGTGGATATAATTAATAATTTGTATTTAATTTTGGATATTAATAAAAATGTCGGTTTAGATTGTCCCCAAATTTTGAATGAAGTTAGTTGTGAACTTGTGATGGGTATCATTCAAGCCTTGCTTTACTTGGAGTTCACGTCCTATATCTCAAAATTTAAGTTGATTTGAAAAAAAAAAAAAAATCAAACCATTCAGATTATAAAAGCACAAATTCTTAAAATACATTTTCTATTAATATTGTCTCGTGCATTTAAATAGGCTACATATAAATTGTTAGCCAGTCAGTTTTGAGGTAAACTAAAAGCTATCTCAGAAAATATACACTCGTGGAACGCATAGATTGAGAAAGGGGTCCCTCTCCCTCGAGAAAAAATTAAAAATAATGAGAATGGGAGACAGGTATTTATAGGTCAAAAGTCCTTTGGAGCTTATCATGTCTTTCGAGGCATTAAGATTTAAGACTAGTTTTAATTTGAACAATATTAATCAGTTATTTAACTACGATAATTTATCACTATAAAAATACAGATAAATAATATTAATTCCCTAACCTTTTTTAAATATATCATTTTATTTATATTTTAATTAAGAGACCTGCTAATTGTCGGATCCGTATCTTCCCGGATACCTGACTCAACACAATTGAAACGGACGGCTCAGATTTACTCTCAGCTGGTGCCTATTCGGAATGGTGCAGGGACCAGTATTATTTGTGCTTTGAGATTTGTGCCAAGTTTAAAAATAGATGTCGGACCGTCCGTTTCAACTGTACTCAATCAGGTAACCTGAGAGGATGTGAATTCCTACTTGCCTCTAGACTCTATCTCCAGTCAAATCCCCCAAACTATTGACCTTTTAGATCTTACACTAGCTATTGTATCCAATTATTTTAATCCAAGCTTTAAAGTCTGTAAATCTTGCTATACATCTATGTAAAGTGTTGATTTCAAGTAGTGAATTGAAAACGGGGCGGGTCGGTCCGGTCCGATCCAAACCCGCCCGGTCCACGGGTCCGGCGGGTTGGACGGGTCCACGGGTCCGGTTTTCAAAGGTCGACCCCGGTCCGTGATCAAACCACGGGTCCGGCAGTTCCACGGTCCGGGTCGGTCCGGTCCACGGGTCTGGGGGGCCATGGTCCGGTCCGGTCCATGGTATTTTTTTTTTGCTGTTTGTTTTTTTTCTGTTTTTTTTGTTGTTTTTTTTGCTGTTTTTTTTTCAATTCAATAAGTTGTTATTTGAACCAAACAATTTTTGTTATAATACGATATAAATTGAAATTCACGACATTTCAATACTTTTATTAAAATTTAAAACTGATTTATTTTAAAACAATTGATTTAAAAACAATTGATTTAAAAACAAAACCAAATTAGATCATTTTTTTTATATTACAAACATTCGGTTTTGATATTACCAAAATTCCTTAATATGTTGTCAATAGTTCTAGGTAAAATATGTTGTCAATATTTGTGTTAATAAATTTTAAATTACAATATTCAATTTATTAGCTATGTTGCATTATTATTCTTAAGACTTAATTAGGATACAAGACCTATGTTGCATTATTATTTTACAATTCATTTTTTATTGGTTTGACATTCAGATTATATATGAATCTTAGTATTAGTTGTTCCGCAGGTGCGAATCTTAAGGCAAGCCGAGAGATGCTTAATCACTCCTATAATTTTAATTTTTTAATTATGGATATTACCATTTTATTATTTTATTATCTTAAGATTTGAGTTTAAATTATAGGGGTTGCTATTTTCAACGCATAATTTGAGTTATTGAAAGCAAAGAGATATTTTTCTTCTAAATACCGTTTTTGTCCTTCTTAAAACCTTCCTTATTTTTTGCTTCTAATTAAATGCTGCAATAATTAAAAAATTAAATAGGCAAGTAATTTAATTATAAGCAAGCAGTGTAGCATATAAGGAAACGTTCAATACAATGGCTGTATTTACATGTTTGGAAATATAAAGTTCGTTTTATTTGAAAATATATTTGACATGATGTCTTATTTTCTATGTGATATATATTTCACCATTAAGATTTTTTCTCCTCTTTTATTTATTTTTTTGTCATGACTAATTAAGTGCAATTATAATTACGTATTAAATTTATCTACACAAAGAAACAAATTAGCATCAATTAAATCATTTTTATACATAAAGTTCAAACATCAACATCAATATAATGATATAATTTTACTTTACTAAAAATATAATGATATAATTTTGTATATTAGGCTTAAATATATTAATCTTCATATATTTACAAAAAGACAATAAACTCAATTTTAGAGTTTAATTCATCATATATTTTGATTTTAAAATACTTCAACGTGTTTGTGGGAAGACTTCAAATATCAACATCAATATAATGATATAATTTTACTTTACTAAAAAAATAATGATATAATTTTAATAGTAGGATTAAATATATTTATCTTCATATATTTACAAAAAGACATAAACTCAATTTTACAAAAATACTTGAAAATCACATAATTTCTCTATATTTTGATTCATTTTAGTTCTTGCTTACAAAGAGAAACAATAAACTAAAACCATAAGAAGATTTAGATAAAGAAAGAACCGATATTTTTATTAAAACCCCTAAAAAAAAACAAATTATCAAATCTGCTCCCACTCCAAAGTTATAATTATTTCTACCCTAACCGCCCGTGGGCTGGGCGGTCCACTTTTCCCACCAGACCGCCCAGCCACCGGGCGGTCCACTGTGCATAGCTGACCGCCCAGCAGCTGGGCGGTCCGCTAGTGTTTTTTTTTTTTTTTTTTTTTTTTTTAAGATTAGATTAGAGACAATATGAATATAAAGATGCTGAATTCTTAACGCTAAAAGTTCGAATTTTTTTTTGTAAATATTAGTTAGATTACTTCTGTGAAGCATATTTATACTAAAATACGCTAAATTACTTGAAATTATGTTAAATTACGTTGAGTTACACTATATTAAGTTAAATTACACTAAATCACATTACATTACACTAAAATACGGTAAATTACATATGAATAGGGACGATATCTTCACTGAAAAGGCGAAAAAACGACGACGAAATGAAAATCTTAAGTAATTTACTCAATATGTAATTACTTAAGTGAGTTATACTAAATTACTCAATACGCTAAATTACTTAAGTGAGTTATTCTCAAGCTTTCCGAAAAGTGCTCATTTGCTGAAATCGGACACTAAAATACGGTAAAATATGCTAAAATACGATAAAATACGCTAAAGTACGCAATACGTTAAATTACTCAATACGCTAAATTACTCAATACGCTAAAATACGCTAAATTACTCAATACGCTAAATTACTCAATATACTAAAATACACTAAATTACTCAAAACACTAAACTACGCTAAAATACGCTAAAAAAACACTAAACTACACAAAATTACGCTATAGTAGACTGATTTTGCTCATCTTTCATGAATCATAAAAAATAGTAAAAAAATTCCAAAAATAGTAAAAATTGGTAACTGCAAGTTCATTATGTAACTAATTTACTGAGCTACTTGGATTGAATGATAGACATGAAAATCTTAATCGGAAACTTCAACTCAAGTTTTGAGGCTCTTCCCTTAGTTTTTTGACGAATCTGACGGTCAGATCGGTCCCGAAAGGAGCTTAGCTTGGTACAGGGGCTGTGGAGTTCATGTCAAAATTTCAGCCCGATCCGACGGACGGATCAAAAGTTATGCCCTTTTTTGTGAATTAGTTACATAATCGTTGTTTTTCTCCTTTTCAGTGAAGATATCGTCCCTATTCATATGTAATTTATCGTATTTTAGCGTAATGTAATGTGATTTAGTGTAATTTAACTTAATATAGTGTAACTCAACGTAATTTAACATAATTTCAAGTAATTTAGCGTATTTTAGTATAAATATGCTTCACAGAAGTAATATAACTAATATTTACAAAAAAAATTCGAACTTTTAGCGTTAAGAATTCAGCATCTTTATATTCATATTGTCTCTAATCTAATCTTAAAAAAAAAAAAAAAAAAAAAAAAACTAGCCGACCGCCCAGCTGTTGGGCGGTCAGCTGTGCACAGTGGACCGCCCAGCCCACAGGCGGTTAGGGTAGAAATAATTATAACTTTGGAGTGGGAGCAGATTTGATAATTTGTTTTTTTTTAGGGGTTTTAATAAAAATATCGGAAGAAAGAAAGGCAACTTAGAATATTGAAATAAACAAATTAAGAATAAAATTTCTAATATATATGGTAATCTGGACTAAAATAGGATATTGAAATAAACTAAAATATACACTTGTCTAATACTCTGGACTAGAAGCTCAAGGAAGAATTTATTGTTTAATTGTTTCAATTTTAGTAGAAGACCCTATCATATATATGGTAATCAATATACCTACTATTTTGATTTTCACAAAAGATAAACAGAGAAGGAAATATAAGAGACATTAATATACGTAAAATTTCAAATTAACACCAAATATTTTTGAAACACAGATAACTAAATGTTTGTTATTGCTTTCTGCGAAAAATTCATGTGACTGCATAGCCCAAAAAAGACCTAACATAATACTTATGTCTTACAAGTGAAATTGAGAATTTAAAGTTTGTACAAGCTTGTGAGAAATTTAATTTAATGTATTTTGAATCATCCTAACATACAAGCAAAGACAGAGAAATCACATCTCTCTGTTTTTCCAGCAAAACAATCGCATTCTCAGTCTGGAGCACGAATCTTAATACTCTGGCGGAGTGGTTAAAGGCTTCATCTAAGAAGTAAGAATAGATCAAATAATAAAGTTATTAGAATATACCACAAGTTAAAGTGTGGCGGAGTGGTTAAGGGTTTTGGTTGTATTGAGAGAGAGGTCCCAAGTTCGAATCCAGCTGCTAACAAAAAAATTCCAATTTTGCGCCGGTGTATGCGCGGCTCACGGGTGCGGGTCCGGTTCACGATCGCGGCTCACGGGTGCAGCGGGTTCGGTTCCGGTCCGTTGCTATAGTAGAAAATCCGGGTCTGGCGGGTTCGGGTCAGTCCGATCCAGGTTTGGTCAGGTCCGGGATGGGTCGGGTCCACGGGTAGAAGAAGGGGGGGTCGGTCCGGGTCTGTGGGAAGAAAACCAAACCGGCTCGTCCACGGACCGGACCGTATCTAACCCCGGTCCGGGACGGGTCCGGTGCATGGGACTGGCCGGTCTAGGTCCGGTCCACGGTTTGGCCGGTCCGGTCCTGGACCGGCCGGGTTTTTTCAAAACACTAATTTCAAGTCTGTAAATCTAACACGTAATATATGAATTTTATCTTTTTAGATTTGGCGCTAGTTGGTGCATTCAATTATATTTAAATCTAAGTTTTCAATACTATAAACCTTGTTACAAAACTTGTAAAGTGTTGATTTTCAAGTCCGTAAACCTAACAAGCAATCTAGCTGCTGCATCCAACTAATAAATCGAATTTTTTAAGTCTGTAAACCTTGCTATACAACTATGTAAAATACTTGTTTTAAGTATATAAATCTAACAACTAATTGTAAAAAAGTATTTCAATATGAATTTTATTTGAAAGAAAAAAATCGAGTACAAGACGTTCGTAGTTTTAGATTTGTAGGATTCGTCATATATCATTGAAAATATACATTGAACATAGAAAAAAAATATATATATAAAGTGAGAGATGAGTGATGAGAAAAAAAGTACAAACAATTCAAAAAATGAAGGTACGAAAAATCTAAAAATAGAAAGTGGGTTTGGGACACAAATTGAGGGATGGAGAACCGGAGGAGGGCATACCTTTTCTCTTTAATTAATATGTCCAATTTAATTTCTCTATTTTTTTTTAATTGAATGATTCTTATATTATGTTCCTCTTTTAATTTAAAAATTATATGTTCATATAATTCTTAAGATAATATATTTTTGTATTAAATTATCACGTAGTTATTGTAATGTTATATCTTGAATTACTTCTTGTTATTTTGAGATTTTTTTCATTCATGACAGGAAAATGTTTCATAAGCAAGGAAACGATAAAGATCCTCCGGCATGGAGACATTAATTCCAATTCGACTATTGAGCTTCACTATAGTCAGACATAACCGAAGAAACATTATTGGAAGCGTCAGAGAAGGTATTGTGAAACGTCTATGTTGCATTTTAGGAACACACAAGAAGCTTATTGTGTATGAATTACACGGAAAATGGGAGCTTGAATTAGTTGCTTCATAAAAGGATGCAAAAGAAACAGATTTGAAATGAATAGTGCGAAGTCGTATTTCATTCAACAGATATGGATACAAAATTACATGGATATCAGAATTTGAAAATAAATCTGCATATATATGAACGTGAATATATACGAAATGTATAATTGACGATTACGTACGGATCCAAATACAAATTCAAAACGGATAATTATAGAAATTTGTAACAAATATGCACTTATAATAAAAAATAATCTTAAAATTGTTGGATTAAAATAAATGTGGAAATGATATTTTTGAGTAATGGAATATACCTTGACTTTCTACATAGAGAATGAATTGGTACAGCTCGAAAACGGGCCAAATCGAGTTCAAAACAAACAAAATATGACTCTAAACCAAATCAGAGAAGTAGAACAAGGGAGGACTTGGGACCCTTTTAGAGTGTACCGGATCCGCACACCATGATCTCAAAGTCTAAACAGTCGATTCGAACAGTTCAACATGACCTCCATATTAAATTGTACTTGAAGATCATATTTTATATTTTTAAATAAGTACAAAATCATTACTTTGGATGGTGTAGGATCTTGTGAAAAATAGTGATTTTGTACCAATTCAAAATAATAGTAAATAAATTTCAAAAAAATAATAAATTTTGGTTTACAAACACATTTTAATATGGAGATCATGTTGAACGGTTCAAATCGACCGTTTGAACTTTGAAGATAGTACTAGTGTATCAAGCCGTCCACTGTTATTTTGACTTTTATGTTTTTTTAATATGAAATGAGAGTTAAAAGATTTAAAGTCCTCAAACTAATTAATTCCTTTTTGTTAATTGAACATGATGCAATATTGTTCCTGCATGTCTGGATTGGAGTTTGCTCACAGTCACAATATAATTCAATATTCTACGGTTATGACTGAATATTATATATGCTTTTGTGACCGTTGTTCCTTGAATAGTTAGTGAATTTAAATTTATTTATTAAGGCCATGCCCCTACTTGACGTTATCAAGAAATTATTGCTCGACTAGAGTTAATGGCGGCTTGATCAGTTAGTTGGCCTAATTGAGGCTTTAATTGACCAATTCAAGTTATTGGCACGTGTTCAATATTGAGTCATGCATGATCACTTGGCTTTATTAGAGGCTTTATTGATGTTTCAGAATGCAGTCCTTGTGCATCAGTATACAAGCAGTTGGATAATTTTTATTCAGGCTTCAGATATGTTTTCGCCATGTGCTTCTCATCTTACCATTTATTAACAAGAGACTTATATTAAGAATGTAGTTATAATTAGCAAGAAGAACTTGTCAGTTGTCACGTTAAATTAAGGAGCAGACTGCTAGAATATGACAGGTCAATTAAGAAGGAAGTGGTTTTTGTATTTAGTATGTAGAGTAGCTATCATTAAAAACAAAAGCATGTAAGGGTAGCTTGCAACAGTGGTTTCTCATTATTTTGATGTAAGATTTATAAAAAACTTTATTTTATTGTAATTAAATCCCTTGACAGTCAGGGGTAGATTTAGGATTTTCGTTAGGGGAGGTAAAAAAATAGCGAATCAGATTTAAATAACTAATCGGGTTTAAATCTATTAGCTAATCAGATACTAGATAAAAAAAACAATGCTCTAACTTGTGATTTCCAATACTATGATCTCTAATTTTCAATGCTTTAACTTCTAATTCTAACTATCAATTAGAATTCAAGAAATTTATCCGAATTTTAACTCTAAATTTAATTCAAATTGCAAATCAGAACTCCAAATAGGGAAACATAAAATTCCAAGAGGAGTGGCAAAGTTGATCCGAACCTATAAATCTCCATAAAAACTCAAATCCAAGTGGGCTCAATATAGATCCGCTCATGTTGATAGTGACTGTCAAGTTTAAAAGGAAGCGACTAATTGTACCCAAGGTTCTGTATTCTGTTTGTACCAAAGCCCAACTGTCATTTGACTAGCACCAATACCGTAACTAGATACTGTAGACCTCTATAGCAAATCATATGTAATAAGTAATTTAAATTTCTCACAACTAGCGACTTTTGAAAGTGGTCCCGAGTTAGTTGCTAACTGCTTGCAACTTGCACAACTTGCCTAACTTCATGTACTTCCTCCGGGACAACTTGACTGTAAAATAACATTATGGATAATATAAAACCACATGATGAATACTTTAAAACCACACTATGAATACTATAAAATTTCATTTTTTTTGTAAAAATGTTATTTTTTTCAAATTTGAATATTTTATATGTGCATCTAGATCCTGTAAAATAACACTATGGATAATGTAAAACAGCATTATGGATACTTAAAACAAAAGATGGATACTGTAAAGAGTTATAAAAGATAAATACTGTAAAAACAACATATGCATACTATAAAACAACACGATAGATGTTGTAAAACAAAAGAGTACACAAACATAAAATATCACTATTCACAAACACATTGTTTCTTCATAACCCATAACTATTCAACAACACTAGCATACACAAACATAACTGTTCAACTACACTAGCATACACACTATTCCACAAAACCATACTATTCAATACACAAATATTACATAAGATAGAATAAAAATCACAAGAAGGATACTGTAAAACAACAAGATGGATACTATAAAACAATAAGGTTAATATTATAAAAAAAAATTATATCTGCAATATCCCGTAAAATAACAAGATGGATATTGTAAAATAACTATATGGATACTGTAAAACAACAAGGTTAATACTATAAAACAAAAACATAAATATTTTTCAACAAATATAACATTCCTTACAAATTAAAGCAAACATATTCTCCACCAAACATATTGTTTCTAAGAAATATATTGTTCACCAAACACATATTACATCATTCACAAATAGAAAAATACATAAACATATTGTTTCATCATTAGAACAAAAATGTTGTTACTTAAGAATCCTCTGATGCACATTATAAGGATGAGTCAGAAGTCTCACCACTAGAACAAGACATTCATTTGATATATCAACGGATGTTTAACAGGTGTCTCATATTGCATCAACTGCAGTACTAACTCAATAATCTGTATGAATTAATTCAGATATGTAAAATGAAGAAAAAAAACTATTGCATAGATCCTGTAAACTATTGCATATATCTTGTAAAACTGTTAGATAGATCATGTAATATACTGTATAGATCATGTAAACCTATACAATAGATTATGTAAAATATATTATAAATCATGTGAATCTATTAGATAGATTCATATTAGTAGAAAGTTCATCAGACTGCACTTTTCTAGAAGAAATTTTTCTTTTTGCTGCAAAATACATAAAACAACATTTAAATATTGAGATTAATTTTAAGTTTTGTACATAAGATGACATTGTAAATCAACAAGATGGATTGTAAAACCACAAGATCGATATTGTAAAACCACAAATGGATACTGTAAAACCACAAAATAGATACTGTAAAACATTAAGATTAGTACTGTAAACCCACAAGATGCATACTGTAAAACCACAAGATGAATACTGTAAAACAACAAGGTTAATACTGTAAAACAACAAGATGAACATTACTTCGACCTATCAAAAATTACAAAACCAGACCAGTTGACATATTAGATCAGGTCAGATCAGACTCAAAGTATTACCATATCGGATCAGGATCCGCCAGAAGCAATGAATCAGTAGCGATATATATTGCCTGTGTCTCAACACCGTTAATGAGATTTTTCTATAATGAGCGTGCAAACCTTGTCGAGCAAAGTAACACCACTGCGGAGCTTCAACTCCACAATCTGCACAGCATTTCCTTAAAATAATCCGCACAACACACTAATTTACTAGTTTTTATTGTAGCTTATAAGGAAGATGTTATTGTATCGTATCTAGTGCAGATTGATATGCAATTTAAGTCGCTGCTTCTAAGTAAGAGGCCTAGCATATATATCTGATATTTTAGAATGTTAAGTTAAGATTGATTCATTAAAGACACAAGATTTAGATACAAAATTAAAAACAAGTATAATACATTACCTTTGAGCTTTTTGTGAAGATTTCCTTCATGCGTATATACTCTATTACCTTTGACCACAGCACGGGGCCGCCTTGTGTGAAGATCAAGATTTGTTCATCTCTGCCTCTTTTGATCCATTGCGGGGAGAAGATATGAACTAAATCGAATGAACAGATCAGTAAAAGATAAATTTTTGTTTTCTAAAGAGAGAAGAGAGATCGCGAATGAACAGATCGGGAAAAGAGAAATTTTCGTTTTCTAAAGGGAGAAAAGAGATCACGAATGAACGGATCAGGAAATGTTTATAAAACGAAGGTCAGGTAGTTAGAGTTCGACAGTTAGAAAAGACTTATCCAAACGGATAGATAAAAACCGAATACAATAGATTGGGTAAAGAAACATTTTCTCTTATAATAAATAGGTCATCTTTATTCCCAAAAAATTTTAGTTACCATCTTAATATTTTAAAATTTTAATCATACCAGTGATTTTTTCAAATTTTTATTTCTACCTTCCACACATCCTCATTCTACAGAATCCCTGAGCTGAACACTGATGTTAACAGAGTGAGAGTGCGTGGAACCCATTTTTTTTTATTTGATTAAAGTTTTATATACTTTTATCCAAGTAACCACACCTACCATTAAAAATTGTAGCTCTGCTCACTGGGGTGAAAGATTGGTTGTAGAATATTCATTTTATCAAGGGCTTCTTGCTCTTTAAAAATAGATTTATGTAATCATGAATTTATGTTTTATGTTTTGTAAAAATTGATTATTTGCATGATTGAAGTCATTCAAACATGCACTGTATATTAAGAAAACATGTGTAAAAATATAATATAATATTTAGAGAAATTTATATGGACTTGAAATAGAAAAGAAAACATATTTAGAGAAATTACCAACATAAGAAAAGTAATGTATCCCCATTTAAAAAAAATGAATGTTAAGTAGAATTAATAATTACAATAGTAAAATACCTTTTCAAAATTTATATTTTTTTTAATAATCATTATAGTTGTACCACTCATAAATTCCAATATCGTTTGGTGTCATTTTGAAACTCAATCAATGAGTCTTATAAGATGTTGTATCTACAATTGATTAGACATTAGGTGTCAATTACACAAAAGACAATAGACAATTTTTTTTTTAATACAATAGACAAATTTTTATGGTAGGTGTGATCATAAAAAAAATAATAGACAATTAATCTGTAGTAGACTAGTAGTTATCTGCTCCAATGAGCAGATCTACAATTTTTTTCTGGTCAGTGCGCAGACAGTAAAATTGAAAATTTGAAAATATCGTTAGCAAGGTTAAAATTTTAAAATATTAAAATAGTAACTAAAATATTTTCGGTCTTTATTCTATGTAACTCAAGTCAAGTCAAAATACAATTTTTTTCCTCACAAGTTTCTCTTTTTGTCTCTCTCTAATATCTACCTAGCTCTCTCCATAGCCCATAACCCATATCTCTAATTTGTCTAGTAGATTGTCTAATTTTCTAGGACATGTACAAGAATAGAATAATATCTCTTGGTATACTCTCTCGCGGATACTCTCGTCGCTAATAGAAAAAGCATCTTTCTATCGGTATATCCTCGCAGATAGTCAACTTTTACCTTCGCAAATACTGTCCCATTCTCGTAGTATATATATATATAGTGCGTTGTCTGATATATACAAATACTAGAATTCTACTTTGGATTGATTATGAGGCTGAACATTAATTTGCCTCTGATAGCTTGCAGGTTGATGCTGCTTGCTTATTTTGGACTGTCTCATTTAATCATTTTAATTAAAACTTAATTGGTTTGCTTGATCTAGGCAAGAAATGTAAAGGGCCAGAATATAAATATAGACTTTTACTGTGTTTTCTTTTTCTTGCCTAACCAGTTTTTTTTTTCCAATTGTTGTCAAATTGATATGGTTCGATGCACTATGACATGATACTGGTATTATAATGTGGTAAGGTCATAAGTTGATGCCAATTATGTGTCATTTAATTTGATAATGACTGAGATGTTCCTCTCCAAGTGTTGAATGCTTCCCATGCTGAGTTGGGGCCGATACAGAGGTGCTTAGCTTTGGACTGAGAGAGGAACCTTCCTCTGTCGGATATATATTTACTATTTTGAAGATAGTGGTAAGAGGGAAAAAATATCTCATGTCATGTCTTACGTGTCTCATTGTGAATCACATTTTTTATCTTTGTTTTTAAAATTTGAACAGTAGATTTGAACTGCTCAATATGATCTCCATATTAAAATATACTTGGAGATCAAATTTTATATTTTTTGAAACTTTTTACTATTATTTTAGATAGGTACAAAATCACTATTTCTAGATCATCCAAAAACAATGATTTTGTACCTATCTAAAAAATAGTAAAAACGTTTTAAAAAACATAAAATTTGGTCTCCAAACATATTTTAATATGGATATCATGTTGAGCGGTTCGGATTGATTGTTTGGACTTTTAAAAACGAAGATAAAGAATGTGAGGTACGATGAGGCGTGGAAGACATGAGGCATTTGAATCTTCCTCGTGATAAGATCAAGGTTCTAAATAGCGATTACCGCGTCATTGCTTTTAAGGTCCGAAAAAGATGGAGCTAGCTATTTAAAACTCTGATAAAAAGAAAGCGGCCGATAGTGTTATAAGTTTTAAGGTCCGAAAAAATTATAACTCAGCTAGTGCGCAACTATAGCTAATTATTTAAAACTCTAGATAAGATTATGTATTGGTAGTCGGATAAGATTTTCTGTAAGAGAGATATGTGATGATCGTTTTCATTTTCTTTTATTTCAATCTGATTATTGCTTTGCTAAAATTTTCTTGGCAAGGGTTTAAACTTTAAAAGTAGAATTGTCATTATTTTTGGGTTTTTGGTGTGAACTGACTTTGTAAAAAGAGAAAAAAGGAGAGGTAAAGAAAGGAAAACAAGTTCAGTATGGATATTTTGGTCTTTTCATATCCCTCATATAATGCTATTCTTTAATTTGTCAAACCAGCCCTTAATTAATAATGTTATACCTGATTCTCTTTTGAAAAATAGAACAGGACAGCATTCCAACAAAATGTATATAGGAGTGAAGACAAAAGAAGTAATTCAAGTTGCCAAATTATACCCGACTTACTTTGATCAGATCTAAACTTGTTCAGATTCAGAATATTTACTGGCACAGTTCCACAAGTCATTAGCAATTGAACATTTTCGATCAGAATCTAAATCAGATGTTGAATATCAAAATTTAATAAAACTTATTTGTCAGTGGGAGGGAATAAAATATAACCCAGCAATAAAGAATCCGGAGTCAGTACCATAAAACCTTTAATTAATATAATATTTAGAAGATTATTTTTTTTTTAAGTTGTCCAAATCTATTTTAAATAGTTTCACAGATCCCCTTATGACTACAGTTGTAGCTGACGAACTATTTCTGAAAAAAATTACTAAAATTTATGAAAATAAATTCGGAAATAGTTTATGAAATTTACTAAAATTTATGATTTTTTTAAATTAATATTTTGATTTATATAATAAATGGCAAACTATTTCTGAATTATATTCCAATTATGAATATAACGAACTAAAACATAAGTAGTACCCAATTTTTCACATCAGTATCTGATCAAAAGGGAAAAGAAAAAAAAAAAAAAGATTTGTCACAAGAATGGGACAATATCCGCGAGAGTATACCTACAGAAAGATGTTTTTTTCTATTAGCGACGAGAGTATCCGCAAGAATATACCGACAATATCTCTCGCGGATACTGTCCCATTATTGTAGTGACAAGCATAAAAAATGAACAAATGAGCCGAGCACCACATGCAAATAAATAAATCAATATTGTCTTCCTATTTAATGATTAATTAAGGTCGCTGTATAATTTGAAAGTTATAACGATTATATGATATTTTTCCTTCGTCAGCCGGATATATAAATGCTTTAATAACTAACATCTTGCAATTGACCGAACTTGATTTGGAGAATCGCTATCATTGTATGTCGAAAAAGTATATGAAAAATTCGTTGCAAGACCAGGTCTAACATTAACACATATTTTGTTATCTTTCATCATATTTTATTTGTGAAGTAAGGGGTGGAATAAACCTTTTATTCCACGCTTGAGCTATAAAATAATGAGTAGAATAGAAATAAGACTAACATAGCATGCAGTTGAGATTGCCAACTCTTGGCAAAAAGGTTGAATTGAGAGAACTGGACTGAATAATTATATCATTTGGACTTGTATTTGAAAATGAAAGGATTTTCTTTCTTGATGTAGCATTGTAGCCGTGCGCCTAATTATTCCACTGCAATTCTCTTTATGTCACATCTCTTATGGATAATAAATAAACAAAAACCTAGGTAGTCCGCCCTATTAAATTTTTTTCCCTTCTGAAAATTTTCAATGGAATTTTATTAGAAAAACCAAATATCAAATGGATGTCATTTAATTACTTATTTTCTATTAATTACTTATCTAAGCAACAAAAATTATTAATTTATATCGATTATTAAAGGTAATGTTATTTTGGTCGTATGAGATGTGATCGTTAACATTAAATAGTGTGCCCTATATAACAAATTTTAATTAAAATTTATTTCAGTGTCTATATATAGTTTTTCATTTAAAACAAACAATAAATTTGTTAAGACAACGACCCAACTCTATGCGGTCGTCACCAGTTACATGCAAGGTTCTAAATAGCGTTTATAGCGTCGTAGCGGGAAGGCTAAAAAAAAAGCTATAGCGAATAGCGTCGCTATAGCGGAAGCTATTCCAAATAGCGTTTTTTTTTTCTTACATTTCGTATATTCAATATTTGTACTAAATATCAACATTATCTAAAGTCTCATAGAACAATAAATAACACCAAAGTAATTAAGAAATTATAATATTCATATTGAACCAGTACAAAGTTCAAATTGCGGTTCAAAATATCCATAGTAATATCATAAACTATCGATTTTTCCTATTAAAAATATCTTAAGCATCATGATTCATGACATAATTTTTTTTTCTATTCAAATTTTATTTTCGATTTGGACTTTTTTTCTATTCAAATTTCAATTTCTATTCCCAATTTCAAATTGATTTATCTGTAGCAAGTAGCAACAAATTCAATTTCGGTTTGAGATTTTTTTTATCTTTATTTAAAACCCATATAAATTGCTTTAAAAAAAAAAACCCATATTGTATAGCGCAAATAGCGCGAATAGCGGACTGCTATAGCGCTGTAGCGGTCGCTATAGCGGCCGTAGCGCAAATAGCGCATTTTGATGTCATAGCGTAGCGTTTGGGGTCCAAAAACGCTATAGCGGCGCTATAGCGCCGCTATAGCGCGCTATTTAGAACACTGGTTACATGTGAAGACCGATTATGGGAGGATTTCATGAGCATCTCCATTTCGGGTGGGGGGGGTGCGCATCCTCTCAGGTATCTTGATTTATATAATAAATGGCAAACTATTTCTGAATTATATTCCAATTATGAATATAACGAACCAAAACATAAGTAGTACCTAATTTTTCACATCGGTATCTGATCAAAAGGGAAAAGAAAAAAAAAAAAGATTTGTCACAAGAATGGGACAATATCCGCGAGAGTAAAAAGTGACTATCCGCGAGAGTATACCTACAGAAAGATGTTTTTTTCTATTAGCAACGAGAGTATCCGCAAGAATATACCGACAATATCTCTCGCGGATATTGTCCCATTATTGTAGTGACAAGCATAAAAAATGAACAAATGAGCCGAGCACCACATGCAAATAAATAAATCAATATTGTCTTCCTATTTAATGATTAATTAAGGTTGCTGTATAATTTGAAAGTTATAACGATTATATGATATTTTTCCTTCGTTTGCCGGATATATAAATGCTTTAATAACTAACATCTTGCAATTGACCGAACTTGATTTGGAGAATCGCTATCATTGTATGTCGAAAAAGTATATGAAAAATTCGTTGCAAGACCAGGTCTAACATTAACACATATTTTGTTATCTTTCATCATATTTAATTTGTGAAGTAAGGGGTGGAATAAACCTTTTATTCCACGCTTGAACTATAAAATAATGAGTAGAATAGAAATAAGACTAACATAGCATGCAGTTGAGATTGCCAACTCGTGGCAAAAAGGTTGAATTGAGAGAACTGGACTGAATAATTATATCATTTGGACTTGTATTTGAAAATGAAAGGATTTTCTTTCTTGATGTAGCATTGTAGCCGTGCGCCTAATTATTCCACTGCAATTCTCTTTATGTCACATCTCTTATGGATAATAAATAAACAAAAACCTAGGTAGTCCGCTCTATTAAATTTTTTTCCCTTCTGAAAATTTTCAATGGAATTTTATTAGAAAAACCAAATATCAAATGGATGTCATTTAATTACTTATTTTCTATTAATTACTTATCTAAGCAACAAAAATTATTAATTTATATCGATTATTAAAAGGTAATGTTATTTTGGTCGTATGAGATGTGATCGTTAACATTAAATAGTGTGCCATATATAACAAATTTTAATTAAAATCTATTTCAGTGTCTATATATAGTTTTTCATTTAAAACAAACAATAAATTTGTTAAGACAACGACCCAACTCTATGCGGTCGTCAACAGCTACATGTGAAAGACCGATTATGGGAGGATTTCATGAGCTGATGAGCATCTCCATTTCGGGGGGAGTGCGCATCCTCTCAGGTATCTCAACTTTTGTGTAACCAACGTGTCCGGTGACCGGTGCCTCTTCGGAGATAGCGCAGAGGCCAATATTATTTATGCTTTGAGATTCGTGCAGAATGTGTTTGAACGGTTGAGATTTTTCAGACAAAACACTAGAAGTTTGAGATATCTCAGAGGATGCGAATTCTTTCGGGGGAGGGGTGTCCGAAACGCATTATTTTAGTTTAAATCTCATCCGTTCGTTTCATACTAGCACGAATCATTAAGGGTCCTGTGCATTACAGATGTGGGCTGGAGTAGTTCGGATTCTGATTGAATTGTCCATAACTAAACTCAAATGGTGGGTTTAATGCATAGGATGCAGATTCGTGTCTGATGCCCATCGGACCAAAATCTATTTGAATGGGAGGCAGATGACATATAGACAATATAAATTTTAATAACAACAACTTAATTAAACAAACAAAAATTGCTACTTACTGATTTTAAAATATAGACATGATATTCAGCTCATCAGTTTTTTTGTGGAAAATCACAGGTTTAAAATTTAGAGGAAGATCTTTTATGAAATCATCTCTGGTATAAACGTAGGCATTTCTTTCTCTAAGAAATTTTCATGTCAGACAACTGACATAATTATTTGGCGAGTTGCAGCTTAAGTCGATCATAGTTTCTCTTTGTCCATAACAAGTCTATGATCGACTTAAACTGCATCTCGCCAAAGTATGCCAGCTGTCCTATATGGCATTTTATAGAGAAATGCCGACGTTCATACCAAAAGATGATTTCATAAAGCATGAACAAACATGCTGCTACAGCTTAATTAGACCATCAGGTCCTGCTCCAACTATTACTACAACAAGTCAACACTCTCCATCAATGGTTTTTTAGAAAACGAGTAGCTTCTCTTTCTATACCTTATTGTTTTTTTATCTCTTAATATGTGATATTTGCTTATGAGGGTCTCTATTTATTTCAAAGAAAAGTGTGTTATACGTCCGTTAAAGTATTTTCTGTTTACATTTGTAGGCTTGTAGAAGATTAGGTAAATAAAAACAAGAAATTCCGCTAATGTCTTTTAAAGCATGTTATATACCCGTTAAAATATTTTCTATTTACATTTGTAGGATTGTAGATGATTAGGTAAATAAAAACAAGAAATTCCGCTAATGTCTTTTAAAGTATGTTACCCCTTAAAATATTTTCTATTTACATTTGTAGGATTGTAGATGATTAGGTAAATAAAAACAAGAAATTCCACTAACGTCTTTTAACCAAACAAGATAAGTGTGTTATACGTCCGTTAAAGTATTTCTATTTACTTCTTATAATCTTCAGTTTCCTTTTTGCTTTTTTAACATCTTTTACATCATATAGAAGCGACTAGAACGACTTCCCATGCTTTGTAGCTTTTGAAATTTGAATTGTTTGAAGGATACAAAAGTTAGACTGAATAAACGTTCTGTTAGAGCAATCCAATGTATCACTTATCATCTTCAAGTATTGTACAAAAGTATGAACTTGTAGGTTAATTTTATTATTTTCTTATTTTATTAGTTTTTTTTCTATTTTCAGTATATCATTCTTTAACAAACTCGAGCAGTTACGGCATTCGGTTATACTTTATTTTCACTATAATTAAATTTGGTTCAAACTTATAGAAGAAGTGTGGGATTTTCATGTAACTTCTAATTAATGTCGAAATGGCACATAATATCTATACCTATAGCTACCATTCTTTCCATTTCACATATCAGAACTCAGAAATCAGAATCATCATCACTTGATATAACATGAGATTATCCAATCACAGGACAACACATTAGCAACACTAAGTAACGGTTTCCCTTTCGCATGGGGCACTGAGTTTTGGTGATAGCTAATTTAGATAATTTAGGGTCTACATTGTAAAGGCCGTTGTTTTGGTGATATTTTGATTGGTTGTATCTTGTACTATTATTCTGAGATCCTTGATAAGAATCAAAGCAAGTATATTTGAATGTTAAATGCTTTTGTTTTTACAAAATCTGAGGGCTATAATTGTTAAATAAATGTAAGAGTGATAAATGTCAGAACTCTAAACCTCTCAAATCTCAATTACATACAGATTGGACTAAATCATGTGACTTACTTTTCCGTAGCTATAATTTTCATCTCTCTACAATCAGTGCATACCAGTATGTAGTGGCGGTTTTATTAATTTGTGAGATGATCAGACACGGGTAGTTATCCTCTGCGGAGTTCTATAAAACTCCGCAGGTGCGGAGCAAATGAACGGACCAGATTAACTCTCAGCCGCTTTGTGATCGGGTTAACGGAGGGGGCAGTATTATTGTGCTTTTAGATTCGTGCAAAGTTAAAACGAACGGACCACTAACGGATCAGATTAAAAGAACCGCAGTCTGCGGAGCTTTTAAGCTCCGCAGAGGATAACGTTCCGATCAGACACCCCCTCTCCCCTCCATGTCACCGTGCTTGCAAATAAAAAAAAAATAATGTGAAATTTATACCAGAATATTTATTGAAATTGTTGATGAGAAGAAATAATCAAATTTATAATATCAGAAATTTAGATGGTGCAAGAGATATACGGTGACCGAGTTTCAAGAGAATTTCGGGCCTACTTATGAATAACAATCAAAATAAATCGGGCACGAAAATTGTATTTCCTGTTGGGCCGTAAATGGACCGAGGGCTTCAAAATAGAAAATCTAAATTGAGCACCCAACGTTTGCTTATATAAACCTAGCGATCCCTATTTCAGTCTATGCAATTGCGCCGCCTCTCCGCTATACTACGTAAATTACTCTTCTTTTCGTTGAAGATTTGTGTTTATACTATTCCTATTGCTGAAATTTTTATTTTCTCTTTTATATTTTATTTTCTCTGTAAAATAAAACTTTTGGCTCTAAAGAAGAGTCAACAGCGATTGCCATACTAATGGCGATTTGTCTGCCGCATAGAGCCTAAATTAATCTTCGACCAGACGAAGATTGCTTGAATATTCATCTTCGTTATTCCAACGCCACAATATCTGGTCACATTTTCTAATTTCTGAAAAAAATGTGCATTGTATAATTGCCATCTTCATTTTTTTTTCTGATTTTTGCAAAATGAAATTTATTTTGTACGTGAACAGACAATTTTTAACCCACTTAATTTTTTTTCATTTAATGATCACAGATCCATTAATTTGGCGCTCAGCACGGGTATTTTGTTAATTATAGTAACTCTGATACCTTTTGCATTGTGCCTAAAGATTTGTTTCAGCTAACACGATTGTTAGGTGCCTTCTTTTTGTCGCGCCTTCCAAATTTATGCTGCAAAGTTTTTAATCTAGCGCACCAAGCTTACATACCAACTGAAGAAAATTTATAGGTAAATATTGTTTAACATCTGTTGAAGCTATTGATCGTATATGTTGCAAGTTATATTAATCTGATCCGCTTTCAAATCTGCGCGTACGAAAATTGAAGCAGATTTGCACGAATTTAAAGTGAAGTGCACACATCTTAAAGCCAATCGCAAGGTGATTGAACCTATGGAACCTGAGTAGGTCCGATATCCCAAATGTGATTCCCCAAGCATGTCTAATCGTATCTTGTTACACCCTCACTTGAAAGTTTGTCTGCCAAGGTTCATGGAAAGATTCTAAGAAAATCCTAGTAACTTGGCCGAGAGGATAGCGTCAGTATTCTGTATTATCCTACGGCGTAGAATAACTCCTGCCGAGCCAAATTTGGATTAGAGTAGTTTTGTTTTAATATTCGTGTTCGATTTCATTCTGTACTTATGAATAAAATTACAAATTTTCAATTTATAAGCGGACTTGGCCCTCTTTTTCCTACACTGAGATCCACCCTGGTTATGAATTTAAAAAAACAGTGAGAGATCCAGCCTCGTTACAGTTACAGTGCTTCGTTTATTCTAGCAAGTTCCATTAAGTTTCTTGTAAACGTCTTCAAAATTGAAAGCAAATGTATTACAGCGTTGACACACAAAAAAAAATTTGAAAGCTTCAACTATCAACACTAGTAATGCAAAAGAAATCCAAAAAAATGAGCAGAAGCCACGCTCTTATATACAAGCTTTTTCTTTGCTTCGACTAAATACAAACATTTCCAAACTAAATTACAATGCAGGCATTATTTTATACAAAAATACTCACAATAATTAAACAAACAAAATAACAAATAAAAAAGGCAACCTCACAAGCAAACCTCCTCTAACCTTGAGGAAGAAGGGCCGTGTGAACAAACCAACAACTGTTGTAGAAGGGAAAAAAAAGGAAAAAAAATTGAAAAAAACATAGAAAGCACGAAAATGGGAGCAGAAGCAGCTAAAAAGGCACTGATGCTGTCCCCTTGGACTTGCACATCGACTACCAAGCAGATCCCAGAACCAGACTCCTCCAATATAGTCCTGCCAGGACTATAACACTATTCTCTAGATTTCAAGGGGCAAAATTAAATTAAAACAGCACGAGGGCCATCTTTAGCCTGTTTTGCTTCCATTTTGGTAGTTTGGTAAAAGCCTCCTTTGCCATCCCAAACTTCTCTCGGAACTCAGCTGAAGAGAGGTATGTCTGTATGGTACCAGCAAAAGAAATGTTATGTACCAGTAAAGATCCAAATAGAAAGAGGAGGGGGCGGGCGGGGAGAGGGAGAGAGGGAGAGAGGGAGAGAGAGATCTGTACCTCTCGCTTGGTGGCATCAATATCGGGTGCCGGATCAGTAGATGCTGTTATGAGGCGATGATATGGGTATAGAGTGAGCCCTTCCTCATCCTCTGGCTCTCCTTCTTTGACATCTTCTTGTATTGTTAATGCTCCTAACCTCTTGCTCATTATTGCGAGGCTATCCTTCCCATTGCTGTTGTTTTTGGATTCCGTTTGTGTTTTGTTATTTGCAACCACACTGGTTTGTTGGCTCTTGGGGCTCACTTCACAACCCATAAAATTAAAGAAACTCAATCAACTCAAATAAATGAACAAGCTACTAAATATTGGACTTGTTTAATAATTAATTAGATCATGAAATAACATATCCTTTGCAGGTTAATCTGAATGTCTTACCAAATTATAGTATACATGTCTCATGTTTGCAATTAACATCAGAACCAAAATTAAATAAAAAAAAAAAGGAGCATGCAATCCTTTTTTCTATAAACCCAATATTTATCTATATATAATTCATCTTATAGTTGGATGCAACATTGGAATCCATTTGCTTACCACAACAGAATTTTAATTTGGCGAAAATATTGTGGGTGATTTTGCAAATAACAAATATGTATGGGAGTATTTGCAGTTTGATTTGGTTGATTTTGTCATTTGATTGCCATTTTGGTATGTAAATGTCCCATTATAAACAATTATTCTGATACTAACAGAAAAATATCCTATTACAATCATGACATGGTTATTTACCGTTCAAAAAAGGTGACGTAATGTTCCTTAATAAAGTGTAAGCATATGTACCTTTAACCACCCTTGGGATGAGGTTTTGAGTTGGAGGCTTCTCAAAAGACGACGACAGAGCTGCAATTGCTGCTGCCTTCGGAGGCGGTTGTATTTTTGAGGGGTCAGGTGAGAGGGATCTTGGTTGCAATTTTCTGACCACTGGGGGTGGGGTTGAGAGGTTGCGGTCAGGTTTCTCAAAATTTGCCGCTAGGGCATTAAATGCTGGGGATCGGCCTCTGACACGTACCCGGTCTGGGCTGAAAGACATGCTCCTACTAGACCTGCCTTGTGCATTGTCAGGTACGCTTGAGCGGCCAGTATGTGACGTGATCTGTGTACGTCTCTTCGGCTTCTGATGAATAAAAAAGTGGGAAACATTAATTTGCCAAAGTGTAATTGCTAGTTAGATCCATCCTAATTTAGTTCTGAATACAAGAGCTAAAATACTAGCACAGGCATTTTATTGAACACTTAAATATTCTTTATTAAATAATGATGATGAAAATGAAAAGATCATTGCAGTGAAATTGGTATATCCACTTGTGAAGTACTTGAGAGAGGAAATATAAAATTTAGATATGATCTGTGTCAAACTGGCAATTCTCCATGCATTCCTGGAAGTTTACAAGATTGCAGATAAACTTTTATTTGTATTAAAAAAACTCAAAAAAAAAAAAAATTTTTGTGAAAGACCATGGCAGATGGGAGTGCATATCCTCTGAGATATCTCAACTTGCATGACCAACGTGTACAGTGCCTATTCGGGGGAAAGCACAGGGAGCCTGTATTATTTGTGCTTTGAGATTCGTGCAGAATGTATTTGAACGGTTGAGATTTTCCAAAAAAAAACACTCAAAATCTAGGATATCTCAGAGCATGCGAATTCGGCAGATGGAGGTTATAAAAAAAAAATATAACAAATTCAGTGCACAAAAATCTTCCACATCATCCAACTTTTATGAGCCATTTCAAAAGGTGCGGTCGATATGGAAGCACAATGGAGGTCATCAAGACAATTAATTCCTTTACTAAGCATAACACAAACTAAAGATACACAGGTACCCTTTGCACGGAACCTCGTCTGCTTAAAGGCATGAATAGATTTTAAATACTAGCATACGGGGTGCAATGGCTCTTATCAATTTAGAGAAGCATATTTCTTTTTATTGTTTTTCTTCTTTTCTTTACATTTTTCTTTAAACTATACCCATCAATTACCAAATCCAGAAATAAAATCCGTTATTAGTTTCAGAATTTTCACTGAACGGTTGTTTCCTTTAATTTACATTGCTGACAACGTTTATTGGACCTCTTTTATCTATTTAAAAATGTCATGAAGGTTATCTTAGTTTTTACTATTAAGATATATAAACTTACATCTAATGTTGCTGTTACACCATTTTTCAGGATAGCCAACTTCCGCTGAAACGAGTTACCATGCATCTGCCAGTAAAGAAATAATAATTCATTTAATCTGTAAAATAACTATACATACATACAACAGATAGTTGCATTAGAGGCAAAATATGGTAACCAGTAAATAATCTAGAAAAGCACAAGTGACATTTGAAAGGGCATGGACATGTTTGATAGTTGCCTGTCTACATACCGTGAATTTTGCAGGGTTCCATGTGAAAAACCGAGTGAAGAATGGAGGTTCACACCCTTCGTTGATAACATAAATCGGCGTTTCTCGTGAGAAATTTTCCATTAGTACATCATTTTCAACAAATTTCTGGTAAACACAAAAAGGATTAAAAGGTTAGGGGCAGGGGAGGAGTGGCAGTTGAGAGATTATTATATTCACAACTTTTGGTTTTACAATTCACAAAACACTGACTCATTGCTATGGGATTCTGCACATTACAACCAACATTAAGGAAAAGCATAAGACCAAGCTGGATAATATTTCGGTCTTGTTTGCAAATCTAGCATTAAACAGAAGTTGTTCGCATTAATCTAAAGGTTAGTATTATTTGCTAAATCTAGAAGAATTTGGACAATCAGTAGCAAATATAAGAAAAGTAAGAACAACCTGCACATGAAAAATATCACGAAATAATTGGTGCAACTGCAAAAAACCCTTACCATGAATCATATCCTTGTCTTATCTTTCAGTGATAGTTTTAACATTGCAGGATGCAAAATTTTCTTAATCATAAATAGTAAAAGCAAAAAAATGAAAGCAAAAATGAAAGAAAGAAACAAAGCAAGAGCAAGAGATGATATAGAGTAGTACCTCCCCGATTCTTAAAGCCTGTGAGCGGCTTTCTGGATGGACTTGTTGGCCAACCCAAACACATACATAAGTGTGGCAATCCAAAATAAATATATCTTCTGTCATTAAATCATCTTGCGTGAAGTTAAATATTTCATTGACCTGCAATTATGTGAATTGTAACAATTCCTGAATATGCTACATAAAGATACAATAGAGATGCACCTCATGATTCATACCTTCAATTTGTCTTCATGTTGATCACATTATTTTGAGCAAGAAGAGAGAGAAAAATATGTCAGAGAATGAAAATATAAATAAATTCAGAATGTTTTGTAACTTCTGAGTTTACATAAGATTTATTTCAACTGTAGATGCCAAATATGGAATGAACAAAGAGAAAATAAAATATATCTGATATTTACCTTGAGAGAAAGAAGAAGAGAAAAGATGGGGATCAGTTTCAGTTTCCCTGACAAGCTTTTGGCTCGGATATTCTGATTTGCCGCCCAACAAGTACCAAAATTGTTCCGTTTCTGATCCTTCTCTTTGCACTCTTGATTGCATATTGGGCTGTATATACGCAAATATTCGATATCACTATACAAACTAAAGTCAATTCAAACTTCACAGTTGATTTCCAGCAGTTACAATAGCTTTAGCATTAGTTACTAAACACAAATTCCACCAAATTTGTACTCATTAACTCACTCTCTCTCTCCCTCCCTCTATAAACCCATTGTTATATTATGTACAGATATTATTAAAGGAAGCGAACAGGTAGTGAAAATGATTGGATATTCCAGAACTACCAAAACCCAAATTCTAGGAAGTTCATTGCTATTATACAAAAATGGTATTTTCTCTTTTTATGACCTTAATAAGATCTAGCATCCTTTCTGCCAGCTCTTGGTCCACAGTTGTCGTGAGACTTCCAGCCCATGTAAAAACTGTGTTGCCATTATGTAATATGTAACAATAAGTCGAATTAAGAGACGATGCCACCTGATAAAATAAACACATCAACATATAAAAAGAAAAGTAGACAGTTGAGGGTCAATTGAAGCAGAGTTAGATTCCTTTGAGATTGCTAGCAATAACTACTGTTTATTAAGAAGAAACTGTGTTATGAGCTTATGTAATGAATTTTAAACTTTTATTACTTTAGGCATTTTTTGTCTTTTCTTAGTCTTTAGGTGCTAATCGCGAGATTGATAAAACACAACAGTTGTGATTTATTCAATGCAAGGCAAGAACTCTTTTCACCATCTTCAAACTTGCTACAGGAAATAGAAAATAACAAAAAAGAACAGAAAAGAGTTGACATAATACCGGATCAACTTGAATAGCTTGCATATTCTCTGGTCCCGTGCCTTGAACCCGAAATAGTCCTAGTCCATTTTCTGAATATATCTCATCGCGAAGGGCATTTTCAGAAATAAAACATTTGTATCCAGAACTAAGACCTCCCTATATAAAACATACCAGACTTATTTAATTGCTAGTTGGTGATTAAAAATAAATAAAAATAGAATTGAACAAATATGTACCTTATAAACTATAAAAGTTTGGAAGATGACAAAGAATTGAATGGGCTCCTTCCCATCATAAAGACGTGCCTGAAAATGAAACATATGTTATTGGACAAAGGGACCACAATATAGTTGTCACATTTAAAACATTTTCCATTTTTTATTGACCTGAGTAGCCTGAAATTTAACAGATTCCACCATCTTGTTAGCAAGTGATATTGCTGCATTTCTCTCTTCCTGAAAGTTGTCAATTCTTGTTGTGTAAGATAAATTTACCTCTCTCAAGCCCTGTTATCCCCAGTTCTCTTCCTTTTTTATCTCCCGGAAAATAGTTCCAATTTGTAATTAGGAAGTTTATATCATCCAAAGAATAAGATAGCAAAAATAACACAGAAACAAGTTGAGGGTTTAATAGGAAAAATTTCAACAAAAACAGAAAAGGATAACCTCAGTACTTCTCTTGCCAAACCATGTTCCAATGATATACTCATCTTTTACATCACCCGAATATGTATATTGAAATATATAGCAATCGCCTCTGTAAAATTTAAATTGGTCATTTGCTGATAGAAGTGACTTCTCTTTTCCATTCACTCTCCATACCTGCAGTTAAATTTCAGAAAGTTTCCATTCAAGGAAGTTTTAGGTACAAATTATAACCAAGCAGACGGAATAGGGACTAAAATGAATATCACATGGAAAAGCACCTGTAAGTTGCCAGTACAATCGATATAAGGTTGAGGTTCTTCTTTCACAGGTGTAGCCTTCAAGAGGCCTTTCACATTTAACCCTTGCCTCCTTAAAAGTGCTATCAAAGAGAAATAATCAAAGAAGTGTTAAACTATGTGAACAAAGAAACTCATGTGTTAATAAATTTGCCAGATAGCACTAATTAGGTATAGATATAGATATAATACAAAAAGAACCAATATAAGTTGACTACTATGACATAGCAACATATTTGCCTTTTTCTTTCTTTATTTAAGCTCTACTAGCAATATTGAGGCATAGTTGCAGAAGTAAGACTTAATTGAGGTTGAATTAGGTCCAATTGAGGCTTGATTCAGGCATAATTGCAGAATTAAAGGTAAATGAGGTTTACCAGAGTTAAATTGAGACTTGATTAGGTTAGGTTAAGGCTTAATGCACCAACAAGATTAACTGGCTTAACACAGAGTTGGATAACTGGTACCATATAGTACCAGCATTATAATGGAAGAGAGGGGTTGAGTACAAACCAGCAACTTTTCCTCTGCCCTCCTCGGAGACTGCCACAGTAGCAGCTTGAGGCCATCTATCGAACTTTGACTTGAAAACAGCTGTCTCAAATCCCTCTATAATTCGTATCACATTGGCTTTATGCCGGCCTGGTTCACGAAGCAATTCCTACATATATAAAATGACATATACAAATATCTTGAAAAGTTATTTTATCTGAGTCCTTTGGAGACAAAGGAGCACTAATCCTGAAAGAATGCACTAACATGTTATCAGTGTTTAATTACGCGCAATATATTAGGAGGGAAAATTGAAATATGGATTAAACAAAATTCAAAATATAATGTTATTTAAAGTTAAACTAATGCTTAATAGAGCAACTAGAGATTAATGGGTTGAATCAGGCTTATGACTGTGGTTGCTCAAGGGGATTCAATTGAGGTTGTTAAATTATTGGGTTATGTCCGGGAGAGGGATGAAGTGGGAGAACTCTTATACCAAGCAAGAGCAATAATAAAAGCTATTCATTAATCCTCCAGTTAATCCCGCTGCCCTTGAGGGATTGGGTTAAGTTGAGAATGAATTGCAACTTTTCTAGATGATATGGATTAAAAAAACAATGAATGAAAAGCTAAGAAAAATAAAATTAAATTACCTCAGCAGCTGCACTAGCACTCTTCCTAGCTTCAAGTGAGGTATCCCGTCCCATCCAAACATAAATTTCAGAGCCACAATCTAACAAATAACACTTGTTTGTTTCTAGCATCTCTCTTATCATGTTTTCACCACCCAGAGGAACTGTTTGTCCTTTACTTACACTACAAGAGTAAAGGAATAATTAGAAAGAATTCAAGCTAAGAAGAAAATTATTTCTGATCTCCTTATTTTGACTAGAATTCCTACTTTGGGAAAACTAGCACGTGCACAAGCGAAAAGGTTACATATCCAGAGATGGAAAAACGAAGGAGTGTAGATTTGCAATACCGAAGCAATTTGGTGGACAAAACATTGTCGATTTTGCCATTATCGTCAGATGAGACAGCTTTTCTGGGAAGAGGCGCGAAGCCTCCAAAAAAAACCCAAAACTCACCAGCATCTGCATCTGCCATCAGTCTCCCATCCTCTTTTTTTCCAGAACAAAAGAAACAATTAGTTAATGATTCACAGATGGAGTTGTGCAAATTGTATCAGATATCACACCACCTAACCTTTCTCTTATTTGGAACCAACAACCATTAGAGAAATATTTGATAAAAAATCATTGCCTTGATGATTAATTTTTCATCATAAGTTTACCTTTCTTATGCAGGAACCCCAACACTTCAGAGTTTTGATGTGTGCATGCATATGTACAGGCATTATTGCAAGAAGCATTGACTGAACAAACTTCAAAGATAATGCTAGTGCTTGTATAACTAAGTTTGGTTTATTTATGGATTATTAGATTTTCCGATGCCAACTTTTGATTAATTTACAATCTGGCTAGGAGAAAATAATTTACCTACAGCGGCCACTTCGCACTTGCCATCATGGTATGTGTCTTTGATGTATTGAACCACCTCAAGAGCTTTAGCCCGCTCTTGAATAGATGTGTTTGACCCGTTAAACTGAAATATCTTGGACTTGGTGTCTAGAATGAATATATCATCATGATTCAAGGATGACCGTGCAAAAGGAACCTACTCCAAAAGAAAGAACTTATTTTTTGATGCACAAATGAAAATGAGAGATTTTCAGGATAAAGTCCAAGTTTTGCCTAAAACCTCAAAACAAATATACCCCCCCACCCCCCCAAACGCACAAGAGAAAAAGAACAGCTAAAAGGAAAGATAAGGGTAAAAGCTCATCTATATATTTGGTATTTGTAATGAATACAGTCACCATCTAGTCACGACCTTGCTAAGAAAATCTAGTTACAAAGAAAAGGGCGATTATAAAAATAAAAAAGTAACAAAAAGACAAGGATAAATTTCATGCACGCCCCTAAAACTCTTCAAAGTATCTTTTCACGTAATACGTTTCTATAAAAGGGGAACATCCCCCGTAAAATTTGATGTATTTTTCCATCTTGTTAGGCAGAACTACTATGCTGCAGTAGCAGATATTCCTTGTTTTGCGGGTTACAAAAGTAATTTTCACGAAAAAAGGGAATTTACCTCTTTAACATGAACTACATGTTTCCCTCTGCAAACGAACAATCGTGTAACATGGTCTCGCTCACTCATCTCGTTATGCTTAGACCCAGATGTTGCACCGCCTTTCTGGGGAATAATACATGGCTTGAAATAAGAAAGAAATTTCTCCGTCTCATTTCCTTGCACTTCCCTGTACTGTACTGCTCGGCCCCCTAGTGCTGCATCTAGCTCTACAGTTATAACTGCTGCGGTCCCTGCAACTTCCTATATAAAATTTAAGAAGGAATCAGTTTCAATAGTTTTAACTCAAAGACCCTATTATGAATCAAGATCCAGTTAGATTTATCTTAGATCAACCCTACAGTATTCAAAAAAGCTGTACTTTGGCCTCAAATTGATTAATTTGTGTAACTAAACTTAAATTACTCAGCCTGCCCCAATTAACTCTTATATTTCCAAATTGTTCTAAAGCCCAATTTCGCATCAATTAACTGCAAGTTTGTGGAATCCTAAAATCCTAAATTGTGTGATTTACCCAATTTAGACCTGTTATTATGCAATTAACCATCAGTTGTGTACTAAGCCCCATTTTAGTCTTGTACTCCGATGCTATGTTTAGTAGCATCTAACTCCAATATCATCGCTTCCGTTGTCATTAGAAAAAAACCTAAATTGTGGGATGTTCTGTGAGTTGTCACGGGAAATTTTCAATTTCTGACATTATTACACAAGCGATTATCATACAAGTGACATGGACAAGGAAGCACATTACCTAACCAGTACGACATTGTTTTGTAAAACTTTGGAATTAAGCCAAACTTATTATAAATTAGCATTAACTATTACCAAAACGGGCAATTGGCTTGTAATTCTTTTTTATAATGTGCTCAAGTTATCCAAAATTAGCTCAACTTATCCAATTGTGTGAAGAACAAAACTAAACAAGTTAAACAATTTTGGTATGCACCAATATGGTACAATACCAGTCAGTGCATACCAATTCTTAACCTTGGTTTGAGATCTGACCTGAGTAGTATCTTTACCGAGCCAATAGTGAATTTCATGCCGCAAAGACCCATTTTTCAACGCGGTAGTCTATTTGACATAATGAAAATTTCAGTAAATAAACGTTTTGCAAAGATTAAAGAATTTAACCAAAATTCAATTTCTCGAACTTTGTGGGAAGTACAGGGTTTACCTTTAGAATGATATATGTATCGCTCATGAAGAATTTTCCGTGAGAAGATTTCGGCACAAGTACTGGTCGGGAATTTTCAATTAGCCAAATTTCTAAGCCACTATCAGATATTAAGGATCACACGATATTATAGAAATTAAAATTAGATCATCTTTTACTATGGGAAACTCAATAACATGAAGATTAAAATTTTATTGTATAATGATGAAAATCTCAAGAATAGAAATAAACGGATACGCCTTTTGGCCAGCTCCCTGAAAAGCTGGGTCCAGGTCCCGCATGGAAACAGCCATATTTGCCTTTGTCTGCTTCGAATATATACCTGTTGTATTTTTTTGTAATTTTTGTTTTACGAGGGAGGAGTACGTGTGCTGAAAAAATAAATAAATATATCAATCTAGTGTCTGCTGTTACAACAATAATGAAAGATGAACAAGGTTCATCGATGCCATGGAACTTGAATAGAACAGTATGCCAGATCGTACCACAGACATACCATGTTCAGGACTTCTACTCGGTATGGTAGCAGTATGCACTGCATGGTAAGGCTATAGTTGATGTGTTTTTGTTCTTCATTTTATTTTGGCACAATGGCAAGGTCATGACACTAGGAAGTCCGGTACCAGTCCCAAATCTTTCATCGGTACCATACCATTATAACAAGACTGCTAATAGTTACTTTATTACAAAAGAACTTACTGAAAACCTTACAAACCTTCAGAAATAACCTCACAATGTGTGAAATTCAAATATAAAATGTCATATGCTAAAACCTAATAAATTACAGACACATAATTATTAGCACTCACCAATTCTAATATAATTCACATTCAATCCATTTGCATTGAGGATTGGAAAGCACATTTAACCAGCACCAGGTCTAATGTCTCAAATAAATTTACATGGGCTACCCACTATCCCAAGCCTGACCCCACCCCCACCCCACCCTCTCTCTCTCTCTCTCTCTCTCTCCGGGAACAAAAAAAGAATAAACAAAGAGAGAATGAAAGCATGGATTTCCCTATGGCAAGTCATAAAAAGAGCTATGCAAATTTTCAATTCTGATTTTTTTATCTAAGAATGTATTTGGATTATGATTCCGGAGAAATTCAGTGAGCTAAAAAGTACAAGATAACATTTGCAAACAAAAATGTCACATTCATACCTAAAACAACAGTATCAAGAGAGGGTGGCATGTTTATACAAAGAACTACCAGCGTAAATAAACTTTCCAGAAAAGCTCAAATTCAACATAGCAACCAAACTAAATAGATCAAAAATTCGACCTGACTGTCATTCAAAAGAAAAGGGAAGGGAAAAACATCCAACATCAGAAAAAATTTCAATTTTTTCGGAAATTCTTGTTTTGGTGTACCTTAATGGTGGCCATCTCGATCTGAGCACCTCAGATCAGGTCTCTGTCTCTCTCTCTCTTTCTCGAACTAAGGGACGACCAACGTATTAACTAAACTGATCTCGATTTGGTCAAATTACTAATGTATATTAATTAATATCCTTTTACCGATTAAAAAATAGCACGTCCCCATGACCAAAGCACCGTAAGAGATCACTGTAAACATGATGTAAATTTAAATAAGAAACAGAAAGATACATTCAGCTGGTCTAACCTTAGTACTTGGAATGATGGAATCGGTGGTTAAATAAAAATTGGAGAGGTAGTGGAGTAGATGTAATGGTAAGTTGGTAACTAGTTCGCTTCCTCATGGTTTTGGAAGAGAGAGAGAGAGAGGAGAGTGAGCAAGCTTTTTTCTGTGTCTTTTTTTTTTTGTGAGAGTGTCAGGTACTGGTCTACTGGACTGGGCGTTGCAAAAAACTGGTTGCTCTTGGAGTACCATTTAATGAATAAGTTCAACGCTAGTGCTCGGATGGATGAGATTGTCAACAACTATATTTTTCAGTGATTAGAGTTGGATGTAAATATAAATATAAATAATAGATGAAAGTTAAAATTCAGTGAATAGAGTTGGATAAATAAAAGTTGAGTTTCCAAAAACAGATTTTAAGCCGATATTTTTATTAATATCCAAAGTTTAATACAAATTATTATTTATGCCCAGAATCCGAGCCTATTTCGAAAAATATCCAAGCCGGCCAGAAAATATGCTACATTACTTGAAATTATGTTGAATTACAATATATTAAGTTAAATTACACTAAATTACATTACATTATGCTAAAAATATGGTAAATTACGCTAAATTACAAATGAATAAGAACGATATCTTCACTGAAAATGTGAAAAACGACGGCGAAACTTCAAACGGTCATAAAACGGCGCTCGAGTGTCCGATTTCAGCAAATGACCACTTTTCGGAAAGCTTGAGAAAATGCGCATGCATCCGTGACCACTATGTCGTTTTTCAAAATTCAAAATTGCCAAAAAAAACTAAGGTAAGAGCCTCAAAACTTGAGTTGAAGTTTCCGATTAAGATTTTCATTTCTATTATTCAATCCAAGTAGCTCAGTAAATTAGTTACATAATGAACTTGTAGAATACCAATTTTTACTATTTTCCGAATTTTTTATTGTTTTTTATGATTCATGAAAGATGACACAACTACTTTAGCGTAATTTTGCGTAGTTTAGCGTAATTTACTGTATTTCAGCATAATTAGCTAAGTTAGTGTAATTTAACGTAATTTAGTGTAATTCAACATAATTTATTGTAATATATTGTAATTCAACATAATTTCAAGTAATCTAGTATATTTTAGTATAAATATGTTAGTATAAATCAACAGAAGTAATCTAACAAATAATTTAAACAAAAAAAATTCAAACTTTCAGTGTTAGATTTCATTATTTTGCCCTTCATAGTGTCTCTAAAAAAAAAAAAAAACGAGTAAGCCGGCCAGAAAATGGCCTGCTTACTCCTACCCCCTAAGCCGGCCATTTTCTGGCCGGCTTGGATATTTTCGAAATAGGCTCGGATTCTGGGTATAATTAATAATTTGTATTAAACTTGGATATTAATAAAAATATCGGGATTTCAAGTAAAGTTGAGTGACATCTTGATAATAATTTTTTATATTATACTTGCATGCACAAATAACTGACAAGACATTAAAGCATGAGTTCAGTGTTAAAACTTGATGTAGCTTGTAAACAAATATATTGTTTTAGCTAGTTACTGCCTCAAAAAATAGTGACATATAAACCATTAAATTTTAGATATAAAATCCAGAGTTAGATCACTCCTACCATTTAATTCATTCAATTAAAGAACCTTTAAAGTTATTGATTTTCAAAGTCAACATCAACCACTAATTTATTGATTTTAAGACTACAATAAATGAGATAAGAAAGTGATAATAAATTTTCTGAATTGACATTACTGACATGAATTATCAAATTTAAAAAAAAAATTGAGAGAGAAAAATCAATTCTATCTTTGAAAGCTAATTTTTCTCTTAAGAAAATAATTAACTTGTTTTAAGATGACATGCAAAATAAATATTGATGTACGACATAATTATTTTTAAAGTAACAAGAATATGATTCATAAAGACAAATTTTATTGTTGCGAGAAACACCTCTCTCAATTGATTAGGCCCTGTTCGACCGTTTACTGTGCGTGTGGGAAAAAAAATTCACTCAGACTTCATGAAAAAAATCCCACGCGCACAGTATTTTGTCAGTTCAATTCTCGTTCCCGTTATACAGCCGAACAGGGCCTTAGCATGTTGACCAATTTATTTATTTATTTTGCCTTTTTGAGTAAAGGAAATAAGTATTCAAAAATTAGTTGGTTATTTTATTTAATGGTCATATTTCTGAAGGAAAAAAATAAATAAAAAAGATCTCCCATAAGGCCGTAACCATCTATTCTTATTTCCTTAGTAGAAGGTTGTGGTTTTTGCATTGAATGTTGCGCAGATATTACCGTTACCCCTTTCTCCAACCGAGAAGCTGTTTTCATGACAATATCAAAATAGCTAATATTTACAAGAACTAACAATAATATATAAGTTTTTAAGTACAGAAAATTATAAATGAAATTTAATTATTTTTTTTATTGAATGTATATATTAAAATTTTAGTTTTTCAAATTTTGTTATCTAAACTCGCGTGTTCACCAAATATTCCGGTTCATGCTATTAGATAAAATATATATGTTTTTGTCTTTTTTATGAAGAAGATAGACATAATTTTTTTTATTTATAAATTCATAGGCCCAGGCCCGACATTTTATTAATATCCAAAGTTTAATACAAATTATTAATTATACCCAGAACTCAACTCAATATCGATATATACCCAAGCCGGCCATTTTCTGGCCGGCTTAGGGAGGGTACATAGCCGGCCAGAAAATGGCCGGCCATGTACCTTTTTTTTTTTTTTTTTTCCGTTTAAACCCCTATATATACCCTTTTTTCTCTCTCTCCTCTCACAATCCTCTCATCCCAACCCAATTCCGAATTCTCTCTTCTTCCTTGAGGTAATTTTTTTTTATCTAATTTAATTTTTAATTTATTTATTTTAGGGTTTAGGGTTTTAGGTGTTATAATTTAGATTATGTTGTTGTAATTTAGTGTAATTAGCTAAGTTAACTAATATTTAGTGTAATTAGCACAATTGACCAATATTTAGGGTATTTTGGTTTTTTTTACCCTAATTATGCCGATTAAGCGTAATTTTACCGAAATTAGCACGTTTGACCAATATTTAGGGTATTTTGGCCTTTTTTTACCATAGTTATGCTAATTAAGCGCATTTAGTGTAATTAGCACAGATAACCAATTTTTAGGGTATTTTGGCTTTTTTACCATAATTAGGCTGATTAAGCGTAATTTTACCGAAATTAGCACGTTTGACCAATATTTAGGGTATTTTGGCCTTTTTTTACCATAGTTATGCTAATTAAGCGCATTTAGTGTAATTAGCACAGATAACCAATTTTTAGGGTATTTTGGCCTTTTTTACCATAATTAGGCTGATTAAATTTTGTTTTACCGAAATTAGCACGTTTGACCAATTTTTAGGGTATTCTGGTCTTTTTTACCATAATTATGCTAATTAAGCGCAATTAGTGCAATTAGCACAGATAACCAATTTTTAGGGTATTTTGGCCTTTTTTAACCATAATTAGGCTGATCAAGCGTAATTTCACCGAATTTAGGTTATTTTAGATATCAGGATGCCTAGAGCACGGCCTACCCAGCGTCCATTAGTGGACGAGCAGATCAGTACTAGCAGCACGGAGCACATCAGTCCTCTCCTGTGGATTCCCCACAGCGAGCACCGAGTCTCACTGGCTTCTCGTGAGGTACGTTCCTTTTCTTATATTTTCATTAAATTTTGTTGGGTTTAAATTTTATCATGTTATCACCATGCGGATTACCTTTTTCAACGCAGGACATTAATCTTCTAGATGTGAAGTTGCGGTGCGTACACATGAAGTACTACGAGGTGATGCGGCCGTACCTCTTCAACCTGGGTCTCCACCACATTGTGGACATCGTGCGCACAGAGAAGAGCATCATCAATGCATCTCTAATCGCCGGACTGGTGGAGCGATGGCGTCCCGAGACGCACACGTTTCACATGCCTTTCGGAGAGATGACAGTGACTCTCCAGGATGTGAGTGCTCTCTGGGGTTTGGCTATCCGTGGCACACCCGTCGGCGGCGTCTCTGACAGCACCAGCTTCGCAGGTTATGTCGATGAGTTGTTGGGAGCTGACCCTGAGTATATCATTGGGGACCGAGGGAGGTCCAAATTTCATCTGCGGATGACGAGGTTACGGCAGCACTTCATCGCGGGTCTTTCGGCAGATTCCACAGAGGAGGAGATTGTGAGGTAAATTTTATAACTTGTTTCTACTAATTAATTTATAATACGATGATTCTATTAGAATTTTTATATGTTTTGTATTGCAGATATACACGCGGCTACGTGATGGACCTTTTGGTTCTGTCATGTTTCCTGATTCCAGCGGTGATCAGGTGCCGATGATGTATCTCCCGTTGCTGATGGGCATTGAGCGGCCGTCGTCGTACAACTGGGGTGGAGCTGTCCTGGCGCATCTGTACTCAAACCTGTGTCGCAGTAGTGAGGTAAGTCACCAACTCTTATTTTAGTGTAAATTATTTAATCAATCAATCCATCAAAATATACTGACGCGTAATTTTCTTGAAAATGAAGCCGACGGCGAAGCAGATGTACGGGCCGGTACTCCTGCTTCAGCACTGGTCGTGGTCACGTCTACCAGTGGGCCGTCCTATCCCCAATGAGGCACCGGATTGGGGAGAGCCAGACACGTTTCACTGCCCGGCATACGCCAAGAAGTGGCACGGTTTCCACCACTACCAGGATCGGACCCACGGTGCTACCGTTGGGATCAGGACAGTCCGGTCAGAGCTTCAGAGTTTGCCTGAGCCTCTTGTTGAGTGGACGCCGTACGATCAGTTGTACGAGGAGTTCCTCTTGCCGGGCAGTGTGACTGACGAGCAGGAGCAGGCGATGTGGTTCTACCGAGGTCCGCTCATACATTTTTGGACAGTGGAGCACCACTACCCAGATCGGGTGCTCCGACAGTTTGGTCGAGCGGCGTTGATTCCTGCAGACCCATCTTTGCCGAGTTACACGCACAGAGACCTGCACCGGTAAGTCGTAGTCTATTGTATTTATTAAATAAATCATATTACTTGATAGTTTTTTATTGCAACTAACGTCTTCTTTACAGCGTTACCCACCGAGCGCGACTGGATAAGGACTGGAGCAGCCATTACGATGCATACTACATGACGGCCTTGGATCCTCAGTATACAGACTTCTATCACGAGCCAGATGTGCTTCAGCAGACCCCGGGGGATCCCCAGTTGAGGTACGATGTATGGTACACGCAGGTCTGCATGGCGAGTGTCTATCTGCAGGGTGATTACGGTGCCCATCTCCGCGACAGGATCCAGATGGATGATGGTTACCATCCCACCGGTCGTGGATGGGCTCGCCAGGTAAAGCACATAAAACCACATAGTTTTGGTCTAACTTAATAATACATTAAGGTTTGATCTGACACGCTAAATTTTTTTCAGCTTTTGTCAGCGATCAAGGAGTGCGGGCATGGGATCCGCATGCTGGGAAAGAAGAACTGGAGACTGCTTGGGTACCGCACCCTCAAGAAGAATGCGATTACAGTGGAGGATGCCGGGCACGGTGGAAAGATCATCGGTATGCTGCGGGACGCCAGAGAGAACATCAAATGGCGTGAGATAAATCCGCATGAGCCCGATCGGAGCCCGGTTCTGTTAGATGATATGCCATCTTCCCCCGATTCACATCCAGAGTGGGACTACCACCGTTGGGTATTGTCCGACGTTAGGTGGACGGCATGGTACGACGAGCATGGACGTCCGGTGCAGCCTCAGGTATGTCATACTTCAGTATCAGCTAGATGTTTTAATAAATTTCTTCATTCAGATCAAATTTAATAAATTATGTGTATGATTGCAGGGTCCGGCAGAGATGCCGCCACAGCCACCACCTGAGATGTCCGATACTTCTGAGTACGAGTCCCTCTCGTACAGTCTCCAGGAATTCGGGGTATTCGATGAGGATTTCAGCTCGGCACCGAGGGTACCCCGATATGGCACAGAGATGCCGCATGATGGAGAGGCTAGTGGTAGCGGGTCTCATGCTCAGCCTGCCTTTGGGAGTGAGTTTGCCGCATCTATCTTCGCTACACCTCCGCCAGTACCACCAGTCTCCACAGGCGATGCCAGTTGGGATACCGCCGAGCAGATACTGAGGTCTGCCGATGCCCCAGATGAGCCCGAGAGAGACGGAGCCTGGCCGCGCTGGCCGCGCCGGGCAAACGCCGGAGTACCGCCTCATCGATATTCTCCCTCTCCGTTTTAGTTGTATTTTTACTAGTTTTGTACTATTTATATTTGATATACTATTTATGTTTGGTATATTTGGATTATCCTATATTTCGGTTCTTGTGTATGTGTGCTTTTATGGTAATGCTAAACAAAAAATATAACAACATTAAAATAGTAGCACAACATAAAAAATAGTAGCACAATATAGCGTATTCAATTAATATAACAACTTGTAAAATAATGTAATGTAATGTAATTTAGCGTAATTTAACATAATATAGTGTTATTCAATATAATTTCAATTAATATAACATATTTTAATATAAATATGCTAATTATATATCAAAAGAAGTAATATAACAACTAATTTAAACAAAAAATTTCAAATTTTCAGTGTTAAATTTTAATACTTTGATCTTCATAGTGTCTCTCTCCAAAAAACGGGAAAAAAAAAAAAAAAAAAAGGTACTAAGCCGGCCATTTTCTGGCCGGCTTAGGGAGGGTACTTGGCCGGCCAGAAAATGGCCGGCTTGGGTATATATCGATATTGAGTTGAGTTCTGGGTATAATTAATAATTTGTATTAAACTTTGGATATTAATAAAAAAATCGGGGCCCAGGCCCTGGACTACTAACGGTGAGAAGGATTATAGTGAGTTTGGTGGTCACAAGCAAAATCATATAATAACATTTTTTAGAACTAAATTAATTAGGAAGAGGACTCAAATGTCTTTTTTTTTTGTCTTCATCATACTTTTATTTTTTAATATTCTAATAACAAAAAAGTTTAAATGTATATGTTAAAATAAAACTGTTAAATATGATTTATGTCATTTTCTCTATATTTACATAAAAAATTATTAATTTTTATTTTGTTTTGGAAAATCAATAAGTTGATAAGTTGGAAAAAATCAATGAATTTTAACACCAATAAGTTGGAAAATTAATATCCATAATTTATTTATATTAATATATTTTGCAAGCTTTTGACACCAATTAAAACAAAGTTAAATTATATATGCATAGAAATAGATATAAGATATTATTCAATTTAACGGTTTTATTTTGATATTTAACTTTTAAATTTGAAGTTGTTCATGTTTTGAAAAATTGGAGACATGCGATTGATAACAAATAACTTTTTTTTTTAAAAGTCAAATATAAGAATGAAAAAGTCAATTGCATAAAAAGGTGGTATTGTCCTATGAAATCGTTGTATGCTGGCCAAAATTCCTGTAAGAAAATAAATCGATATTAAAAACAAAACATACAACATCACATGCGAGAGATGTCTAAGAATGAACACACTTTAATCTACAAGTTACGTCCAAAGCAGGTAGTGAATAAAGAATGAGGAGGTTCCAATACCTTATTATATTTCATATTTTATATTTTTGTTTTCAAAATTCAAATTATTGATCCGAACCGCTTAACATGGTATTCATACTAAAATATGTTTAGAGATGAAATTTTATAATTTTTGAAAATTTTTACTATTTTTTAAGATAGGTTCAATATCAGTGTTTCTGGACCGTTCAAAAACAGTGATTTTCTACCTAACTAAAAAAATAGTAAAAACTTTCTAAAAGTTATAAAATTTCTTCTCCAAGTATATTTAAATATGGATATCATATTGAGCATTCGGATTGACAGTTTAGACTTTGAAAACGAAGATATAAAATATGAGGTATGATGAGGTATGAAAGGCATGAGGTATTGGAACCCTCATAAAAAATTGTAGGAATTGGATTTTGTTCAAAGGACTTTGGACAAAATCTCATTCAAAGCCGGGTCTTACCGTTTGATTTGTTTTAAGATTTGTGCCAATATATTTGAAACTTAATAACTCTGAATGGTTCCGTAAATTTAAATCATCCGTATAAATTTTAACAAGGATCGGACGGTTTACAACTGATTTTGGATTATTTGTCCAAAGCCCTTTGAACAAAAACTCCACCCAAAATGGTATCGTATGCATAATTTAAATTCTGAGTTACTTAAAGAAAACAATCAGTTCATTTATTTTGCGTTGCCAAAAATATTAAAAAAATTGCAAAATTTAATTTAGACTGAATTAAATTATATTCTAATCGAACGGTCTGAATTTTAAACTCAAATTTTCAGGTGCTTTGAAGAGTATACGGGCGGCAGCAAAACCTGCCTTCTTTTGTACGCAAAATTGTATATTTTTGGTGCTGATCACGACAAAAGGAAAATAATTTTACAAGTAGGTGAGCGAAACACAAAATAAAGGAGCTGGTCGGCCACCGTCCTATCCTACTAAAGCTCAACAATTAAAGGCGCCGTTGTTAGGCGACTTAGCAAAACAAAAAAATATACCTAATTCATTTTTAGGAACTTTACATCAACCTTTGATGTATACTTGTGTTGATCCATGATTTCAATAAAATCGGTGGTTTTCTACTTTATAAAAAAATAAATAAAACTAATTCAATTTTTGGTCCAACTTATCTACTTGTGCCCCGGTTATAATATGATGAACATGAAGCTGTTTAAATAACATAATTAAGTGTCTAATTCGTTAATCGAATGACTTGATTGTCAGATCAAATCCTCTCCAGTCTGTAATTCATCAAACAGACCGAATTTTTTTCATACGATCTTTCAAAAAAATAATAAATTAATTAACAGCCACTTTTTATAAATAAACTCAACAATCCCTTTAAAAAAAATCGGAATTACCAAATTCGCATGCAGGCGCAGATAAGAGGCAAATTGGCGCAGCCAATAACTGCGCAACCAGCGCACATATATGTGTGTCTATATAAAATCATTAGTATGTTTTTTTGTCTTCATCATACTTCTATTTTTAAAACGTTAATAACTCAAAATTTAAATCATAAACGTCAAAATAAAACCATTAGATATGATCTATGTTATTTTCTCTATGTGCTCACAAAAAAATTATCACATTTCGCTTTTGTTTTTATGTGAAACAATAAGTTGAAAAATCAACGTCTAAAAATTATCCACATTAGTATGTTTTTACAAACTCTTAATGACAATCAAAACAAAGTTGAAATATCATAATATTTTACATGTGCATAGATAAATTGATGTAGATCATATTCAACGGTTTTATTTTGACTTTTAAGTTTTATTGAAGTTCTTAAAAATGGAGGCATGATAGAGGCACAAAAAATGAAGGCATTTGAACTCTCCTCATATATATATCTATATGAGAAGGGTTCAAATGCCTCTATTTTTAAGAACTTTAATAACTCAAAATTTAAAACTTAAAAAGTCAAAATAAAACCGTTGGATATGATCTACATCATTTTATCTATGCACGTGTAAATAATTGTGACATTTCAATTTTGTTTTGATTGTCATCAAAAGCTTGTAAAAACGTACTAATGTGGATAATTTCTAGACGTTGATTTTTCAAATGATTGATTCACATAAAAACAAAATTGAAATGTGATATTTTTTTTTGTATGAGCACATAGAGAAAATAACATAGATCACATGTAACAATTTTATTTTGACGTTTAAGTTTTGGATTTTGATTTATTAACGTTTTTAAAAATAGAGGCATGGTGGAGGCATTTGAACCCTCCTCTCTCTCTCTCTATATATATATATATATATATATAGATAGATAAATGTTGGCTAATATCAAAACGTTTGTTCAGAGCCATGGTGCTACCCATTTGTGGGCACCTGCCAACACAGTCCATTCATCCATCCATTTACTCATAATTTAGATGATCAGGATTGAAGTAGGGAGAATATTTTAGTTTTGAGAAGACAAATTAATATTTTAATTCAGACAGCCCAAAATATGAATGGATGGATGGACGGACTGTTGATAAGAATTTTATGTCCATATATTGTTATGATACATTCAAATTTTAAGAGACTCCATCTATTTTATATATTATTTTATAATTTCCGAAAAGGGATCTCACATTGATTAAAAGCTGCGTACTATCACTCCATTTTGATTTTTGTCAGCTATACAGGTACTGGCTGCGCAATTTGTTTCTGCTGATTCTGCAGCTGTGGATTTGGTAATTTTAGATTTTTTTTTTCAAACCAGTGACGATTTAGTTTCTTTCCTTTTTAGAAAATGTTAAGAGAAAAAAAATCGGTCAAATAGATCGCTATTATATATATATATATAGGTAGGCTATGGTGAGCTGTGACGTTTTACTTCACGCCATATTTTCATTTTGAAAATTCAAACAACCGATCCGAACCGTTCAACTTTTTCTAAATATTGAAATGTGCTTGGAGACTAAATTTTATATTTTTTGGAATTTTTTTACTATTTATTAAGCCACTTTGAAATCGCTGATCCACTGTGAACAGTAAAAAACAGTAAAATTTTCTGGACCACCGGATCAGCGATTTTCAAAGTGGCTTAATAAATAGTAAAAAAATTCCAAAAATTGTAAAATTTAGTCTCCAAGCACATTTCAATATAGAGAACATGTTGAGCGGTTCGGATCGGTTGTTTGGATTTTCAAAATGAAAATATGAGCGTGAAGTAAAAATGACATCTTACTTCGCAACTCACCATAGCCCAGCTATATATATATATATAGTCTAGCTAAATTGTTTCTGGAAGGACTTCGACCGAAGTGCTTACGGGTCAAATTTAGCCGTTTGATGTTTGAAATGTGGAACTAAATAGCTCAATAAATTAGTTATATAATAAATATGTAGAATACTGATTTTTACTATTTTTGAAATTTTTTTAACTATTTTTTATGATTTTTGAAAGATGGACTTCTTTGACCTAAAAATAAAAGTATTTTTAAGCCAAAAGAGACCATATTTCAAAAATCATAAAAAATAGTTAAAAAATTCTCAAAATAGTAAAAATCAGTATTCTACATGTTTATTATATAACCAATTTATTGAGCTACTTAGATCGACATTTCGAATATCAAATATTAAAATTTGACCCCATAAGCACTTCGGTCGAAGTGCTTCTAGAAGCAATTTAGCCAGACTCATATATATATATGAGTTGGGCTACGGTACTTCGCGAAGTAAAGCAAGTATTTTACTTCACGTCTATATCTTCAATTTCAAAGTTTAAGACGTTGATCCGAACCGTTCAAGTTGATCTCCATATTAAATTGTGCTTGGAGACCAAATTTTACAATTTTAAAAAATTTTAGAAATTTTTTACTATTTTTTGGAATTTTTTAAAATCACTGTTTTTTAGAAAATCGTGGACCATAAAAAATCAGCGATTTTAAAAAATTCCAAAAAAAAGTAGTAAAAATTTCTAGAAAAATGAAAAATTTGATGTCCAAGCACAATTTAATATAGAGCTCAACTTGAACGGTTCGGATCGACATTTTGAACTTTGAAATTGAAGATATAGACGTGAAGTAAAACACTCGCTCTACTTCGCAAAGTACCGTAGTCCAACTCTCTCTCTATATATATATTTTTATAACCTGGCAGAAGCTCAAGCTGCCATGTAGATATATTGAAAATAAAGAGTTACATAATACACCACAATACAAAAGATGAATCCAGCTAGAACAAAGGAATCACAAGCTAAACCTTGTACCGATTTTTCTTTTTAAATAGTATTTCTTTAAATTATTTCAACCGAACAAGCCTTGGTGGGGCGGAAGTTAGAAAACTAGCCTCCACCGATCCTACGGACCGGTGTAGCAAAAAATACACAACCCACACCGATCCTAGGGATCGGTGGAGCCCGTTTTGCACCAGCCACACCATATTACACGGAAGACCACAACAAATACCCCTGCACCGATCCTGTGGATCGGTGGAGCTTCAAAAATGCCTTCACCGGTCTTGTGGATCGGTGTAGGTTTAGGGTTTAGTTCCTTACCCACATCCATCATCTCATCTATTGCATATATAGTTACGTACCCCCATCTAGTGTATTGATTTTACTCGACCGGGTCGACCCGGACCGGGCAAACCCGTGACCCGACCCTGAACCCGACCTGAACCGTCCTAAAGGGTTGGGTCGGGTTTGAAACGGGTCGGAGGTGGTTTTCTGGGCAAAACCAGGCCATACCCCCATCATTTCAACCCGCCTACCCGAACCCGACCCGGACTGGCCTAAATCCGACCTGCCCCGCCTGAACCCGACTAAACCCGACCCCAAACCGGTCTAACTCGGTCGAACCTGGGTGAATCCGACCTAACCCCCCTAACCCGACCCTAAACCCCAGGACCCGAACCCGAACCTCCTGAACCACGCCCGCACTCGTGAGCCGCGACAGTGAACCAGACCCGCATCTGTGAGCCGCGCATACACCGGCGCAAAAATTGGGTTTTTTTGTTGTCAGCGAGATTCGAACCCCGGACCTCTCTCTCAACAACCTTACAACCAATACCTTTAATCACTAGGCCACTGTTAACTTGTGATATATTCCTGTTAACTTTAATATTTAAGCCTTTAATTAGATTAAGCCTTTAATTTTTTTTATAGTTTGAGCCTTTAATTAGAATTTTATGATTATCTAAATACAATATATAAATAATAAAGAATGAATTAACATATATACATATTATTTGACATCTTAATTAAAATTAACATATTCATATGCTAATTGATATGTTAATTCTATAAACTTTAATTTGAATTAACATATGTATCTTCTTAATTAAAAATATTTTACATTATATTCCTGTCCATCTGATCATGATCATGTTATATATATTAGTATATTTATACTAAAATATGCTAAATTACTTGAAATTATGTTGAATTACACTATATTAAGTTCAATTACATTACATTACGCTAAAATACGCTAAATTACATATGAATATGGACGATATCTTCACTGAAAAGGCGAAAAACGACGGTGAAACTTCAAACGGTCATAAAACGGCGCTCGAGTGTCCGATTTCAGCAAATGACCACTTTTCAGAGAGCTTGCGAAAATGCGCATGCATCCGTGCCAGCTATGCTGGTATTCGAAATTCAGAATCACCAAAAAACAAAGGGAAGAGTCTCAAAACTTGAGTTGAAGTTTCTGATTAAGATTTTCATTTATATTATTCAATCCAAGTAGCTCAGTAAATTAGTTACATAATGAACTTGTAGAATACCAGTTTTTACTATTTTCAGAAATTTTTTACTATTTTTTATGATTCATGAAAGATGGCACAGAATCGGTCTATTTTAGTGTAATTTACCGTATTTCAGCATAATTAGCGAAGTTATTGTAATTTAGCGTAATTTAACGTAATTTAGTGCAATTCAACATAATTTCAAGTAATCTAGTGTAATTCATTTTTTTCAGTCCTAAAAATTGCATAATTCATGTTAATTTATAAAATACACATTTATCATTTTCAATTCTAAATTGCACACTTACTGTTAGTACGATTTAGTATTTAATTAATTGTTTATTAAAAAAATTGACTAAAAATTAGAAATGTTCAGAAGATGAGAACGGAGAACCTATAATATTACTTTCAACATAACAGCTCTCTCTTCTTTCAATAATTTTAGTATTTAATGATTGTTGTTTAGTATTTAATGATTTTTATTTTAGTATTTAATGATTGTTATTTAGTATTTAAATTAACTTTTGTTTTAAAATAATTTGATTTTAGAATAATTTGGTTTTAAACTAATTTGGTTTTAGAAAATTCGGTTTTAACAAAATTCGGTTTAACATAATTTGATTTTGTTATAACAAAAATATATTGAGTTCAAATAAAAAAAAAGAAAAAAATAAACTGAAAAAAAAAACAACCAAAAACCCTCAAACAAAACAGAAAAAATAAACGAACCGACCCGGACCGGACCGACGTCCCGACCCGACCCAACCAGCCCCGACCTAACCCGCCGGGTTTAGGCCGGGTAAGGGTCGGCCGACTCAAACCCCAACCCGACCCCCCCTACCCGACTCAACCCGTTGACCCGGGCTAACCCGTGCCCGAGTCAACCCGGGGACCGGGCAGGTTTGGACCGGACCGACCCGCCCCGGACCGTTTTCAAACCACTACCCCCATCCATCATCTGATCTCATTGGCTCAAGTTTTGGAAGCTTTTGGGCTGCTTCAAGGGTTCTACTATCTGAATTCGGATGGAAATTAATTAGTTGCTTCATTCTTCACCACACAATTAATATACTAAATACTAAATACATAAATATAATAGTAGAATAGAAATGGGAATATAATAGTATCCGCGCTATCCACTCGGATAGCAGCTCTCTCTACCTGTGGCATTACATAATATATAGTTGCTTCAAATTTGGAAATCAAGGCTCCACCCGTCTTAGGGATCGGTGGAGGTATAGACGAGGAATTTTCTATGGCGAGGGTATCGGTTGGTGCAAAACAGGCTCCACTGGTTTCTAGGACCGGTGTAGATTGGGTTTTTTTTGCTCCACCGATTCTAGAGATCGGTGGAGGCTAGTTTTCGAAATTCAGTCCAACAAAGACTTGTTCCGTTGAAATAATTTAAAGTAATTATATTTAATTAAAAAATCCCTTGTACCCCTGGTAACCAAATTGACTACAGTCCCACCTACCAGATCGCTATTATATGATTTATCTTTACCTTATTGTGTAAAAGGAGTACTTGATATTCTCCTCAAACCAATGACTTGGGCTCGGTCCAACTGCACCTTTGACTGTTATCGCATTTAGGTATAGTGTAGATGAAAATTAATGGCGGTGCTCCACGTGCATTGGAAGTATGGACATGATGCTGGCTTTGTTTGAATAATATTAGCCACGTTGGCATACATATATGCTCCAAAAATTAATTTCCTTCTTCAAGTCCTGATGATGTGCTGTCATCTATATATGGGTACTTTATATAATCTATATATGGACTCTATGGTAGTACTGTGATAATAATATTGCAAACATTAGTTGTTCAGATTCACTGGCCAGCGATAAATTTAAGAGGAAGTCCATCCAAACCTGCATGTCAGGAATTATCATATCACCGTATTCGTATCGGATATATCCGTACCCGTATTCATGCAACCTAGACTAGACCGTTGTCTGCATGTTGTGACGGTTTTTTTTTAATAGATTATATATAGCAGTGATTTTGTACCTATTGAAAAAAATAGTACAAAAGTTTCAAAAAATATAAAATTTGATCTTTAAGTACAGATGAGCGGTTCAGATCGACTGTTTAAACTTTGAGAACATATATAAAGATGTGAGGTATAGTTGGAGCACAAAACCGATGATACATTTTGACCCTACTCGTATTTAAAACTCTGTAGTTATAAGGAAATGATAAAAGCATCTTTTATTTTGATGCAACATTATCTAAATGGGGCCAACATTTTTATTTTCAATTTTATTTTTGTAGCATGAAAAACTAAATTTTTCTTATTATAAGAAAAAGAAGAACAATAAGTTCTAAAAAAGTTCTTTGAAAAAAATGATGAGGGAGGTTTTAGAAGAAAAAAAATATTATGTATCATAATTACATGCAAAATATCATGCATCATTTGATCGTGGTCACGCAGCGCGGAGCAATTCTTAAAAAAAATATACCCTCCTGTTCCTTTTTATAATATCCAATTGATATTATTTTAATTAATTTTGAACATGCGATCTTATGAAAAGAATAACAACAGGAAAGGGTTAATCCAGTGATCTTGCATTAATGCATGTAAACAGTATAGGAGGAACTAGACGTCCTTGCGAACACAAATATACCTTAAAAAATAGAAAAAAATTCTAGTGTACTCATATAAATTTCTAAAATAGCTAATATTCTCATCAAAACATCATAATATCCTATATCCCATAACAACTTAATAAAATTTCTTTTATCTCCTTTTATTTATTTAACAATTTATTTATTCATTTTAAAAATAAAATTAACAAATATACCCTCATCTCTCAAGATAGCATGTGTTATTCTAATAACCTCAAATTCTGATTTTGCAAGAAACATTTTACTGTCTGATTTTCAGGTGAGAAATCATAAATTAATCATCATTCTCCTCTCCAGTTTACGAAAATCAAAACTCACAGAATAGTTTTAATTGTCAGGAGAGATTAATAAACCCAAAACTTCCGAATTTCCAATTTTTTTTTATTACTGATTCTTGATTCAAACAAAAGGAGTATTGTCCATGAAGAACTTCAGCGAAACATAACAGTAAAGAACTAAACTATAAACAAATTACATTGATTCATCTACCTAGTGAAAGCACACGATAGGAACATGTGTTGAGGTTACTGACAGGGGCAGATCTAAGGCTTAGTCAAAGGTGGCTAAGCCACCCATATGATTTTAAAATTTTAGTTATATATATATAAATTTAATTGAATTTTATTTATTTTAAATATTTTATATAATCCAGCCCCCCCTCAATAATTGACAAATGTTTGGTTGTAGCCTAGTAGTTAAAGCTCTATTTTGTGGTTGAGAGATCTTGAGTTCAAATCTCACTTATCATATTCTGTACATTTTAATTTTATTTTTTAGCCACCCCTATCAAAATTTTCTAGTTCCGCCCTTAGTTACTGACCAGGAGTGACCATTGGATCTTAGAAACTTTAAAGACTTTGGATACTCAATGCCGTGTGGCGAGTCACTGACAACAAAGTATTTCTCGCAAAATCAGGCAATAAAGTATTTCTTGCAAAATCAGAACTTTAAGGTTATTAGAATGACAAATGTTATTTGGGAGAGATGAGATTATATTTGTCAATGCCATTTTTAAAATAAATAAATAAATTGTCAAATGAATAAAAAGGGATGGAAGAAATTTTATTATGTTTTTATGGGGATATAAGATATAATCATATTTTGATGGGATATTTGCTATTTTAGAAGTTTATATGGGTACACTAAAAATTTTCCTTAAAAAATAAAGATTTTTCATGTAGAGTGAGTATAATAATACAACTTATCTTAAAATTAATTATTTTTCATGTAGAGTAAGGCTATAATAATATGCATGTCACGGATTGGTCAATGCTATGGACTCATACTTTTAAAACTCAAAGAATTGATTCAAACTATTAAACATGATCTTCATATTAAATTGTTCTTGCTGACCAAATTTTATATTTTTAGAAAAAAATTAGATAGGTAAAAAATCACTGCTAATTAAATTTTTTATTACGATACAATAAGAATTGTATGATTCGATTCATTATGGGAGCAATTTAATTTCATGAAGTGTGATTCAGAATAGGAGTCTATATCCACTAAAAATATTAAATTTGTATGCATAAAAGTTTAATTTAGATTTTCTATTTTTCATAAATTCCCAGTTCATGTTTTTTTTGTGCCTTTTTTTATTTTGCTGGAGGGGAAAATGCACAACAGAGGAAGAAAAACAAAAGGGGATGAATGCATGGTAAACGTTTCATACAAGTAACTAATGATTCGTGACATGAATTATGAATTATTTTAGCTCAGATTGCACGAGTCTTACTGTTATATTGCACAAACATAATTTTCATAATTTTCATGAGTGGTAAACGTTTCATACAATAGCCTTTGTTCTTTAATCATACAAGTAGGGGTGCAAATGGATCGGATCGGATATTAGACACATACGTACGGATACGGATCAAATATTGGATATCCGTAAATATATACTTAATATATTTTCATAATATATATATTAAACTATATGATATATATATCTACTATTCAGATACAGATAATTAAAATTTAAAACCATATCCATTTCCGTATCTGCACGGATATTTGAATACCGGATATCCATATTTAATTTTCGGATACGGATCCGAATACGGTCGGATAATATCCGACCCGTTTGCACCCCTACATACAAGGGCAATGTAAATTGTTCCTCTCGTAACACTTATTGTGTGAGTGAACTTTTTTAATGAGTTCAAATGCTTAATTTCTATGACTACACTAGTGGAAAAAGTACAAATAGTATCGGCCTATCAGTGTCGAATTTTACATTAAACCGATAGTGATATATATCAGGAACGAGCATATTAAACAGCCGACCTTGATTGTGCTTATCAGAAACAGTTGTATTTTAAAGACCGTTCTTGATAGTGCTGGCCGAATCAGGAACGGCTCTTTACAAAGAACCGTTCCTGATTGTGTGTAATTAGTATCAGCTCTTTAAAACAACCGTTCCTAATAGTTTTAAAAACGGCCTTTTATTCAACCGACCCTGATATTAGTACTGGCCCCAACTCGAAATCAAATCCCCACCCCACAATCTCCGACTCTCCAACTCTCCAACCTAACCAGTTCGCAAAATTTGAAAACCCTAATCCCTATTCGAGTTCTTCGCCTTCTTCGCCATCTCTCTTCCTCTCATGTAATCTAGGCTTCCACCAATGACGAACGCCATGAAGTCCTCGATCAAGTTTCGCGACGACCAAAAGCCTTTGCTCTGTGCGAAGGTCCCGATCAGTATCCTCGGTCTCCCCTTCCTCTCTGGCGTCTCCGCCGGAGAAACAAAGGAGCTCCGCCTCGACCTAGGCACAGCCTTCGAATCGGGTCCCTCGTTTCGTGTTTCATACCGGCCCAATGATCCGGTAACGCCGTTCTCTCTTGTTGTCAAAACTGGGGTCGGATCCTTTGGGTCGCCGTTCCAAGCCCCATTTTACAACTACGATCCGTGAGGCGAGCACCTCGACCTCGACCTGAGCACCACGATCCGTGAGGTGAGGCGACTCGTCCGGTACTGGCCGTGAGGCGAGGCAACTACTCGGTGCTTGCCGTGAGGTTTGTGCTTTTTTTCTTTGATTTCTTTTTCATTTTCTCCTGGCATGTAGAAACCGACTTTGTGCAATGTCGATGTGGTGCATCCAACTAGATTAATGCAGGTCGCTCAGGGGGGTTTGATCTCCGATTTGGGAGATTGATTTCTTTCTTTTTTCTTTAATCTTTTTGTGAGCTGGTTTTAAGTATTGTACGTTCTATTATTCATTGATTTGCAAATTGATCAGTACAGTTAATAGTTGTTTCGCTCCAATATGAATTTCATATTTTCAATTGCATTTTTTGTTTCAAAGGCATATGAGTTAATTTTTTTTTCTGGAAGTTCACTGAGCCTAATATGGGTGTAATTGAACCTGATATGCTTGGTCTGATACTAGCTTCAGGGTGACTACTTCGAGAGCTTGAATTAATTCACCGCTAATAGAAGATTACTTCGAGAGCTTGAATTAATGGGATTTCCAATCAACCGTGCAACAAGAGCGCTTTATTGCACTGGTATCTTTTACGCTTTTTGCTAATTCGAATTTCTTCTTATCTACACTAATTTTTGTTCAGCTCCCCGCAAACGGGGTCTGTATTTTGAAGTGTTATTCTTAAAGTTATGACTTTATTTCTCATGAAATAAATGTTTTTTAGGAAATTGTAGCTTTGAAGCGGCCGGGTCATAGAGCATGAGAATGATTCTGATATCGATCAAATACCACTGGTACAACTTTTTGTCAGAATTACCCTCTTAAAAAGGATTTCTAAAGGAATATTGCTACTACCAAGTGCTTCATTAAGTGCTTTTATATTCATTTTGTGGCTTTTTGTCATTTCAATTCTATGAAATTAGTGTGGCCCAGTTGTGGTGTTTAACATGTCAAGCACAGTACTAATGCATCAGACCTCTTAGAAATATACATTGTTACTTTTTGTGAGGGGTACATGCAGTAATTTAATTTATTAGGTACCAATCAATATCAAAATTGAAGGTGGGAATAAATTTTCCTTGCCAGAGGAAGTGAACTTGGCAGCAAAGAAAATGTGGTATGTTTCAAATCTCTTTTTTCGCTGTGCTGTATTAAATATAAAAAATAAGTAGGAATTTGGGGATGTGATCAGTTACAAAGAGTAGAAATGAAGTGTATATTTTCCGGCAACACAGCAATCATGTGGCGCAAATTATTGTCTTGTTTGATGATTTCTTTTTATTTGTTCCAAACTTCCAATTGTTGATAGCTGGTATGGATACTGGTGGGCACCATAACCCTCGCATGGAAGTGTTCTCTACCTTTTTTTCATTTTTTGTTTCTATCTGTTCTTGCAATGAATTTTACCAATGGAGAAATGCTATTTCTTATGCCAAGAATTTCGAAGATCTGAAAACATCGCAAACAGAAGTAGAAAAGGTACTTCAGTTCTGAAGTTTCAGTTTTCAATGTTATTATAACACCTAAGTAAAATCACACTGAGCACAACGTAGATGCAAATATCCAAGATGTTCATATCACTTAAATTCAAGATGTTCATGAGGTATGGATAATGGTAGGGATTGAACATGGATCGAGGATCCATTGATTATTTTTTTTAGTACAGTTGCGAATGAATTGAGAACAAGGTTGTAGGTGAGCATTTCTAATAGAAATCCAATCCAAAATTAGGAAATTTATCAATTATACCGCTCAAAAGTATTCTGAAGTGCTGAATGAGGATCTGATACATATAGTTTTTGAAAACTGATTATAGAGCTGAACAAAAAAAAGGCAACAAAGCAAGGGGCAAATATGTCAATGCTTCAAAAATATTGCTTAAGTATTGAAGTAGTGCAAGGGGCCTACCAAAAACAAGAAATGCAGTAAGCTATGGTTGCTAAAGTTGATTAATTACCATACTGATCATCACTACGTAAGTCAATGATTAAACAAGGAGCTCTTCTTTTCTCTCTTTACATTTGCTATATTGTATTGGTGACTCGGTTCAATGGCTATAATTAAATGTTTACATAGGTTTCCAATTAATAATTCAAAATTTATTCATATGTTTTTTATTGCCCAGGTGATTCTGACTATAATTAAATGTTTACCTACTATTTATTTTGCTTCGGTCCAGAGCTTGTACAATGTACAATCTTGTTTGTTGCTATGTTGGTTGAGAATAAGATTTTATTCCTCACATCAGACATCACTATATATGCTCTTTCTACTGGCATTTGATTTTATACCTCTGGTGCTTTAAATTATAAACAAAGGCGACAGATCAGGAAAACCAACAAATTTGATTGAGAATTTTTTCCTTCAGAGAGAGAGAGAGAGTTGTTTTATTGAAGTGGTGAGCGGAGAAAGGAGAATTCCAGGAACGAAAGCGCATGGAGGAGAAGAAAGAGGTCAACTAAAAAAGAAGAGATCGCTGATTTGGCGGTCAAATGAAATTAAATATACTTTCATGGATGTAGAGTCGGTAAAATTAAAATTAATTGAAATTGCAAATGTCTTCATGACAGCTGGTTGAAATTGCAAATCCATTTTACCAATGGAGATGCTCTTAGCTATGTATTCTTTGATTGATTTACCTCAGTTTCTTAACACTTACTAATTTTGTTTCTTAACACTTACTATTTTTGTTTCTGATCCTGAAGATTTGGAAGAGGGAATTGGAAGAAAATGTTGGATCAGTACCGCTATATATTTGAAGAGAGAACAGAGGTAACACTTTGTGATATATTATTTTAGCTGTTAGAAATTTTTTTCATTAATAACCCTTATGCCACAGTGCCACTAGGCCCACTACAATTATATTATATACCCCTGAAAGAAATTATGAATGTCATCTTCCCTTTAAAACATGTAGTTGCCTCGTTCACTCATCCCCAAATTCCCTCTTCTTTTTCTTGCCCTGATGTATGTAGAAGGTTACAAAGATAGGTTACAACGATATTTTGCTTGATTTAGAAGGTTTAGCACATGATATTTTGCTTAGATAGGGAAATGAGTAATATTTTTTTTCATATTTTGAAACTGTATACATAAAACTGCTCCTTAAATCTAAGATGTTCACTGTTTATTGAGCAGATTGATCTCAAAGACAAGTGGCGAAACATGACGAGAAGCTAGATTCGATCTCCTCTTTCTTTTGTTCTTTTTTAATGTGTCATATATTTTGTCCAACATCTCTAAATACCTTTTGAAACTACACTTGGAAGTCAAAAGGTAACAATTCTGACATCCCATAATATGATTCATGTGTGCATGGGCTTTTCTATAAGAAAGGTATAGGAAAAGCATAAAACAAAAGAACAAAAGTAAACTGCAATTTAGCTTCTTGTATTGTACAGCTACAATGCCCTTCTTGTATAGGTTGTAAGAAAGAGAAGCATTTTTAATTTAAGTCAAGTAAATAGATTTTTTATGACGATTAACTTGGATAATTTTGTGTCTTTTGTGTGTTTTGTGGATATATGGAATTAAATTTGGATATTTTTTTATGGCAATTAACTTGTTTGATGTCTTTTGTTTGTGATTGTGGCATATTAATTATTGATCTAAATGTGATATTTGAATTAGCTCATGCGAATACCCACATTTTGCAAAAAAAAAAAAAAAAAATATATATATATATATATATATATATATGAACAGTAACGGTTGTTTATTAAAAGGCTGATCCTGATTGTTAAAATCAGTATCGGTTGTTCTTAAAGGCCATTCCTGATTATCAACATCAGTATCGGCTAATAACAAACAACCGTTCCTGATTGTCCATATCAGTATCGGCTATATCAAACAACCGTTCCTGATTATGAGATTTAGTGTCGGTTGTTTAACCGTTCCTGATTAGTTCTACTATCTGTAATAGCTGGGTCAGTGTCGCCTCTAGGTCCGTTCCTGATGCGTGTTTTTAACCGTTCCTGATGTGTGTTTTTCCACTAGTGCAACATTAATTGGACTGCTATCTTAATAGTGTGCGACTTTAAATAGTGTGCGACTTTAAATATTGATAATTTATGTTATATATATACATGAAGATCTAATGAGGTCTTCACGAAAACAAAAATAAAGAGAGATTTATACTGGTGCAACATAGTTTGGTAAAAAAGTAGATGACAAATATTAATTGGACTGCTATCTTAAATTATACCAAGAATAAGATATTGGATGAGATAAAAAAAAATTCACATAAAATTGAATATATTGATACCAAAAAAAACTATAACTCTAAAGTCCGCAACCCCCAAAACATGTAGCAACAATTCTTAGAATTAGATTAGTCAACTAACAAATAAATTTTAGAGAAAGTCAAATACAAGAATGAAAAAGTCACAGAATAGAAAAACTAAGTCTTACAAAATAAAAAAATTCCGAATGCTGTGACGATTTTTTTTAAATAGATTATATATAGCAGATTATTTCAATTAAATAATTATTTAAAACCATGTAGTTAGAAGGAAATGATAAAATCATATTTTATTTTGATGCAACATTAAGTATCTAAATGCGGCCAACATTTTATTTGCATTTTTATTTTTGTAGCAGGAAAAACTAAAATTTCTTATCATAAGAAAACGAAGAACAGTAAATTTTAAAATAATTCTTTGAAAAAAAAAACGAGGAAGGTTCAAGAAAAAAAAAACTATGCCCTCCTGTTTATAATATCCAATTGATATTATTTTAATTACTTTTGAACATACGATCTTGTGAAAATAATAACAACATTTCGTGTTAATGCAATGATCTTGCATTTAATGCATGTTTTCGTGTTAATCCAATGATTTTGCATTTAATGCATGTATACAGTTTAGGAGCCGAAATTTTTATTCATATCCTCAATTTAAAAAAATTATACAAATACCCTCGATTTTTTTTAAAAATACTCCTACCGCTGAGATTCTCAACGGTTTCTACAGTTTTTTTTTCAAAATTTAAGAAGATGTGACCCATCATATCTTTATTACTGAAACATCGATGTTTTTACATTGAAACATGGATATACACTGGGATTAACCAAGGTATAAAACATCGACGCGTCATTGATGTTTTTGCAATAAAACATCGATGCATTATTTCAAACTTTAAATTAAAAACAAATATTGTAGCAATCGCCGAGAATCTCGTTGATAGGGGCATTTAAAAAAAATCGGAACTAGACGTCCTTTTAAACACACTCTACCTTAAAATTAATATTAATATGCATATTACAGATTGACTCATGCTATTGACTCATATTTTTATTTTTAAAGCTCAAATAGTTGATCTGAACCGTGAAATACAATCTCCATATTAAATTGTACCTGCAGACCAAATTTTACATTTTTTTTTATAATTTTTTACTATTTTTGTAGATAGGTAAAAAATTACTGATTTTGAATTGTTTAGAATTTTCAAATCAAGCGATTTTTTATCTATCTAAAAAAATATAAAATTTGGTACGTAAGTATTTTTTTAATATGAAGATCGTATTTAACCAATTGAATTGATTGTTTGAGTCTTAAAAATGAAAATATAATTTCATAATGCGGGTCGATTAATATGCATATTTCAATAGCCTCGCTCTTTCATGTAACTACTAAGAAATACTTGTTTTTTTTTTGTCTATTAGTTTCAAATTTGATAGAGGGACCATAGTCCTCCTAACCCCGTCCCTGTATGTAAAGTTGTATTTAATCCCTCAAGCTAATCTTGCCTAGTTATTATATTCGAGTAGACTTATCTTTGGATTTTGCTTGAAGAAAAAGTTTTCTATGAATATTTTTAAGCAATACAATTTCTATAAGAAAATTCCTAAAGTTGATAGCGGAGTACAAGCAGATAATTCATCGCTAAGGGATTTGATTAAATAAATATACAAATAGATAAGAGTGAGACTTTGAAAATATGCATATTACGGATCAACTCGTGCTATGAATCTATATTTTTATTTTTAAAATTTAAATAGTCAATTCGAACCGTTAAATATAATTTTCATATCAAAATATACTTGTAGACAAAATTTTATATTTTTTAGAATTTTTACTAGTTTTTTAGTAGTTAAAAAGTTGTTGTTGTTGATGGTTCATAATTTTCAAACAACCTATTTAAAAAAAGTAAAAAAAATCTAAAAATTATTAAATTTGATCTGCAAATACAATTTTATATAAAAATTATACTGAACGGTTCAAATCAAATATTTAAATTTTAAAAATAAAGATATAAATCTATAGCGCATTGTATAACAGTGTAATATGCATATTACCGTATCCTCACTCAATACATAATCCTGAAGTAATGCCATGCCAATGAAAAGAAATGGACATCTAATAATAGGCCGCGAATCGCAGTGCTGATTTAGAGCTTCTCCATTTCAACAAACGTTTAGCAATTAATTTGGGCCACGTTACTGAGTTTAGCAATTAAAGGGACTCATAATTCACTCAATCCTAAAAATTTAATTAGAGTTGTTTTTAAAGCAAACTTGCTAATTTAAAAACTGTGGTGCATCTCAGTAATTATATTAGCAATCAACACATCAAATTAGCAATTTAAAAGAAATCACCGTTGTAGATGCTCTAAAGAGTTGCTTTTAAAGTAAACTTACTAATTTAAAAACTGTGGTACATTTCAACAATTATATTAGCAATTAACACATCAAATTAGCAATTTAAAAAAAATCACCGGTGTAGATATTAGGACCTCGCCATTTATGGTTGCAAGCTTTATATCAGAAAAGAACTGAAAAGCCAGAATTTATGTCTCGTCAAAGTTATGGAAGCATAATTGTGGGCCTACGGAGGATTACAAGAGATTAAGGGAACATTATTGACATGCATTAATTATAGTCGCAAATTAATTAAGGGAACATTATTGCGGATGTAAACCTAAACTCTAAACCCTAAACCCGCAAATTAATTTTGACAAAAAAAAAAACCGATCTCATCTCCCCATACCAGACGGCGTTTGTCAAAGGCCGTTTCATTGCCGAAAACTTCATCGCCACAAGGGAGTTATTAAATCATGTTGCAGGAAATAAATGGCCGGCCTTGCTAGCTAAGATTGATTTTTCCAAAGCTTTTGACTCTATCCATTGGGAGTTCTTGGTACGAATCATGCGTGGCCGGGGCTTCCCGGAAAAATGGATTGAGTGGATTGTCACCATGCTAAGCACGGCCTCCTCGAGGGTGGTCATCAATGGGGACCGCGGAGAATATTTCATGCACAAGCGGGGCCTTAGGCAAGGCGACCCGCTATCGCCGATGTTATTCATAATTGCAGTAGATGTGCTCCAAAGAATGGTTGAGGCGGCGAATGAACTATTAGATGATCCGATATCCAACAAGGTGCAACAAGCAATAGTAGCAATGCAATACGCGGACGATACGGCGTTCATTCTCAACGGTAATCCGGCAACCCTCATCACCTTCAAACTAGTTCTAAGGCTATTTACAAAGATCTCCGGCTTGTGCATAAATTACGGCAAGAGCAATATTGTCACCTTTGGAATGAATCAATCGGATATAGAGAGGGCAAGTGCAATTGTTGGATGTAAACCTACACAACTCCCCATAACCTACCTTGGAATGCCGCTAACGGTAAGGAAACCGGATCGAAGTGCATATGCGCCTTTAATAGACAAGTTGGAAAAGAAGCTTCAAGGTTGGCGAGGCAAGCTAATTTCCCGTGGCGGGCGGCTGCAGCTTGTCACCTCAGTTCTTTCCTCTATCCCTATATATTTCATGGCAAGTTTCGCACTCCCCCAATGGGTAATAGATAGGCTTGATCGTATTCGAAGGAACTTTTTGTGGGGTAAGAATGATGGGTCTCGGGGAATATCCCTCATGAACTGGGAATCTGTGTGCCTGCCGAAAGAGTACGGTGGTTTGGGCATATCGGACTTGAAAATACAAAACACGGCACTCTTACTGCGGTGGTGGTGGACACTCTACAATAGTCCTTCATCCCTATGGGCTACAATGACAATCATGTTAAAGAGAACGGGCACACAACAGGGACCTTGTTTCTGGATTTTGGAGGGCTCTTTCTTTTGGAGACAGTTGCTCAAAATTAAATATTTGTTTCATTTGAGCACCAAATGGGTAGTGGGCGACGGGAGTCGAATTTCCTTTTGGTTCGATTCTTGGAGGAAACAGCCTCTGATTTCAACCAACGGGGAATGGACCAGACCGCCGAGGCAGAAAATAAGTTTGAGAGATGCACTCCCGATCTGGGAATCACTGGCCCCCGACATGCTTACTGTACAACAAGTGCAGCAGATACAATTTACCGATTCACAAGATAGCTTGATGTGGAAATGGACTTCTGATGGTCTATACAGTGCTAGATCGGTTTACATCGTCCTAACAGGAGTGGGTCGGATTAACTGGGGGTACCCGGAAATATGGAAATGCAAAGCACCGAAGAAGGTAAAGATGTTTGCTCTATTCCTAATCAAGGAAAAAATTCTCACACATGATACGATGGAGCGCAGAGGGCTTCACGGGGACATGGGGTGTGTTTTGTGTGATGATTGTGCTTATGAGACGGCAGCCCATTTGATCTTCGATTGCCGATATGCGCGAAGGGTATGGGATATTGTTGAGGCCAGGATTGGGGTAAAGGTGGTGATGTTCAGCGAGACGGTATCCATGACGTGGGATAGCTCGTTGGCAAAGATAGTCGCTGATAGGAAGCTTGGTAAGATGAGATGGACGGCAATGTTTCTGTGCATTTGCTGGGCTATTTGGAAGCAACGTAATGAGCGAATCTTCAGAGGAAACAAACTAGATGCGATGTTGGTAGCAGACAGGGCGATACAAGCAAGTTTCATGTGGGAACGGTACTGTTGAGACAACACCCACAAAGGCACAGTGCCATGCAACCTACGCGCTAAATGGGCTGGTGCTGTTGCAATTCTCTGTTTTAGTTGTGTTGATCGCTGTAAAAACGTTGTAAACCATTATTATTAATGCAATCCAGCAGCCTCTGCTGGACTCTTTCAAAAAAAAACTTTTTAAATATCGGATGATTCTCATGGACAGAATCAGACTCTAGTCCTTACCGAATTCGTATCCTCTGCATTAACTCAAAAGGAATCTTTTGAGTTAATGCTTCTGCACTATCCAATTCACTTTAATATCTATTAAATTAGATGCGACTAATATTAAAAGACTTTTCTGTTAAAATTAGACAGCTGGACTGACTCCGTTTAATATCAGACGGTCGAGATGCATTAACTCAAAAGATTCTCTTTTGAGTTAATGAAGATGATACGTGTTCAGTCCTTCCCATAAGCTAATAAGCTGAATTCTGTGGCGACTGGCAAATGAGCACAAATATAAAGTTTGACAAGTACATTTTATTGCGGAGGAGGGATCAAGTTAGAACAAAAGTTATAACAACTATTTTTTTCATTTTCAAAGTCCAAATCGTCGATCCAAATCGTTCAACATGATTATGTAAATAAAATGTGTTTGTAGATCAAATTTTACATTTTTTGACGATGGGTACAAAATTCAATGGTTTGAATATGACTATTTTTTGTAAAATACTTAATAAAGAGTCCGACTACTATATATAACACTAGTGTCATTCCAAACTAAATAACACCACATCTTATACCATTGGATCTACTTTAATATTCGTGCAAGACACTAGTGTCATTCCAGCCCTATCTTGTACACGAATATTAAAGTAGATCCAATGGTATAAGATGTGGTGTTATTTAGTTAGAAATGACACTAGTGTTATAGCAGCCGGACTCCTTAATAAATAGTAAAACTATTCAAAAAATGTAAAATTTGATCTGTAAGCACATTTTATTGCGGATATCATGTTGAACGGTTTGGATCAACAATTTGGACTATGAAAATGCAAAAAATAGTTGTTGTAATTTTTGTTGTAACTCAAATTTATTGTAACTTGATCCCTCCTCAATATAAAAAAAAGTATGTATAAACAAATGCATTGGATTTAGAGGAAAGTTTTTGCCAGCAAATATGTTAAAGACATGAAGAAATCTATGCAGACCATAGTGACATAACTTGCAAATTATACGCGAATAATTCTTTTTTTCAGCATAACCGTACCGAACTCCGTATTATACGCGGAAAAACGTATAAAACGCGAGATACGAATTATTCGCGATAAAAACGCGAAAAAAACGGCAAAATTTTTTTTTTGAAATTTTTTTTGAATTTTTTGAAATTTTTTTTTTTTTTACGTTTCTTTGGGGTTTTTTTTTTTTTTTTTGCTTCCTTGTTGTACCGAATCATTTCCGAATTATACCCGAATCACGAATTTTTGACTTCGCCGAACCGAACCCGAACTTTTGATTTGTTACTGTGGTGCAGACCGCTAGTCATCAACGCACCACACTATATGCATCACATTCATCGGCCAAGGGTTTCTGATCTCCAGGTACGGAATAGCCAGCCCAGCATTCCTGTCGTTCCATCACCTTCCTCTTCCTCTTTCCAAATAATGACAATGGCCATGGGCATGGCTTCCTTCTCCTCCCCTCCCTTCGTCTCCCTTCGCTGCTCCCTCTCCCTCGTCCTTTTACTCTCAGTCCCCCTCATCTTCCTCTTCTTCTCTCGTTACATCCCTTCTGAGCTCTCTTCTGTGCAAACCTCCTCCCGGTCCTCCATTTCCATCACCGCACCCAATCTCTCCATTCCGGTCCCCTCCCCTCCGCCTCCATTCTCATCTCCTTCTCCGTCTCCCTCTCTTTCTCCTCCCCCTCTCTTCACCTCGAACAAAAAATGCAACATATACGAAGGAAGATGGGTCAGGGACGAGACCAATCGGACGCCTCTGTACCCGCCCAAATCCTGTCCGTACGTCGACGAGGCCTTTGCGTGCATGGAAAATGGACGGCCCGATGACGACTTCCTGAAATGGCGATGGGAGCCTTTCGGTTGTGCCTTACCCAGGTAACCACGCATACAAAGATCTCAACTTTACTTAATCACTTTTATTACTCGCATATATAACTCTCAAGTCTTAACAAATGTATTGAAAAGAAAAAAGAAAATGTCTCAACTAATTTTGCTGTGCATGTACGATCAAAAAGAGAAAGATAAATTGTACAATGTCATTTGAACGTGGGAAAGATGCAGTAGCAGACAATCTATTATAATACTACGGAAAAATATTTGACGATTTAAATTTTTTGGGATTCTCAGTTTGCCTAAGGCATATTTAATTTGAACTCTCTTATGTCAATTTTTGGATGTAGTACCTAGATATATTTTACCGGAATGCATGAACAATTGTTTAATGTTAAAGTATTCCATACATGGTTTAGGGAATTGAGAATTGTTTAAAATAATAAAACAATCTAGATGATAATGCCCATACCCTGTGATATACATTTGTTCTCCTTCCAATGTAGACATGTTTGTGTTGGCTCTCAAGTTGGGGCAACTTGGGTGTATCTATCATTGCTATTGAAGAATTTGTTCTTGACGTAGCAAGGCAAACCTGGATCAGGGCAATGACCATTTTGAAGAATAACCACACAGTTCTCTTGTCTTGCATTCTTTGATAAATATTTGATACGTCAATATATCATGCTTTAGTAGTTGATATTGCACCAGTAAAGTCAATAACTGATATGGTGATTGGTGGACGAGGGACCCTCAATGCTTTAGTATGAAAGGGACAAAATTATTTCGGGTTCTTTTTTAAAAAAAATTCTGTGGTGATTGGTGAGCATTAGCTTTTCTCATTCTTAAGTCTTAATTATTATTCATGAACATAGTCTCTGTCATTTAATATGGGGAATAAACTTGAGGTTGTGTCCAATTGCAATTCTGTGGTAATGCAGCACGATAATTTCATTTATAGCCCTGCAAATTGTCAAAATATAATTATTACTCACTAAAGAGGTAGGTGACGCATACTGTTAACTAAACATAGGAAATGTCACAAAAGATTACAAGACACAAAAGGTATCCTTGTAGGCTTGTAGCCCCTCTTCCTTTATTTTAGAAGATGCCCAATGTACCCTTACCATCACTTCTTTATCTCTGTACATATGAGGAAAAAAAAAAGGAAGAAGAAGATAATTTAGGAACTTTAACATGATTTGGAAAGGACTTCAGTATGTGATACTTTCCATGTAGGAGTATATGAGATGTCTCTTGTCTAACAGCTTTGTGCATAGTATAATTATTTCATAGAGGCTAACTTGAATACAATCCCATATTATGTGGCACGAGCATGACTTGATTGATAGGTTGAATGCAACAGATTTTTTGGTAAGGTTAAGAGGCAAGAGATTGTTGCTGGTAGGAGATTCTATGAACAGAAACCAGTTCGAGTCGTTGCTTTGTGTTTTACGTGAGGCTTTGCCTGACAAGTCTAAGATGTACGAGACAAGAGGCTATAGGATCACAAAAGGCCGAGGATACTTCATTTTCAAGTTTGTGGTAACTTATCCAAGTTCTATTTTTGGGACATTTTCTTTTTGTATGTACCTACCTGACAAGCTTCACAATATCATCTAATAGTATTTTCGCTGCATATCCATTGCAAACCACCAATAGCTGACATATTATGTCTTTTCTGATGCAGTACACAATTTTTAGAGTCTAGATTTTTGTGGTCATATGTCGTTATTTAATATACCTCTTCTATCATTTCATACCCTTAACCTTAACAAAGGAAAGCCTAAAATACTTACCACTTCTCTCTCTCTTTCTCTCTGAAAAGAAGTTACTAGAACGGATAGTTTGGTTATTTGTTTTCTAAGACAATAGTTTGATATTTTACAAGCATTTGCAAAGTCAATGTGATAGTTTGACTCTTTGTAGGAAAACACATAAAATTTCTCATATTTTTTTATCTTTTAGTTTTATCTGTTATTTTATTATTTCTTTTGTGGATTTGAGCAGGATTATGACTGCACAGTGGAGTTTGTGCGCTCCCATTATCTCGTCAGAGAAGGAACACGAATCAATCGGCTTGGTAACTCAAATCCAACCCTCTCAATAGACCGAATTGACAAGTCAGCTAAGAGATGGAAAAGGGCAGATTTTTTAATATTTAATACTGGCCATTGGTGGACCCATGGAAAGACTGCAAAGGGGTAATTGCAGTTAGATAACACTTGTTTTTTTTCTAAAGAAAGTTGAATTTTTGTTTTTTCCAAATGCACCTTTCAATCCTTGAACTTGTGAAGTGACATTTAGTTGAAGCACAACAAATGTCACTAAACTGTACTAGGACTAGAGATATAGAGTACCAATTCTTCACATTAGATCAAATACTATATTGACAGTGTCTGACCAATATCTATTCGATTTCTCCTATATCGTAAGGGCTGTCTATCATTTATTATGTTCATCCAACTTATTTTTCAGTTCATTACATCAGGCTTTAAACAAAAGTTGCAGATCTTCGTTTACTCCTGAAGAAACTTTTTTTAAAAGATAAATTGAATATGGTTTGAGCATAATAAATAACAACTAATTTATCAGGAAGAACTATTATCAGGAGGGAGGTGTGTTATATCCGAAATTTGATGCAGTGGAAGCTTATAGAAGAGCTATCAGAACTTGGGGAAAGTGGATTGACAGAAACTTGGACCCCACCAAAACCACTGTCTTTTACCGTGGTTACTCTACTGCTCATTTCAGGTTTTCCTAACTTTTTTTTTTTCTATTTGTTTTTGTTTAATTTTAAGGAAGACAAAATCTGTCTACTGCTAAATGAAAAGCCCAAAAAACAAAAAGGTGTGATACACTCGGAACCTGTTACTCTGTGTACTCTATTACTTTCTTTTCTTTTTCTCCTTTTCTTTCTTTTATTGTGAATAAATAGTTTTAATTTGCAATAGTATTAAATTAAGCCCAGAAAAGAGTCTATCAAGTCTTTTTGAAAACCAATATCGATATAACCATGAGAAAACACTGAACTTCACATTCAGAGTTATAGACTTATAGTCATTCCTTTCTCTTTTGAAATGTACATGTTCCAAACTCAGTTAATAATTGTCTTGTGCTGTGCACTTTTAGAATTCATTTGAAAACCATCAAATCAAATTCCAAGTTTCTTACAGACTCTTTATTTATTTACTCAGGGGTGGAGACTGGGATTCAGGCGGCTCATGCAATGGTGAGCAAAGCCCAATTCTTTCAGGAACAATAATCGACAGTTATCCCATAAAAATGAGAATAGTCCAAGAAGCCATTCATAAAATGCGCTTTCCTGTAATCTTATTAAACGTCACTAAACTAACAAATTATAGAAAAGATGGTCATCCCTCTATTTATGGAAAGCTTCTGAAAAACGGGCAAAAGAAGGTTTCTAGAAAAAAACAGGACTGTAGTCATTGGTGCTTACCTGGCGTGCCTGATACCTGGAATGAGCTTATCTACGCGACTCTTGTTTTGCAAGGGAGAGATAAAGCAGGCGCATCAAATTAGTTCAATATTACTGTTTGTTTTTCCACGTGGAGGTTGGGGCTTTAATCTCTCTCAATGGCAATTTTGGGAGGTGAATGGAACTACACCACCATACTAATTTTGATTTAGTTAGATGAGTAGCAAAGATTTCATGCAATATTACGCTTCTTTTATAATAGAGAGAAGCAAACACTTATTTATAACTTGTGAATACGATTAGGATTTAGGGTTGTTAATATGTGACCCGACTTGGCGTGCATGTCTCATACACGTTAGAGCTGTCAATGAATACGATTTGATCAAATTCTAACAAATAATACATTTTGAATATTCAATTATAATTTAAAGATTTAAATATGAATCCGTATTTATTGTTATTTACACGTGACGTGTAATAGCCATGTAATGAGTAAATGGAACTTGTATGAAGAAAACAAGTATTCTTATTAGGGAAAATTGTTTTTATGCCACTTCAAAACATGAAAATTAGGAAATTGCCACCCCAAAACATGAAATTAGTTATTTGCCACTCTAAAATCATTAAATTTATGAAATTGCTACAATTATACATCTAATATACATATTTGATTAAAATATTCTGAAAAATATTGTATAAAAAAATGTATTTTGATAATTTCTAAATTACCCCTTACCCCTTCCCCCTTCCAAATTCAATGAAAATCAAATAGAAAGTAATTACCTGAAGAGCACCCCTGATATACCATTGTCCCGGGGCACTTTCTATGAAGAGGTTAGTACCAGGAGGATGCTCCGCAATAACCTCAGCCCTTCTTGCTGGATCATTAGCAGTATAATCAACTGCCAGCCACCGAAGTCATTCCAGCCACCCCGTCCGGCCAACTTGCCAGAACTGCACGAGAATGGCCAGCATTCGCCACATAGAGAACATTGTTGTACACGACCCCAACCAGACAACACGAGCCTGACACTGCAAAATCCGATGCGAGTCTTTGCAAAATCAGATGCTCGGCAGCTGAATCGGGCGGGGTCAATTGTTTGCAAAATCAGCTTGCCGGATTCACGGAATATACCCACTAAAGAGAGGAACTGGAGCTCTTATGGTTCGCAATCCATGGGTGAATTTAGAAGGGGGAAGGGATAAGGGGTAATTTTGGAAATATCAAAATACATTTTTTTATATAATATTTTTCAGAATATTTTAATCAAATATGTATATTAGATGTATAATTGTGGCAATTTCATAAATTTAATGATTTTAGAGTGGCAAATAACTAATTTCATGTTTTGAAGTGACAATTTCCTAATTTCCGTGTTTTGGAGTGGCATAAAAACAATTTTCCCTTCTTATTAACACATGACGGACCCGGTTGGATAATACATAATTCATATTTGACTCGCCTTGATTAATTGAGTATGATAAAATACAACTAGAAAAAGATGAAAGACAACTAGAAGAATATGAAATACAACTAGAAGAACATGTAACATAACCAGTACATGATGAAAGACAATTAGTAGAAGACAAAATACAACTAGAAGAAGATGAAAGACAACCAGTAGAACAATGAAAGACCACTAGTAGAACATTAAAGACAACGATAACAAGATGAAATACAAGAAGAAGAAGAAAATGAAATACAACCAATGGTAGATGAAAAACAACATGTAGTAGACATAAAAAACCAGTATAGCATTATAGGAAACTAGTACAACAAGAATGATAATCAGTACAAGATGAATGACAGTTTGAAAAAGATGAAAAACAACTAGAAAATGATGAAAGACAACTAGAAGAAGATGAAGAACAACTAGTCGAAGATGAAAGACAACTAGAAGAAGATGAATGACAACCATTAAAACAAGAAAGACAACCAGTAAAGACGAAAGACAACTAGAAGAAGATGAAAGATAACCAGTAAATTAAGAAAGATAACTAGAAGAATATGATATACAACTTGAAAAAGATGAAAAACAACTAGAGGCATGAAACCCAACTAGAAGAACATGAAAGGCAACTAGTAGAAGATGAAAGCCAACTAGAAGAAGATGAAAGACAATCAGTAGAACATGCAAGACAACTAGTAGAACATGAAAGACAAACTAGTAGAATAAGAAAAACAACCTGTACAAGATGAAAAACAACTATAAAAAGATAAGAAACAACCAATATAACATGAAAGACAACCGAACAAAATGAAAGACAAATAAAAGATTGTGAAAAATAACTAGAAGAGTATGAAATACAACTAGAAAAAGATAAAATACAACTAGAAAAAGATGAAAGACAACTAGAAGAACAGGAAACACAACTAGAAGAACATGTAACATAACCAGTACATGATGAAAGACAATTAGTAGAAGACAAAATACAACTAGAAGAAGATGAAAGACAACCAGTAGAACAATGAAAGACCACTAGTAGAACATTAAAGACAACGATAACAAGATGAAATACAAGAAAAAGAAGAAGATGAAATACAACCAATGGTAGATGAAAAACAGCATGTAGTAGACGTAAAAAACCAGTATAGCATTATAGAAAACTAGTACAACAAGAATGACAACCAGTACAAGATGAATGACAGTTTGAAAAAGATGAAAAACAACAAGAAAATGATGAAAGACCACTAGAAGAAGATGAAGAACAACTAGTCGAACACGAAAGACAACTAGAAGAAGATGAATGACAACCATTAAAACAAGAAAGACAACCGGTAAAGACGAAAGACAACTAGAAGAAGATGAAAAAGATAACCAGTAAATCAAGAAAGATAACTAGAAGAATATGATATACAACTTGAAAAAGATGAAAAACAACTAGAGGCATGAAACCCAACTAGAAGAACATGAAAGGACAACTAGTAGAAGATGAAAGCCAACAAGAAGAAGATGAAAGACAACCAGTAGATCATGCAAGACAACTAGTAGAACATGAAAGACAGACTAGTAGAATAAGAAAGACAACATGTACAAGATGAAAAACAACTATAAAAAGATAAGAAACAACCAATAGAACATGAAAGACAACCGAACAAAATGATAGACAAATAAAAGAAGGTGAAAAACAACTAGAAGAGTATGAAATACAACTAGAAGAAAATAAAATACAACTAGAAAAAGATGAAAGCCAACTAGAAGAAGATGAAAGATAATCAGTAGAACATGCAAGACAACTAGTAGAACATGAAAGACAAACCAGTAGAATATTAAAGACAACCTGTACAAGATGAAAAACAACTATAAAAAGATAAGAAACAACAAATAGAACACGAAAGACAACCTAACAAAATGAAAGACAAATAAAAGAAGGTGAAAAACAACTAGAAGAGTATGAAATACAACTAGAAAAATATGAAATACAACTAGAAAAAGATGAAAGACAACTAGAAGAACATGAAACACAACTAGAAGAACATGTAACATAACCAGTACATGATGAAAGACAATTAGTAGAAGACAAAATACAACTAGAAGAAGATGAAAGACAACCAGTAGAACAATGAAAGACCACTAGTAGAACATTAAAGACAACGATAACAAGATGAAATACAAGAAGAAGAAGAAGATGAAATACAACCAACTGTAGATGAAAAACAGCATGTAGTAGACGTAAAAAACCAGTATAGCATTATAGGAAACTAGTACAACAAGAATGACAACCAGTACAAGATGAAAGACAGTTTGAAAAAGATGAAAAATAACTAGAAAATGATGAAAAACCACTAGAAGAAGATGAAGAACAACTAGTCAAAGATGAAAGACAACTTGAAGAAGATGAATGACAACCATTAAAACAAGAAAGACAACCAGTAAAAGACGAAAGACAACTAGAAGAAGATGAAATACAACCAGTATATGATGAAAGATAACTAGAAGAATATGATATACAACTTGAAAAAGATGAAAAACAACTAGAGGCATGAAACCAACAAGAAGAACATGAAAGGCAACTAGTAGAAGATGAAAGCCAACAAGAAGAAGATGAAAGACAACCAGTAGAACATGCAAGACAACTAGTAGAATAAGAAAGACAACATGTACAAGATGAAAAATAACTATAAAAAGATAAGAAACAACCAATAGAACAGGAAAGACAACCGAACAAAATGAAAGACAAATAAAAAATTGTGACAAAAAACTAGAAGAGTATGAAATACAACTAGAAAAAGATAAAATACCACTAGAAAAAGATGAAAGACAACTAGAAGAACATGAAACACAACTAGAAGAACATGTAACAGAACCAGTACATGATGGAAGACAATTATTAGAAGACAAAATACAACTAGAAGAAGATGGAAGACAACCAGTAGAACAATGATAGACCACTAGTAGAACATTAAAGACAACGATAACAAGATGAAATACAAGAAGAAGAAGAAGATGAAATACAACTAATATGTCAAACTCAAAGTCTGACGATACAATATGAAATCGCAATTGAGCCTCAGAGAGAGCTACTTGAACGAATTTCAGTGCAATGGATAAAACGAGTCAGCAATGGCGAAGAGAATAAGAAAACAAAAGAGTAACTTTTCATTAAAATTGACATATTCAACTGGTTACAACGATGGCCTATTTATAGGCGATCATAATAGAAAAAGTAATTTGGTAATTGGTAAAACAAATCACACAATTGAACCACGAATTGTGGCTCTGGCAAATGTCAGAAAATAACAACTTCTAACCGTCCAATTGAAGGACCTCTCCAGTTTGTGTCACTTCAGACTTCTCTATTTCTGACAGAGGCGACCCCACCTGACAGCTATAAATCTTATTTAAAGATTCGGTCATTGCTCTTGGGTCAGACTCCACCTTCAGCCCTTCATATTCATAGGTTGGGCTGCCCCGATTCCCTTCTTTCTTCTCCATTTTAACGGCTAACTGATTTTCCCCCAAATCAGCACTAATCCTCATCAATTTCACCTCTGGTTGTGACAATACCCCTCCCTTAAAAGCCTTCTCGTCCTCGAGAATGAATTCTGGATACCTCTTGGCTATAGTACGGTAATCCTCCCTGGTAGCATCTTCAACCTCTTCTCCCTTCCACTGAATTAACACTTGAGTCTCCGCTGCGTTTTTACACTTCACCATTTTTCTTGCCAGAAACATTTTTCCAATGCGCCCCTTAAGCTGAGAAACATGAAAAACTGGATGAATTGAGGATCCTTCTGGCAATGCTAAGCGGTAAGCTGCCTCCCCTATTTCCTGAACTACCTCAAAAGGTCTATGGAATTTAGAGTTTAACTTCTGATTTCCCTTTCCTGAAACTGTAACTTGCCTGTAGGGTTGTAATTTTAAATAAACCCAATCCCCCTCCTTGAACCTTCTTTGTCATACCCCGAGACAACCCGCCACGTACTTACACGTAAGGCGTGTGCACATCACATACATTATCAATAATAAATACTCATGCAACATTTTAAAGTCAAACAAAGTCTTTTAAAACCACAAATAGTTCAAGTACATAACATACATTCAACATGAGATCAAGACAAACATGGCAAACAAGCCGATAATTACCATGTTAGTCAATGTATCCACTTTCAAAGAGAGAATTAAAGTTTGACTAAAAGAAAATTAAAAGATACTTGAGCCGTCTGCTCGTTGACTTCTTGATCCGCATCCCTCCTATTCGTGCTCCTCGTCGGCTTCATCATTTCCTGGAACCCACATAAAAGTGGAACGGGTGAGAGATCGAACAGTCTCTCAGTACGGGATTTAGTTCCAGTCCCGGAGTTTGTCAAATTGACTTATTAACACAAACATGATATTATATACTCACATGAACGCTAACTAATGCATTTTTAAATCACACACGCACACACACACTTCTGTAATTATCTTTCAAGTTTTCCGTTAAATCATTTATTTGCCAATCCAATGGGAAATCCAACCAACATTGGAAGACCGCCAACTCGCTGGGAAATCCAACCAACAACGAGAGACTTTCTCACTAGACGGGGAATCCACCCTACGCTAGATATTGGCTGTCGCACTAGACGGAGAATCCACCCTACGCTAGATCTTGACCCGTGACGGGAAATCCAACCAACGCCACGTTATCGAGGAGTCTAGTCGAACCTAGACCCAATGTATACATTCCAACGTATGTTCAACACACGTTGGCCCCTTTCCTTTAACTTATCCGTTACCTTCCATATTCATTTCACTCAACACTACATAATGTCATGCTCAACACATCATACTTACAAGTCTCATGATCGATATGAATAATCCTATTGTATTTCTATACAAGCCAAAGGGATCGTTCGATTCAACATGCACAATTACAAAAATAAATAAATAAAATGCACACAAAATGGTAAGTAACAATTTGACAATGTCTAGGAAAACCCGTACCTGTTGTTGTGGAATAGTTCACTGTTGTCTCTACGTCTCTCCCTACTTCAACATGCAGATCTAGACCACGAAACATGATTTCTAATTAATATTTATACACATTTATCATTGAACAAAATTATATCTATTAAGATTATAACTAGGTTTCTTTATAATAAAAATAACTTCGGGGTCTTCGGTGAAATATTACCATTTAATATAAATATAACATAATTGGACTCAATTTGTGAATATATATACATAGTACGATGTATATGCTTGTATATGCTGGAGACATAAACAAATGAATTAGTTTCAAGTCAGGAAGGTTAATTGTAAGTGAAATTCAAAATGTTAATATTAAAGATAAATAAAGTAAGTTATATAGATCGAAATATTGATTCACTGATGAGAACGGAAGATGAAAGATATTATATAAAATACATATAATTAAATTAGTATGATGCTTTGATCAAATATATATGTATGTATCAGGAAGTTAGTAATATTCTGAAAGGCATCATTTATATATCGATAGTACGAAATAATCTTCATACTCTTATCGATTATGAAAGAGTAAAAACAGACAAAATATGAATATCTAAAATATTTGATTATTATTTAACCAACTGATTTATGAAATCCCATAATTTTCTGACAATCAAGATCCTTCTTGAATTCCACCAATTACATGAAGTAATAAATATAAGGAGTCTTATAAATAATTTTCAGAAATTATATAATTTTCAATACAAAACGAAAACATAGATTATAGAGAAGTCTGATTACCTGGTAGCGAGATATTCCGAATTTCTAATCGGATTGCAACAATAATTCATAATCACTGCGACGCAGGCGAAATTCAGATCATAAGGTTCTTCTTAATTTGTCGGCTGTGCAAGGAAAAGAGGAGAGAGAGTGTGGCAGGAAATTGATCAAGGGGATTTAAAAAAAATCAAATTATACACGATCATATAATTTGATCATATTAGAATGAATTATATGAATAGCGGCAGGGGAAATTGAAATGGGTGAGCGGATAAAACAAAACAGATGTGGCAGGAAAATGAAATAGAATAAGGGTGTGGTTGAAATCCAAATTATTAGAGAAAGGAATTTAATTTATACGGAAGCGGTTTAAAATTGATTTGAGGCGGTGGGCGTTTAGATGGCAGGGGAGGCGTCCATTGGATTTCATTTTATTTTTCTCCAGATCATTCGGTTAATTTAAATGATCGGTTATAAGTAATATAATGCATAGAAATAAAGATAAGTAAAAAGGGGCGGTGGCACCAAATAAAAACTAATAAGTTTATATATATATATATATATATTAAAACTTTATTTTTAAGCGACGCTATAATTTTTATTATTATAAATCATTTTTTTTTATCAAAGATCTATAATTTTATTAATTACAGAAAACATTGTTGGCATAAAATAATAATAATTATTCAATTTTTCGGGATGTTACATTCTTTCCTCCTTCAAAAATGAATTTTGTCCTCAAAATTCAAACATAAATTATTTCATTGTAACTTAATTTAGTACTTAAAATACGTAGTATTACATCCTTCCCCTCTTCAAAAAGAATTTTGTCCTCAAAATTCAAATATTAAAATTTTAAGTAATAGATGAAGTGTTACATTCTCCCCCCTTTTAAAAAGAATTTTGTCCTCGCAATTCAAACATTAAATTGTATTTACTTTTATATATTAAATATAACTAACCGATGAAGTGTTACATTCTTTCACTCCTTTTCTTATCGGCATATTGCTTCATTCTATTCTGAGCCTTCACTAAATTGGCTTTCAACTCATTCAAAGTCTGTTGTCTATCCTTCAATAATAGATTAACTGACTCAACTGAACTTTTTGGGGCACTGCTCAAACCAAGCTGTGGGGGAGAGTATCCATATAGGGCTTCGAAAGGAGTGGTTTTAGTGGAACTGTGGTATGAAGTATTATACCACCACTCAGCCAGGGGTAGATAAAATGCCCAATTCTTTTGTTTATCATGTGCCATGCACCTTAAATACCCCTCTAAGCACTGATTAACACGCTCAGTTTGCCCATCTGTTTGTGGATGGTAAGATGTGCTCATGTTGAGCTTAACCCCCAACAATTTCATCAATTCTTGCCAAAAGTTAGAAGTGAAAATGGGATCTCTGTCAGTAACTAATGAGTTGGGTAACCCATGCAGTTTGTACACAAAATCTAAGAATGCTTGAGCTACATCTATGGCTTTGTAAGGGTGGGAGAGACCAATAAAATGAGCATATTTGGTTAACCTATCTACCACCACCATAATTACCTCTTTACCCTTGGATTTTGGTAATCCAGTTATGAAATCCATACCAGCACTTGACCATGCTTCCTCAGGTATAGGCAAGGGCTGTAGGAGACCAGGACTTTGAACTAGCTCATGCTTGTTAAGTTGGCAAGTGTGGCAGCTCTGTATGTGCTGATGCACATCCTCTTTGAGCCCCGGCCAATAAAAACACTTCTTAATCCTGTGGTATGTTGCTGTGACTCTGATCACTCAAAAGAGAGCAATGTTTCTTTTAATATTTATAAACTCGGAAATGCTATCGGTTCGGACTGCAAGCGCACAATCCTATCGAGTAGTATATTCGAGGTCGATCCACAGAGAATATTGGTTCGATGTTTTGAGCGATCGAATCACAATCTTTCGAAAGGCTAGACGAAATCTGAAAATTGAGAGATGTTGTTTTGATCAATGTAAATTAGGAAGCAATTAAAAGTAATCAAAATAAAGATAGAGATGAGAATTCCTAGGATTTCGGCGCACCATTGCCACTCAATCCGTCTTGACAATATATTCCTGTTGCGTCTGATTTTCTGTTGTTGTTTAATGAAAGACACCACATAGGTCACTGCGATTTATGTTATGCGAGAATGACAGATCTTTCACCGAGATTCTACATAGAACACTGCGATTTACCTTATGTAAATGTCTGATCTCTCAAATACCCCAAATTACTACACAGATCACTGCGATTTACTTTACGCAAGTGATGGAATTTGGTACGCGTTTTGTTGGTCTGGTTTATGGTTTTCCCGCTAAGGTTTTCTTCACATAAACCTAATAAATCTCAACGAGGCTAATTCATACAAATAGTTTCTCTTACCATTAAAGCACTGTCACTACCCTAATGGACTCAAACTAGATCATTGAAATTAGATGAAGAGATAGTAAATCACAAAAGTATTTTGTTTCAACAACAAGAAATCATAATCAACAGAAATATATATATCAAAACATCAAGAGTAACAAGGTTTACTGCCTAGCCCTAAGAAAAGGAACTTAGCCGCGGAACGGCATTGTTACAAGCACTCCTCTCTTCTTACTTTAATCAAATCTAACCCTAATTACAAAGATAACTAATCCTTCTGCCCAGGGGCCTTATATAGGAGTGTAGGGACGTGTAGAGGTTGAGTAGGGGCTAAGAAACTGATCTGGAAACAGCTGTCGGCAGTTATTCCCCAAGAGACGCCTTCGGATACGGACTGTATTGGGTAATACGGTCCGTATTAGGACCTTGACGGTAAGGGTTTAATGCTTCCAGCGCTATCTTCTGGTCTGTGTTAGGCCTGGTCCGTATTAGACAATACGGGCCGTAACAGGGACTTAGTCGATGAGCGTCGCTGATCCGATTGACCTGATTCTAGCTCCATTTGGTGTAAAATAGTCCCAAAACCTGTTTTCTGCAATAAAACATAAAGAAGGGTGACAGTAGCCTTTTTATCTAATTAATTAAACATAAGTGTGAGAAAATATGCAAAACCTAAGCCAAAACCCTACGTAAATCATCATTATTTTGACTCTGATCACGCCTCCCAACTTGAATTGTTGCTTGTCCTCAAGCAACGACATCCCAGCTGGTCAAAGATCCGGTCTAGGTTAAACCATACAATCTCAAGGTTTTGTTAAAAATTAAATTAGGGTTTAGGTTTGGTACAATTGGCATGACAATAAAAATTTAGAATTTAAAAATATTCATGACCTCTCCCTTGAACAATTTATTCACCCCATGATTGAATTCATTATGCTTACCCTAGAAAAATTGTTATCGAACAATCTACTTCACAAACATTCTTAAAATTGAGAGTATTAATTTCCCCTTCGATTATAAATGGATCCCTTCCAATCAATAGGAATTATAATGATATAAATTTTAATTTTCCTTCCCAATTAATTGGAGCAAAGTATGACAACTAAGTGTGTTGGTACTTGTGACTATTTTGAAAAATTAAATATATACAAGCATTTAAATTTGGGAGGTTTTCTCGAGCCTATTGGTAACCAGTCTTGCGTAGGCACCCGTACTCTTTTTATCCTCCATCTTTTATTCTATTTTTTTTTCTTCTGATTTTTCTATTTTTTTGGATTTTTCTCATTTCTGATTTTTTTTGTATTTTTCTATTTTTCTGAAAAAATAAAATATTTTTGTGTCACAAGCACCATGATTACACACAATTCCAAATATTCATTCATACAAGGAATTATTGCATAGTTTCGCTAGGGGTCTATCTATAATAAGAGTAGAACTAGGGTGTGATGTGCTCACCAAGCCCTTTGGTGAGCACACCTCCAAAAACCGCATTTTCAAAGTTCAAATAGTCGATTCGAACCTTCCAAAGTGTTCTTCATATTAAAATGTGCTTGGAGACCAAATTTTACATTTTTTGGAAATTTTTTACTATTTTTTCAGAATTTTTGAAAATCAGTGTTTTTTGAATTTTTTTTTATTTAATGAAAAGTGATGATTTTCAAAAATTCTGAAAAAATAGTAAAAAATTTCCAAAAAATGTAAAATTTGGTCTCCAAGCACATTTTAATATGAAGAACACGTTGGAAGGTTCGAATCGACTATTTGAACTTTAAAAATACGGTTTTTGGAGGTGTGCTCACCAAAGGGCTTGGTGAGCACATCACACCCTAGTTCTACTCCTATAATAAATGGGTATTCTAAAACACTATCAAGTTTAAAAGACTTTGCAAAAATAAACTACTCAACAAATAAAAATTCTAGGATTTGCGATTTTTGGTCAACGCTCATGGTTAGTAATTAATTATTCACTTTGAAATCACTAATTATTTTTAAAATTCTGAATTTTTGGTATCATGGCCGATTGTCTAAACCTTAGTCTAATTCAATTTAAAAACAATTCCTATTTAATTAATCTACATGCAAATTACTCATAAATTACATGCTCCTATCAATGCAAATGCCTATATGCACGCTAGATAAAAACCTCAATCGTTCCTCCCAACTTATCTTGGTTAAGCCTTGAGAAGTGGTCCCGATTGAGTAAAACTGCTAGCGAAAAAAATGAAAAATAAGGGTCCTACATGCCATGATCCTAGATACAATGCAGTTCCTAAACTAATTTCTATACCCCTACCCCCATGCTTAAATTTTGTATTGTCCTCAATGCAAGAAAATAAACAAAAAGAGAGGGATAAGAAAGATCTCACAGATTACTCGTCGCGAAGGGGTGGTGGTGGGGTGAATGGAATCGGTGGTGTGAATGGTATTCCCTTGTAAAGGCAATATTCATAGAAATTCTCGTGGGCTTTGTTTACCTTATCCAAGTATTCCTCCAAGTAGCGTGTGCGTTTCTTCAAATTCTCGAGTGTGTTGTTGGCGTAACGCGCGGTCGGACCGGGTTCACGAGGTTGAGATATGGCTGGTTCTTGATCCCATCCGGTAGGTGCGGGCATGGAGTTTGCTTCGTTGGTGTTATCGCGCGGTGGAATTAGGTGGCGTATGAAAGCCATGTCATGATGGTGGATGGATTAGTGGTGTGATACGCTATGTGTTTCCTCCATGGGCTCCTCGGTTGGTTCTTCCTCTATTGGTTCCTCCTCGCCGCTTCGTGCATCATCTCCATGTTCGGATTCGTATCCAAACTGAAATGACCCCTTATTCGTGCCGATATGGAGGGTCATTCCCTCGCCTATTTTCAACGTGTACCTTATGTCTCCTGTGTGTGCGTTGAATACCGCTTGCACGTGATTGTTGTTCACTAGGTAGTTCATGTTAAGGCGGTTGTTGCCGAATACTTCAACGTAGCCGTCAAGTTTTATGTTGTGGTGGTGTGCAAGGAGGGTTGCATAACAACCCACGGAAACCACGTGATTATTCTTTATGTCGGCGGCCACTGATGTAAGGTGGTGCAAGATGTGGTGTCCAAGATGCGGTTGATGCTTGTGGCTCTTCATGCAACGCATGATGAAAATGTCCCTTTCTTGCACTTCCGTTGTGTCCTCTCCTGTTGGGAATATAGAATTAGTCAAAATAATATGAATATACCTTAATTCTATCGATGAGATGAGGCGTGAGTCTTTGCGGTATATTTTGCGCTCATCAATTGCGATTATTTCCCAATACTTCATGCGCTTCTCCCTTGTGCATAGTTCGGTTTCGCCACTTGTGGGAATGGACAGCGCCTTGCAAAATTCCTCCATAGTTATGGCAAATGGGCGGTTGAGTAAACGGTATTTGATCATGTCGCCATCCCATTGTAGTGTCGATAAAAATTCGATGGAGGGTCTCAAATAGACTCTTGTGGTTCATAGGCGGTCCGCCAAATCCCATAAATTGATATTATTAAGGGATACTCGCACATAATCATAGCATCCAAGGACTTTCATGGTATTGATACACATCGCTTTGTTGTTCGCGACGGTGCGGTCAAGCAATGTTTGAGCACGGTCGAATTCTTGTTTGTTGCGGAACTTGATTCCCATGGCTGTCGCGAAGATGTTTTCATTGTCGGATTGAGAATCAGAGGAACGAGGGCTGTTGTGCGCCATTTTTCTCTGGTTTCGGTCTCTGTTACGGGCCGTATTCACTTGATACGGGGTTGATACGGGCCTGAGTTTGAGGATTTCTGTGGACAGGGTGTGAATTTTGATCTGAAAATTCTATGAAATGGTGCAGGGAAAAGGGAGATGGATTAAAGGTTTATATGGTAGTGAAGGAATGTGATGAATGTGCAGAAGGTGCTAGTAGTGGGAGGTTAAAATTGGTTAAAATTCGAATTCTTTTTCTTGGAGCGCCAGAAATGGAAAGTTGGTTATTTTTGCTCATTGAATACGGTCCGTATCAATTAATACGGTCCGTAACCACTGTGCGGTTGTGGATTGGAATCTGCTTTTTCTGCGCCAAGTCCGAGATGGGCCCGTATTGGAGAACTACCCTGTATTGGACTGATACAGACCGTAACAGAGAGTAAATCTTCGTGACGGGCTTCGAATTTTTCGACCAAATTCTTCCGGCACCTCCTCCTGTAGGTAAAATTAGTAACATTGAGATCAGTGTAATAGTTTAGGATCAGATGAAATATTTTTTTGATTTTTTTAAATTTTTATATGAAAAAGAAAACGAAAGTGGCCTTGGGTTGCCTCCCAAGAAGCGCTTGTTTAAAGTCATTAGCTCGACTTTTCGATTTCATCCGTCGTTTGACTGATTCCCGAAGGAATATGTCTCTTTATGCTCATCATTTGTTCCTGCGATGTAATGCTTCAGTCTTTGGCCATTCACTTTGAAATGCCCGGTTTCTTGACTCCATATTTGGACTGCTCCATAAGGGTACACGTAAGTGACCTTGTATGGTCCCGTCCATCTGGATCTCAATTTTCCGGGGAAGAGTTTGAGCCGTGAATTGAAGAGAAGCACCGTGTCTCCTTCCTTGAACTCCCTTTTTCTGATCTTTTTGTTATGGTAGAATTTCGCCCGTTCTTTATACATCTTTGCATTGTCGTATGCGTAGAGTCTCAGTTCATCTAGTGCATTCAAATCTAGTAGCCTCTTTTTGCCTGCCTCCCTAAGGTCATAATTGAACGTTTTGATTGCCCAATATGCCTTGTGTTCTAATTCCACCGGCAGATGACAAGCTTTTCCGTAGATCAGCTTGTAAGGTGTCATTCCGATTGGAGTTTTGAATGAGGTTCTGTAGGCCCAAAGTGCCTCGTCTAGTTTGAGTGCCCAATTTTTCCTGGACCAAGACACCGTCTTTTGCAAGATGTTCTTGATTTCTCTGTTTGAAATTTCTACTTGACCACTGGTTTGTGGATGGTAAGGGGTTGCCACCTTATGTGAGACGCCGTATTTCTTCAGGAGATTGTTGATGAAATGCGATCCTCCATCACTTATCACTACTCGCGGGATGCCAAACCTTGGAAATATGATCTTCTGGAACAGTCGCTTGACTACATTTGCATCTGCTGAGGGTGCTGGAATTGCTTCCACCCATTTTGAGACATAGTCAACTGCTACGAGGATATACTTGTTGTTACCTGAGCTTGGGAATGGTCCCATGAAATCAATTCCCCAAACATCAAAAATCTCTACTTCTAGGATCGAATTTTGCGGCATCTCATCACATTTAGATATGTTTTCCGTCCGTTGACATGCGTCACAGCGGGAGACATAATCCTTGACGTCTCTGAAGATGTCAGGCCAATAAAAACCTGCTTGAAGAATTTTCAATGCTGTCTTTTGGAATGCGCATGGCCACCATATGGCGAGGAGTGGCAGTCATGGATGATGCCTTTCGATTCTTCGTGTGTGACACATCTCCTGTGTATTCCGTCTACACAAAGGCGGAAGAGGTAAGGATTATCCCAGTAGAAATGTTTAGCGTTTGCCAAGAATCTCTTCTTTTGCTGAAATGTCATGTCGGGTGGAATAACCCCACATGCAATGTAGTTGGCCAGGTCTGCGTACCATGGCCGTTTGCTTATCTCTACAGAGTAAAGGTGTTTGTCAGCAAAAGAATCATCGATCGGTTGATCATTCTCGCTTGGTTGTCTCAGTCTTGACAGGTGGTCGGCTACCGAATTCTCTGTGCCCTTCTTATCCCTAATTTCGATGTCGAACTCTTGTAGGAGAAGTACCCATCGGATGAGTCTAGGTTTTGCGTCCTTCTTGTTGATGAGGTACTTGATTGCTGCATGATCTGTATAGATGATGACCTTTGAACCTACAAGGTAAGATCGAAATTTGTTAATTGCAAAGATTACTGCGAGAAGTTCTTTCTCAGTTGTTGTGTAATTGCATTGGGCTTCATTTAGAACTTTGCTCGCGTAATAGATTGCATAGGGTTTCTTATCCTTCCGCTGCCCTAGGACTGCTCCTACTGCGTAATCACTTGCATCTCACATGATCTCAAAAGGAAGGTCCCAGTCGGGTGGTTGGAGAATTGGTGCTGAAATCAGAGTATTCCTGAGTGTGTTGAATGCTTCGATACATTTCCCATCGAAGATGAATTCGGCATCCTTCATGGTCAAGTTTGAGAATGGCTTCGCGATTTTTGAGAAGTCCTTGATAAATCTTCGATAAAAACCTGCATGACCAAGAAAACTGCGAATGTCACGAACACATGTTGGTTGAGTTAGCTTTTCAATTACCTCGACTTTTGCTTTGTCAACTTCCAATCCCTTAGAGGAGATGGTGTGACCAAGCACAACTCCCTCTTGTACCATAAAATGACATTTTTCCCAATTTAACACGAGGTTTACTTCTTCACATCTTTTTAGAACTTTAGACAAGTTCTTCAAACATGAGTCGAAGGTGTCTCCATAAACTGAAAAATCATCCATGAATACTTCCATTATTTCTTCAACAAAATCTGAAAAGATAGACACCATGGCTCTTTGGAAAGTCGCTGGGGCGTTGCACAACCCGAAGGGCATGCGTCGGTATGCGAAAGTTCCGTAGGGGCATGTGAATGTGGTCTTTTCTTGATCTTGAGGATGAATTGGAATTTGGAAGAAGCCGGAGTATCCATCAAGGTAGCAGAAGTACGAATGCTTTGCTAGTCGCTCCAACAGTTGATCGATGAACGAAAGGGGGTAGTGGTCCTTTCTTGTCGCCACATTCAGCCGCCGATAATCAATGCACATTCGCCACCCTGTAACGACTCTTGTTTGGAGCATTTCGTCGTTATCTCCTTTCACAACTGTGGTGCCTCCCTTCTTCGGAACGACCTGGACGGGACTCACCCAGTTGCTATCAGAGATGGGGTAAATGATGCCTGCATCTAGCAACTTCAGGACTTCTTTCTTGACCACCTCCTTCAAGTTCGGATTGAGCCTTCTTTGCGGTTCTCGTGAAGGTTTGTGATCTTCCTCTAGCAGAATTCGGTGCATGCAAATGGTAGGACTGAGGCCTTTGATGTCATCGATCGTGTAGCCAATGGCTTTCTTGTGCTTCCTGAGTGTACTGACGAGTTTACCGATTTGGGTCTTGTCAAGCTGAGAGCCAACAATCACCGGATAGGTTCAGTTTGGGCCTAGAAATTCATATTGTAGGTTGGGTGGAAGAGGTTTAAGTTCGAGTTGCGGAGGAGAGGCTGCCTTTTCCTTTTTCTTCACTGTATCGGGAAATACAGGTTGTAGGATTTTGGACACGGGAATTTCTTCTCCCTTTTCTGTGACAGTGGTGCAACTTGCGCATGTTTCATTGTAAACCTCGTCAGGTTTAGTGGTGAAATCATGTTCAGGTTGCGCTTCGTCATCTTCCCTTTCAAGAAGGCTATCCAGATCCTCTAAACCCATGAACTCTTCAAATTCATCGAATGGGTATTCTTCCTCTTCAAATTCGTCAGTGATGCCCAAATTGAAGACACGATCAATGTCAGAAGGGTATTTTAGAGCTCTGTTTATGTCGTAAGTAACCTTGTCCTTTCCGACATTCAGCGAAATTTTCCCATTCTTGACATCAATCATTGCTCCACATGTGGCGAGGAATGGTCTTCCAAGGATGATCGGAATGTGTTCATCTTCTTCCATGTCGACCACAACAAAATCTCCAGGTATCCAAAAATCTCCAACTTTGATCGGTACATCTCGCAATACTCCCTCAGGATACCGAATTGACCGATCAGCCAGTTGTAATGCCATTCGAGTCGGTGATAGATCTCCACACTTCAATTTATCAAATGCTGCTTTTGGCATCAAACTAACGCTTGCCCCCAGATCACATAAAGCTTTCTTAAAATCTGTTGTGCCGATTGTGCACGGTATCGAAAAGCTTCCCGGATCTTTTAACTTTATCGGTAATTTGCTTTGCACGAGCGCACTACACTCCAGATTGAGCGGAATTGTTGAGAGTTCTTGGAGTCTACTGCGGTTCGAAAGAATCTCCTTCAAAAATTTAGCATACGAGGGTATGCTTGCGATTGCCTCAGTGAAGGGGATTGTGACTTGTAATTGCTTGAGTGTCTCCATGAATCTCGCGAATTGAAGCTCCATCTTATGCTTGGCCGGCCTCGGAGGGAATGGCAGAGGTAGCTTGTAGGGTGGTGGTGCAATGTATTTAGGTTCGGGTTGTCGCTCGTCTCCATCTACGGTGTCATTCTGCTCCTCGATAGGGTCTGCCTGCGATTCGAATACGGGTGGCTCCGGTGGTTGCGGCTCATACTCTTCGGAATGCGATGGCTCTGCATGCATCTCATCGGAAGTTTGATCGGGCATGGGAGGTCCCCGATAAGCTGTACCGCTCCTTAATGTTATGCTCTTGCAAGTCTCTCTCGGGTTTTCTTCCGTTTGGCCCGGAAATTTGCCTTTTCCGCGTGTAATACTCGAGAGTTCTTTTGCCATCTTAGAGACATTTTCTGTGCAATTTCGGCGTTAGCCTTGTCTTGCTTCTCTAGGAATCTCTCCATTAAAGATGTGATGTCAGGTTGCTGTGGTTGATTGTATTGCCTTGGTTGATAATTCTGTTGGGGATTGTTGTATCTCGGTTGTAATTGGGCTGTGGTTGATAGTTCTGTTGGGGTGCAGCAGGCCTTTGATTGTTTGCTTATGAGAGATTTGGATGGTTTCGGTTGTTCGGATGGTATGTATTGTAAGCTGGCTGAGGTTGAAAGCTGTTGTCGATTGCGTTTGCTTGCTCCATTTCTTCCTCAGTTTGCGTCACATTCATACATTCGGTCATCTCATGCGCTCCTCCACAATAGCCACATGCTGTCGCGGCATTGACTGCTGCTACCGTTCGCTGCTTGGTCTGCTTGTTGAGTGCCATTTGCAAAGCATCAATCTTTGCGCTCAGTATGGATATATCATCTACTCGGTGCATGCCAGGTGTTGGAGTTGGCTTCTTTCGCTCAGGGATCCAGTAGTGTTGGTTGATTGCAATCTCTTCAATTAGGTTGTAAGCCTCGTCAGGTTCCTTGTTCATGATTGCTCCTCCTGCGGAAGCATCAATAGATAACCTATCGGTAGGGTTTAGACCATTATAAAAAGTTTGGACAATCAGCCATCTTTCTAGACCATGATGTGGACAACACCTTAACATATCCTTATATCTATCCCATGCCTCACACAATGTTTCACCATCCCTTTGTTCAAAATTAGTAATTGCATTTCTAAACCTCGAAGTTTTGGATGGTGGAAAATATTTCGCAATAAACACATTAAACAATTGGTCCCAAGTTTGAATGGAATTGGCCGGTAAGGAAAACAACCATGCTTTATCTTTTAATGAGAATTGAAATAGCCTTAGCCTGATTGCTTCATCGGTAACTCCGTTGATCTTTATCGTCTCGCATATCCCTAAGAAAATTGACAAATGAAGATGCGGATCTTCATGTGGAAATCCTCCAAATTGCTGTTGCGAAACCATATTTATGAGAGCATGTTTGATCTCAAAATTACGGTTCGTAATAGTTGGCGGGTTTATACTAGAATTAGGATCATTCGCGCGCGGTACTCAATAGTCTCGTAGAAGTTTGGGTCTTGCTGCATCGTGAACTTCATTATCACCATTGTTTTGTCTTCTATTGTTGATCGGTTCGTTCGGTGGGATATTCATGTTGATCGAATCTGAGTCTTCTCCGCTTTCAGAATTACTTGATGAAGAACTATGATTGGTTCTTACCGGTGATGTGGAAGCGAATTGTCCTCTCCTACTAGCAATCCTCTCGGATCTTCGTACGGATGATTCGGCCAGCGTGCAATGTCCTAAAAAGAAAAGAAAATCTGAAAATTAAACTAAAAACTGAAAATGAAAAGAAAATAAAAATAAAAACGAAATTGAAAATAAAAGAAAAATAAAAATGCAGAAAATAAAAAGAAATCTAGGCGTTTCTAATTAATTGGATTCAATGGTCAAAGCAAGGACGTCTCGCGATACCTTGCACAATGAACCGTTATTCCCCGGCAACGGCGCCAAAAAGCTTGATCACTCAAAAGAGAGCAATGTTTCTTTTAATATTTATAAACTCGGAAATGCTATCGGTTCGGACTGCAAGCGCACAATCCTATCGAGTAGTATATTCGAGGTCGATCCACAGGGAAGATTGGTTCGATGTTTTGAGCGATCGAATCATAATCTTTCGAAAGACTAGACGAAATCTGAAAATTGAGAGATGTTGTTTTGATCAATGTAAATTAGGAAGCAATTAAAAGTAATCAAAATAAAGATAGAGATGAGAATTCCTAGGGTTTCGGCACACCATTGCCACTCAATCCGTCTTGACAATATATTCCTGTTGCGTCTGATTTCCTGTTGTTGTTTAATGAAAGACACCACATAGGTCACTGCGATTTATGTTACGCGAGAATGACAGATCTTTCACCGAGATTCTACATAGGACACTGCGATTTACCTTACGCAAATGTCTGATCTCTCAAATACCCCAAATTACTACACAGATCACTGCGATTTACTTTACGCAAGTGATGGAATTTGGTACGCGTTTTGTTGGTTTGGTTTATGGTTTCCCCGCTAAGGTTTTCTTCACATAAACCTAATAAATCTCAACGAGGCTAATTCATACAAATAGTTTCTCTTACCATTAAAGCACTGTCACTACCCTAATGGACTCAAACTAGATCATTGAAATTAGATGAAGAGATAGTAAATCACAAAAGCATTTTGTTTCAACAACAAGAAATCATAATCAACAGAAATATATATATCAAAATATCAAGAGTAACAAGGTTTACTGCCTAGCCCTAAGAAAAGGAACTTAGCCGCGGAACGGCATTGTTACAAGCACTCCTCTCTTCTTACTTTAATCAAATCTAACCCTAATTACAAAGATAACTAATCCTTCTGCCCAGGGGCCTTATATAGGAGTGTAGGGACGTGTAGAGGTTGAGTAGGGGCTAAGAAACTGATCTGGAAACAGCTGTCGGCAGTTATTCCCCAAGAGACGCCTTCGGATACGGACCGTATTGGGTAATACGGTCCGTATTAGGACCTTGACGGTAAGGGTTTAATGCTTCCAGCGCTATCTTCTGGTCTGTGTTAGGCCTGGTCCGTATTAGACAATACGGGTCGTAACAGGGACTTAGTCGATGAGCGTCGCTGATCCGATTGACCCGATTCTAGCTCCATTTGGTGTAAAATAATCCCAAAACCTGTTTTCTGCAATAAAACATAAAGAAGGGTGACAGTAGCCTTTTTCTCTAATTAATTAAACATAAGTGTGAGAAAATATGCAAAACCTAAGCCAAAACCCTACGTAAATCATCATTATTTTGACTCTGATCAGACTCCTGAATGTCCCCCTACTGTTGAATCATGCCAAGCTTTCAGAATTTCTTGTCTCCACATTCCTCCCTTTCCTACACATATCCTTCCTTTAAACCTCAAAACTCCCAAGTGCTCAGTCACCTTGCTGTCATTCTTCTCTCCCTTACTATTTTCCTCCTTTAATTGCTGTTTCATTTTCTCAATCTACTTGTCCCCTTCATAACTGCCTTGGATATCCTCCATCCACTTTGGTCTAATTTCACTCACAGCCAATACTCTAGCTTCTTCTTTTTGCTCTTCATTCTCCAATTCACCCCCTCTCTTCTTGAGAGTGCATCAGCCACCACATTATCACTACCCTTCTTATATTCAATTACAAAATCTAAACCCAACAGTTTACTCAAACCTTTGTGTTGAGAGGATGTGTGAATCCTTTGTTCAATGAGATATTTGAGACTGATGTGATCAGTTTTGATAATGAATCTACCTCCAATTAAATAGTGCCTCCACTTTGTCACTGCCACCACCAAGGCTAGAAACTCTTTTTCATATGTTGATAAGTCTTGCTTCCTTGGGCTGAGTTTCTGACTGAGAAATGCTATTGGTCTTCTACCTTGCTGCAACACAGCTCCAATGCCATCCTTGCAAGCATCAGTCTCCAATGTGAAAGGTTGAGTGAAATCAGGAAGGGCAAGAACTGGAGCCTGCACCATTGCTTCCTTCAATTGCTGAAAAGCTTGTTGAGCTTCTGAACCCCACCTAAAGGCATTTTTCTTTAAAAGTTCTGTTAGAGGTTTAGAAATAATGCCATATCCCTTTACAAATTTCCTGTAATAGCCAGTCAAACCCAAAAAACCCCTTAATTCTTTTATAGTGCTTGGTTCAGGCCATTGAACCATAGCTTCAATTTTTTTAGGATCTGTAGCTACCCCCCCTTTTGAAATCACATGACCCAGATATTCAATCTGAGTGACCCCAAAATCACACTTGTTCATTTTAACAAAAAGGTTGTTGTCTTTGAGGATTTGAAGGGTTTCTTTCAAATGTTTAAGGTGGGAGTTGAAATCTTGGCTGTATATCAAAATATCATCAAAGAACACCAAAATGAACTTTCTGAGATAGGGTTTAAAGATGGAATTCATTAGAGATTGAAAAGTGGCTGGTGCATTAGTTAACCCAAATGGCATAACATTGAACTCAAAGAGTCCGTCATGGGTTTGAAAGGCTGTTTTGTGCTTGTCGGTTTCATTCATTCGAATTTGGTGATACCCCGATCTGAGGTCCAACTTGGAAAAGTATACAGCATTTTTGAGTTCATCTAGGAGATCATCAATGATTGGGATAGGAAACTTGTTTTTAATGGTGTTTTCATTCAATCTCCTATAATCTACACACATTCTCCAAGAACCATCTTTTTTCTTTACTAGTAACACAGGTGAGGAATAAGGGCTGTTGGAGGGTTGGATAAGGCCATGGTTAAGTAGCTCAGTTACTATCTTTTCTAGCTCCAATCTTTGAAAGTAGGAAAATCTGTAAGGCCTTAGGTTGACTGGTTTAGCCTCTTCTTTCAAGGGTATTTTGTGGTCAACATTTCTGGAAGGTGGTAAGGTTTTTGGTTCCTGAAACAGTAACTGGTATTCTTGCAATAGCATTTGAATGTCTGGGTGCAAATTTTCTGTCTTATCTTCCACTACTTCTTCCATTCGAAACAACTGTGCTACAATGACTTGGTGTCCCTTTTTCACCTCTTTCTGCACATTCACTTCTCCTTCAGTCACTCTAATCTCAGCTTTCATACCTTCCATCTTCAAATGGACAGGTTTGCCCTTGTAAGTCACTCTCACACTTCCTGTTTCATAATTGAAAACCATATCTCCAAACTTTCTCAACCAATCGACTCCTAGGATAATGTCATATCCAGGTGTATCCAACAATCTTAATTCAGCTTCAAATTCAACACTTTGCAGATTAAAAATCAACCCAGAACACTTCATGTGTGAATACATCTTCTCTCCATTAGCTACTCTAATTGATAGGGGGTGGGCTGACCTTGCAGGTTTAGTGCTTGTACAATAGATGGGTTAATGAAAGAGTGTGTACTGCCACTGTCCACCAAAATACATACTGGAATATGACCAATTTGCCCTTTAAATTTGGGAGTATTAATGTGGTTGGAGCTGTCATTAATACACACACTAATGGTGGCATGTTCTACTCCTTCTTCATCTCCCTCTCCATGTTCTCCCTGTCCTTCATCCCCAACTTCTTCCTCTTCTTGTTCTACCTCAGCTTCTAAGGAATGTAACATCTTACCAGTGCACTTGTGACCATATTGGTACTTCTCATTACATCTAAAGCACAATCCCTTAGCTTTCTTTTCTTCTAGGGATAACTGGTTCTGGTTCTGTACCAGCATTTTTGGAGCTGCTTGATTACCTTCCCCTCTTCTGTACTGATACTGCTCATTGCCTTTTATTACCTTTTGATAAGTTGGTGGCTTTGCTGAGCTCCACTTCTTGGTACTGCCTTCAAGAGTAATTTCAATCTTTCTAGCATAGCTGATGGCTATCTTGAGATTTGGTGTTTCAAACAAATCAATATTATTTCTAATCTCTTCTTTTAATCCTCCAATGAAACTACCCACATAAAACTCTTCATGATCGATTTGAGTTCTATGCATCAATCTTGCTTTTGCTCTCATGAAACTAGCAACATAATCATCCACCTTACCAGTTTGGTGAACCCTTTTAAACTCTTCCATAGGCTTCCCCACTTCATACACAAAATAGGACAGTACCTCCTCTTTCAGAATTATCCAGGGAGGATGTTGATTATTGATCTTGAAACAACGGTACCACTCTCTAGCTTCCCCAGTAAAATGCATAGAAGCCATCCTTGATTTGAAATTTTCAGCCACTTGATAGCAATCGAAATAAACTCACTCTCTTCAACCCAATCAACCGGATCTGCTCCGCTGAAAACCGGAAAATCGACCCGGGGTAGCTGAGTTCTAGGTGGTGGTTGCTGGTAGTCACCAAACTTCACCTCCTTCTCCCCTCCTGACTCGCCTCCCATTTCCTCCACAAAAGGCCGCCTAGGACCAGATGTGAATCTAGGTCGCTCACCCCGGTTTTGTGCAGTGATACTACCTTCTCCTTTCTCTAGGTGAACTGCATTCATCATCGATTCTAGCATATTCATCATCTTTCCCATAATCTGACTATTCTCTTCCAATCGACCTTCCATTTGGCCTACCCGAGATGCAAGCTCCTGTTGCGATATCTCGGATCTGGAGAACTTCTCATGGATCAGAGAGATATCGAGGTCAACCTCTCCATCCACCAGACCAGTGTGTTTCGTGCGATTTGCCATGGTAGCTTGTCGCGTCTGAGTATTGCGATGCTTTCCCAGTTGTGATCGGAAGGGCTCTGATACCAAATGTCAAACTCAAAGTCTGACGATACAATATGAAATCGCAATTGAGCCTCAGAGAGAGCTACTTGAATGAATTTCAGTGAAATGGATAAAACGGGTCAGCAATGGCGAAGAGAATAAGAAAACAAAAGAGTAACTTTTCATTAAAATTGACATATTCAACAGATTACAACGATGGCCTATTTATAGGCGATCATAATAGAAAAAGTAATTTGGTAATTGGTAAAACAAATCACACAATTGAACCACGAATTGTGGCTCTGGCAAATGTCAGAAAATAACAACTTCTAACCGTCCAATAGAAGGACCTCTCCAGTTTGTGTCACTTCAGACTTCTCCATTTCTGACAGAGGCGACCCCACCTGACAGCTATAAATCTCATTTAAAGATTCGGTCATTGCTCTTGGGTCAGACTCCACCTTCAGCTCTTCATATTCAAAGGTCGGGCTGCCCCGATTCCCTTCTTTCTTCTCCATTTTAACGGCTAACTGATTTTCCCCCAAATCAGCACTAATCCTCATCAATTTCACCTCTGGTTGTGACACAATGGTAGATGAAAAACAACATGTAGTAGACGTAAAAAACCAGTATAGCATTATAGGAAACTAGTACAACAAGAATGACAACCAGTACAAGATGAATGACAGTTTGAAAAAGATGGAAAACAACTAGAAAATGATGAAAGACCACTAGAAGAAGATGAAGAACAACTAGTCGAAGATGAAAGACAACTAGAAGAAGATGAATGACAACCATTAAAACAAGAAAGACAACCAGTAAAGACGAAAGACAACTAGAAGAAGATGAAAGATAACCAGTAAATCAAGAAAGATAATTAGAAGAATATGATATATAACTTGAAAAAGATGAAAAACAACTACAGGCATGAAACCCAACTAGAAGAACATGAAATGCAACAAGTAGAAGATGAAAGCCAACTAGAAGAAGATGAAAGACAACCAGTAGAACATGCAAGACAACTAGTAGAACATGAAAGACAAACTAGTAGAATAAGAAAGACAACCTGTACAAGATGAAAAACAACTATAAAAAGATAAGAAACAACCAATAGAACATAAAAGACAACCGAACAAAATAAAAGACAAATAAAAGATTGTGAAAAACAACTAGAAGTGTATGAAATACAACTAGAAAAAGATAAATACAACTAGAAAAAGATGAAAGACAACTAGAAGAACATGAAACACAACTAGAAGAACATGTAACATAACCAGTACATGATGAAAGACAATTAGTAGAAGACAAAATACAACTAGAAGAAGATGAAAGACAACCAGTAGAACAATGAAAGACCACTAGTAGAACATTAAAGACAACGATAACAAGATGAAATACAAGAAGAAGAAGATGAAATACAACCAACAGTAGAAGAAAAACAACCTGTAGTAGACGTAAAAAACCAGTATAGCATTATAGGAAACTAGTACAACAAGAATGACAACCAGTACAAGATGAAAGACAGTTTGAAAAAGATGAAAAACAACTAGAAAATGATGAAAGACCACTAGAAGAAGATGAAGAACAACTAGTCGAAGATGAAAGACAACTAGAAGAAGATGAATGACAAACATTAAAACAAGAAAGACAACCAGTAAAAGACGAAAGACAACTAGAAGAAGATGAAAGACAACTAGTAAATGATGAAAGATAACTAGAAGAATATGATATACAACTTGAAAAAGATGAAAAACAACTAGAGGCATGAAACCCAACTAGAAGAACATGAAAGGCAACTAGTAGAAGATGAAAGCCAACTAGAAGAAGATGAAGGACAACCAGTAGAACATGCAAGACAACTAGTAGAACATGAAAGACAACCTGTACAAGATTAAAAACAACTATAAAAAGATAAGAAACAACCAATAGAACATAAAAGACAACTGAACAAAATGAAAGACAAATAAAAGAATGTGAAAAAGAACTAGAAGAGTATGAAATACAACTAGAAAAAGATGAAATACAACTAGAAATAGATGAAATACAACTAGAAAAAGGTGAAATACAACTAGAAGAACATGAAACACAACTAGAAGAACATGAAGCACAACTAGAAAAACATGTAACATAACCAGTACATGATGAAAGACAATTAGTAGAAGACAAAATACAACTAGAAGAAGATGAAAGACAACCAGTAGAACAATGAAAGATGATGTCTCAATATTAGACCTATAAATCCGACCAATTTCTGTACTAAAATCTGTGTTTCAAACCATCAGATCGTGTCTTTTACATTGAAAATACATTGAATATCTATAGAATGTGGTACTGCTGTGTTTTTATTTCTACTTTGCAGAAAACAGTGAAATCAGGGAAGAATATGAAGTTCTGGAACCATCCACGCGGGCCGCGTCACATCCGAAGCGGGCCGCATCAAACCCTGACGCGACCACAGACGCGACCTCCATTCTTACACGCGAGGAGCACAGACACGCGGACCCCGTCCACTGCACGCGGGTCGCGTGAGTCTATTCCGGAAAGAAAACAAAAAAGGAAACAGAGGCTCAATGAAGGAAAGGTCGGCCAGAAAGGCTATATTACGGGATCCCTTGCCACAGAAGGTGAGGCTATTCATTATTCGACATTCCAGAGAGTTAGAGAGGGATTCTAGGGTTTGGGCTTGACGGCTAGCTTGGAGACGAAGTTGAGAAGCGAAAGACAAAAGTCCTTCACGGATCCTCTTTGTATTTCGGATTTTGTCATGACTATTTCATCTATTATTTGTGTTATTTGTTCTTTGACTATGTGTGAGTAGTTTTCTTAGTTTCTAGGGTTACGATGTAGTTTGATACTTTGTTTTGTATGCATGTTGTTTGAATTTGTGTTGAATGTTAGTGTTTAATTGTTTGAGTAGTATTTTAATTGCTTTGTTGAAATTGATTGAATGATTCTTGATTGTCTACTGTTAGATGTCTATAGCATCTTTCTTGTAATTTGGCCTTGATGTTTCTTTCAACCAAACTTAGTATCTGAGGTAGGTTTACGAGCCGTAAGGCGAGACCAAAAAGTAACTGAGAGGTGAACTTTGCCACTTATCGAGAGATAGTGGTTACCTTAGTAAACCAGACAATTAACTTAGATTAAAAACCTAAGAAGATGAAATTGCATTCCGATACCAGGTTTATTAAGCCAACAAACGAGAGTTGAGGTTTAGGAACATTAGGTTCGGTCAATGAATCCTTACACTAAAGAACAACGCAAAAACAGACAACTGCTACATTTACTCGAGGTCAATGAATCCTTACACTACGAGAGTACGTGGGTCGCGTGTTCCATGCGGGTCGCGTATGAAAGTACGCGGGTCGTATGGGTACCGAGAGGCAAGGTTGATAATGAAATCGAAAATCCTGGAAACGACTTTCTCTATTTGATAAAAACCAAAATTTACTTTCTGTCGATTTAATTATTTTTGTCATTGATTGAATTTAGGAAATTAAACAAACAAACCAACCTTTTCCAACTTCTAGTACCTAATTAATTTAAGTAGAGTTCCAGAATTGATTTTGAACCGTCCTGTGGATCGATACCTGACTAGACTATACGACAGGATTGTGCACTTGCAATCTTAGTCGGAAGTTAAATCAAGGTTAAAAGCTACAGCTTGCTGTAGTGAAACTTTGTGATACACTTTTGTGCGACCAAAAGACCACTAGTAGAACATTAAAGACAACGATAACAAGATGAAATACAAGAAGAAGAAGAAGATGATGAAATACAACCAATTGTAGATGAAAAACAACATGTAGTAGACGTAAAAAACCAATATAGCATTATAGGAAACTAGTACAACAAGAATGACAACCAGTACAAGATGAAAGACAGTTTGAAAAAGATGAAAAACAACTAGAAAATGATGAAAGACCACTAGAAGAAGATGAAGAACAACTAGTCGAAGATGAAAGACAACTAGAAGAAGATGAATGACAACCATTAAAACAAGAAAGACAACCAGTAAAGACGAAAGACAACTAGAAGAAGATGAAAGACAACCAGTAAATGATGAAAGATAACTAGAAGAATATGATATACAACTTGAAAAAGATGAAAGACAACTAGAGGCATGAAACCCAACTAGAAGAACAAGAAAGGCAACTAGTAGAAGATGAAAGCCAACTAGAAGAAGATGAAGGACAACCAGTAGAACATGCAAGACAACTAGTAGAACATGAAAGACAAACCAGTAGAATATGAAAGACAACCTGTACAAGATGAAAAACAACTATAAAAAGATAAGAAACAACCAATAGAACATGAAAGACAACCGAACAAAATGAAAGACAAATAAAAGAAGGTGAAAAACAACTAGAAGAGTATGAAATACAACTAGAAAAAGATGAAATACAACTAGAAAAAGATGAAAGACAACTAGAAGAACATGAAACACAACTAGAAGAACATGAAGCACAACTAGAAAAACATGTAACATAACCAGTACATGATGAAAGACAATTAGTAGAAGACAAAATACAACTAGAAGAAGATGAAAGACAACCAGTAGAACAATGAAAGACCACTAGTAGAACATTAAAGACAACGATAACAAGATGAAATACAAGAAGAAGAAGAAGAAGAAGAAGATGAAATACAACCAATTGTAGATGAAAAACAACATGTAGTAGACGTAAAAAACCAATATAGCATTATAGGAAACTAGTACAACAAGAATGACAACCAGTACAAGATGAAAGACAGTTTGAAAAAGATGAAAAACAACTAGAAATGATGAAAGATCACTACAAGAAGATGAAGAACAACTAGTCGAAGATGAAAGACAACTAGAAGAAGATGAATGACAACCATTAAAACAAGAAAGACAACCAGTAAAGACGAAAAACAACTAGAAGAAGATGAAAGACAACCAGTAAATGATGAAAGATAACTAGAAGAATATGATATACAACTTGAAAAAGATGAAAAACAACTAGAGGCATGAAACCCAACTAGAAGAACATGAAAGGCAACTAGTAGAAGATGAAAGCCAACTAGAAGAAGATGAAAGACAACCAGTAGAACATGCAAGACAACTAGTAGAACATGAAAGACAAACCAGTAGAATATGAAAGACAACCTGTACAAGATGAAAAACAACTATAAAAAGATAAGAAACAACCAATAGAACATGAAAGACAACCGAACAAAATGAAAGACAAATAAAAGAAGGTGAAAAACAACTAGAAGAGTATGAAATACAACTAGAAAAAGATGAATACAACTAGAAAAAGATGAAAGACAACTAGAAGAACATGAAACACAACTAGAAGAACATGAAACACAACTAGAA
>JAJGRW010000552.1:423012-665994 GCA_025461045.1 Carex parvula | reverse complement strand
ATTTGATAATTGGTTCCGAGATATGAATTGTAGTAAAGAAACTTAGATCTAGTGATAAGAAAGTGTATTTCGCCATATTAATTAGTAAATCAAATATGATTTGGTCACTCTAAGTAGCTAGTATTTTAATTCACATCACTTATGAAACAGGTTGCAATTCCATTATCATTTCAAACATCGTGCAAAATAAGATTTCTGATAGTATGTTGAATAAAGGAAAAGAGAAGGCTCAAGAAAAACCGTTAAAGAAAAGGTCTAAAGTCTGGAATAGTTTTACTGAGGAACAACAGCCTGATGGTAGTAAAAAGGCAAAATGTAACAATTGCGGAGAACTCCTAGGTGGCGATAGCAAGAATGGAACATCTCATCTTTGGCGACATCTCAAAAGTGTTGATTGTACTGAGCCCCCAAACAAGGTTGCAAGAACTACTCTACTATCTTACTCTTCTGGAAATAGAGAGAACCAAGTGGGATATCTCCAACAAACAAACACAGAACCTTCTGGATCCCAAGAGAATAATTTGGGAGAGAACCATTTGGGATATATCCAACAAATAAACATAGAACCTTCTGGAAACAGAGAGAACCAATTGGGATATCTCCAACAAACAAACACAGAACCTTCTGGATCCCAAGAGAATAATTTGGGACATGTCCAACAAATAAACACAGGACTTTCTAGATTCCAAGAGAATCAATTGGAATATGATCCGCAAAAAAACCGAGAGCTTTTTGTGAAAATGGTAATCGATAACAAAAGCATGTTGGAACATGTGGATAATCCTTTTCTGGAAGAGTTTGCAAAATTCCTTCAGCCATTGTATGGCCATGTAACTCGGAGGGATGTTGAGAAAGACTGCCTCACCTTTTATAAAAAGAGAAAGCCCAGTTGAAAGAGAAAATCACCAAGCTAACTTCCAAAGTCAGTCTTAGTGTGACATGGTTCTATAATCCAAAAGACAACTGTCGACTTTTATGTGTTGCAGCACATTTTATTGATAATGATTTCAAATTGTTTAAAAGAATAATTGGGTTTGTGAAGGACGATGCTCCAAGGTTACTGAAAGAAATTGATTATGAGAGAGTCCTAAATGATTGGGGTCTTTGTGATGAAGTTTTTGCATGGTCAACAGGTTATAACATTACAGGTGCAGAGACGTCCAGTCCAAAATTGGATGTGAAGTGCATTCTGGGTGTTTTTGTTCAATAGCTTGTATATCTACTATGAAATTAGGTCATTTTATATTATAGAAATGATGAATGACCTAAATGAATCTCCAGAAAAAATGTGCTATTTCAACGAAATTGCAGCGCAACATAATCTTGCTCGTAAATTTGAATTTGTGCTTACTAACAAAGGAGTACTGGGTTTTGATCTCAATATTTTCAATGAAGTGTACCTAAAAATGTTTTTTGCGCATTTTGACATGAATGAAGAATGGAGCAAAGTGGAGGAAGTTATTCCCCTTCTAAATAAAATAAATGATGTGGTTGTGATGCTCTCTTCCCTTGAATTTCCCACATCAAATTTACTTCTAAAATTTGTTTTTGAAATCAGTGATGTCCTATCAGAGGTCCCCTGTGTTATCTGGTAGTACCAAAGATGCTATTGATAGCTCGCTAGCCAAATTGATGGTATTTGGCTAGATGTAATTATATACTGATGGTTGCTTCATTGTTGGATCCTCGGTTCAAATTAAGATTCCATAAACGCTGTATTGGGAAGTTCATTGCCAAGAAGAAGTTTTATAAATTCTTGCAGTTTGTACGAAAAATATCAAAGTGAGAGCACAGAGATATACAGATTTGACCGTTTATCTCAAATACCAGAGCTGAAAAAGTATTTGAAAGGTCGGGTGGAAGAGGGAGATGTGAATTTTGATGTGTTGGGTTGGTGGAAGGATAATGAATTACTATACCCGATTCTTTCTAGGATGGCACGTGATATTCTTGCTATTCCCGCTTCTATCTCATTTACTTCAGAAACAGAATCTGTGGAAGATATTATTGAGAGATCTTTCATTCTACAGTGGACACAGAGATGTCCAAGGTCTTGGTTTGCAGCAAAAATTGGTTGAGAGCTAGTCGTAGTGCTGGTATGGCATCCATATATATACCTTTTTTATAGATGTTGACATGATGTTTACTGATTTACTTGTGATTATATATCTACTATAACTTTTAGAACCAAGTTGTAGCTTAAGTTCTTTATAGTAGTGAGTACTTGTTTATTTGACACCTGGTATAGCCTATAGTTCCTGTAACTTATTTTGGTTCCTGCATTTTCTTCTTCTCTTCTTCTTTTAGATAGTTCCTTTTAGAGAGTTGATAAATAGCACTCTGTTTTTTCCGGATCTTAATTTTGAGCTTGTTTACCCATGACACTTTCCTGAGTTTTGTTGTTGAATTGTTCAAACTATTAGTATAGTCAGGGCGAAGTCAATTTCCATTTGCTATTAAAAAATTAAAGTCATTTATTCGGGCTTCATATACTGAGTAATCTCTTTCTGTTCTGTTATACCAAAATTATTGTTTTCTATTGCACTTTTACTTTACCAGTACAAAGAGTTTCTAATTAGAATTAATTGGTGGCACAGATAGCAAGCAAAGAAAACTATATATGATTCAAATGCATCAATGTCGAGGTCTTATACAAAATAATCATAAACAACTAATGTATACTGGTTGTTTAAAGAATTTCATATAGTTTAAATAAGAGCCACATTTCATTATATATTCTTGTGCACTTTGTATACATTGTTTTTACCTGGCACATAACATGAAATAAACCGAGTTCTTTTAGATAACTTGAAATAAACAGAATTTAACACTAATATATATATATTTATATAATTTTTATTTGAAGCAGGTAATTATGTGGCTGGCATAGAAAACATCATTGAGAGAGACACCTTGATCAAGCTTTCTCTGAACACTCAAATAGAAGTAACAGTTGTGTATATAATCAGATAGAATGCCAAGAGAGGCTTGCTAAGCTGGTAATCTCATGTGAACTTCCATTCCATTTTGTGAAGAGTACATGGTTCATAGAATGGGCAAAAAACCTTCAGCCATTGTACACTCCAGTTGATCTGGCATCTATTAAGCCAAAGTGCCTAGGTTTCTATCAAATAGAAAGACAAAGGTTTAAAAATCTCCATAAGAAACCTTTGTAAATTCAGCCCACCTAGAAAGAGTTTGCTTTAGTGCTCACCTAGCAAGAGCTTGCTCTAGTGTCCATGCAATAGGATTCCCCACTGAGTATATCTGTGTTACAGCACACTTCATTGATAATGATTTTAATTTGGTCAGAAGAACAATTGGTATAAAGATCATAAACGATGATTTTATTGGAAGCCTTCGGCGATAACTGCACAAGTACAGAGATGCATAGCAATTGGGAGCTTCCTAAAAAGGTACTTGCATTTACAACTGATAATTAATGGTGAGTCTCCCAAGAAAATTTTAGATGGGTTGACTTGGTGCTGGGGCAATCAAGTTGCAGTGCATTATCGATGGGTCGTTCAATGAACTATTGAATTTATATGGCATGAACTGGAAAATGTATTTGAATCTACCAGGAAGATGATAAAATTCTTTGCAGAAGATCCTAAGGCGATGCATACTATTAATCAACTTGCCATTGAACTTAAAATTCTTCAAGTTGATGATGAGAGAAGGTGGGACTCTACATTGAACATGTTATGTGATGCACTTGCATACAAAGATGTTTTTGATGTATATAAAATTATGATGAGAGTTTCCCTTTATGTGGAAATTGGAATGAAGTGGAAAGTGCTGTCGAACTTCTGAAACCAATTTATGAAGCAGTTACCGTTCTCTCTTCCTCTCAATATCCCACGTCAAACTTGTTTTTGAAAATTATTTTTGAAATTATGATTCTATCGCATGTGGTTTTCCATACAGATAATCAATACGATAAAGGAAAATTCTTAATTTGGTTGATGGAAGTTTCTGACAGTTATTTGAAAGATTGCAATAATATATTGCTAGTTTCCTCTCTAATGGATCCCCGATTCAAGTCGACCTACTTGGAACGTTGTTATACGGAACACATCTCTGACAGAGATGAAATTGAAAAATATATTGGGAACCTTTGCATTAAGTTCAAAACTGAACATGATCGGGGAATGTTAGAACTTAAGAGATACTTGCAAGAAGGTCGTGTGGATGTCAGAGGTGATGATTTTGATGTTTTGAGATGGTGGAAGGATAACAAATCAAATTTTCCAATTCTTTCAAGGATAGCACGTCATATTCTTGCTATCCCTGTTTCTTCACTACCCTCCGAGTTGGCTTTTTCCCCAGATTGGAAGAAAGTAAAAATTTTAGGTTCGGAAAACTTGCGAATAAATTGGGTCCAAGGACACTGGAAGCTTTGGTGTGCTCTTATAATTGGCTGTCAGATGCAGCAGCAGTAATGGTAAGCAACCTATTAATTTTGTGTGCTTATAATTGTGCTTGTATACTGTTAATTCTGTAGTGTTTTATTGAAAAATGTACCAGCACAGCTTCTTTTAACTGAAACAAAAATTTTCAGCTTTAGCAAGATTTAAAGTCATTCATTTACTTTGAATGTGTATAGCCTAAATTTGTATTTTCCATTTTCTAATAGATGGTTATTGTAGATAACTATTTTCATCTCTATTCAATAAATATTTGTTCCAACCCAAATGATAAAAAACTCTGCTTACCTTTTAGATTTAAAACTTTATTTGTTTTGTCTAGGCCAGCTGCTACATCCAATAATGGACGTTTGAAAAAAAAAATTGGTCTATAATGGATTTTAATGGAAATATGAGTCGTGTAGTGTCCTTGTTGATCCCGATTATTTGATTATGTAACAACACAATCTTTTTTTGATGCATAACTATTCATCCAGTTTAGTTGATTATTGTCTATTTTCTTCTGATGAATTAAAATAAGGGAAATTTACGCAAAAGGGGGCAGCAATTGACTTGGTAGAGAAGCACATTCCACCATCATACAAATGCCCACTACGAGCCTGTGACTTCTGGTCCATAAGTTTTCTTAAGCATGGTTTCAGTGGAAGGATGTCAGAAGAAATAATAGCTATAGGAGGTGCCAGATTGACTGCTGAGAAGATGCAGTGTCTCATCAAACCAATTGACAAGGATGGATCTGACAGCTGGATTCCTGATGATGTACGTTTGGGTTATATGTACAATGTGTATCCACCTTGCTCCCTGTTTTCACTTTTCCTTGATTTATGTTATGTTTTCACATTTGAACCAAATTGTGCCCTTAATATTTTGGCATAAATTCAATCATGGATAGTTGTTTAGTTAAATGCCTAATTGGCCTTCATTGCAAATGGGGGCAATAGGAGCTACTAAGCACAATATTTGCAATATTAGATTGTCCACTCTCTCAAGTTTCAATCATCAGATTGACTTTAACTACAATTGGATGCATTTCGCAGGTTATCAACTGCTATATTAGTATCATGAACAGCAAAGGAAGTACATCAGGTAAAATCCTGAAACTTACCACCTTCGATACTCGGAAATTGCAGTCATGGGGAGTGTCAATGGATAAAAGAGAGGAACTTCGTGAACGCACTTTGTCTAACATCATTGAGAAGGGTAACGATTTCCTTCAAAATGAACTGGTAATTTTCATTACTACATGACCTGTGCAGTACAACTTATAATTCTTACTAGTTGGAAGAACTAACAATCATAATTTGTAGGTGTTCTTGCCAATCCACGAACAAAACCATTGGTTTGTTGGGGCTTTAAATGCTTCAAAGAAGGAAATCCAGATATTGAATTCCTTGAACTCAGGGGGTGATACTTATAAAGAAACAATTCAAAATCTGGTATATCTTTTCTCAAATAAGTTGTTCGCATATGCTATTATACCATGCATGTAATGTTTATCATATTTGTATTTTTCCATTCAGAAATTAGGAATTCAAGTGTGTATTGATGCCGCACTTGATTCCCAAGGTACTCTACAGGCATGGCGACCAGAGATCAACGTACTTAATTGGCCTATATCTGTTATTTTGAATTTACCACAACAAAAAGATGGGTATAATATTTTACATCATTATTCATTTGATTTCTGTTGAAATTGTTTCATTTCATTGAGTAACCCAATTGGTGTTTAGATGTTCTTGTGGTCTATTTGCACTCAAGTACATGCAATTATGGGATGGATCAAAGCTTGCTACTGAATTCACACAGGTGTGCTATTATTCTTTATAATGATGTATCTTGCAATTTGCATACCAGAAATAAATTACCGTTCAATGCACTTATATATGATGTATTCCACTTGGCAGGATGACATTGACATGTTTAGGTTACAGGTAGTTGGTGAGCTAATCTTTTCAGAGTTCAATGAGATGAAGGATATTCAAGATGAAATTAAGAAAAGAAAATTATTTAAAGAAGAATCAGACGAATCAGACGAATCAGAAGGATCCGCATAATTAGAAGAATAAAATATCAACAAGAGGTCATATCATTAGCGCCCCAAACCCTCCTTGAAATCATTTTGTTTCGTTTGACTTATTTCAATTTAAGAAATAAATTATAATTCGAAAAGAGTTTCGGGGGACTTATTTCAATTATATCATTTTGTGTCGTTATGTGTACAAATGACACACACAAAAAGTTTCGGGGGACAATTAATTGTGTGGAACTTATTTTTTAGTAAAGGTTGGAGGTCAAGCCATCCAACTATTGAATATCCATAAAGGATTGACTCTTCTGGGTTTCGAACCTGCGACCTCCCACACAGTGAATATTGCCTTTGCCACTAGATCAAAGGCTAGTTCTCAGAACTGTGGAACTTATATTATTGTAAGTTTATGCAGGAAGTTATATATTCTCTCTTTGTACAACTTAATTAGTACCTCCAGGGGTACAAATATAAGTACAGCCCGTTTAATGTGTGAGGAAAAGAAAAATCTAATTAAGATTAAAAATAATTATTTACTGTCAAAAATAATAATAGAACAACTCAAGAACACAAGACTCCCATGAATCTCCCTTCCCTCCCTTTGTTTATTTCAATCAATATTTTTCTTACATACCTTCTCTGTTACAAAGATAGCTTTATATCTAACATAGGGCGCATAGCTCACCTCTATTATTTTAGACAACAAATCATAATCCATATAAACTAGGAAGTAAATTACACACCAATCAATCATGACAAATAAAGGAAATACATATCATTTTTGTCCAGCCGTATAAACCAAGAATATATGTTGATTTCCTTCTTCATTTTATTCTGGATCGGATGTGAACCTTGTTGTACGTATTAGCTTGTAACTTCAACTGTCACACCCGACAACAGGGCAGACAACCCGCCGCGCTCATTAGCGCAAGGCGATTCCATAATCATACACAATATATATATATACATACATTACCAATGACAAAGACAAGAGCCACAATACATGAATAAACTTTTCTTTTAAGTTTTAAAATTTACATGTAATCAAACAAATTGAAAATAAAACCTGTTATGGTACAATAAAAGGCAATCGACATATCATAACAGATCTATTTAAAGTAAACCAAATACTCATTTTTGTGGCACGTCACGCAATCCTCTAGTTCGACATCTCATTTTTGTGTCTTGCGCTTTGTACCTGGAACCCACAAAGTGGAAAGATGAGAGATTGAAAATCTCCCAGTGCGGTATTCAGTTCCAGTCGAGTTATTCTAAGACCCAACCAACTAAACCAAACCAGCATCGAGCATAATTATAAAAGAGCAACATTGATCATCAAGCCAAATAAATAATTCACCATCAATAGTAAAATGCTAGCGTGAATCAATGTAGACCAAAATTAGAACCTTACTAAGTAATCCAAGAATAAGTTTACCTGTGACATTTCATTAACTAAGTTATGCTTATGATAACGTAAAAGTTCTATAAACCCCAAAGTGCAATGCTCACGTGGAGTAGACTTAAAAGTTCAATCAAATTTACCTATGCAACCCTATTGTTAACCATTCTTTAATCCAAATTTAGCAATTCTCAAATATGCACATTTTTTTCAGTTGATCAATTTCCAACATTTTCCTTTGTTTATCATGCGTTACAAGTTCTTGCACCAGCATAAATCCGGTCATACTCTACCTGAATATGGCGCCTACACAGCTCTAGCCATGTGCTACCCGAATATGGCGCCTACACAGCTCTTGCCATGCGCTACCGAATATGGCGCCTACACAGCTCTCGCGATGCGCTACCCGAATATGCGCCTACACAGCTGACGCTATGCGCTACCCGAATATGGCGCCTACACGGCTCTTGCCATGCGCTACCCGAATTTGGCGCTACACGGCTCTGCCATGCGCTACCCGAGATGGCGCCTACACGGCTCTTGCCATGCGCTACCCGAATATGGCGCCTACACGCTCTTGCCATGCGCTACCCGAATTTGGCGCCTACACGGCTCTTGCCATGCGCTACCCGAATATGGCGCCTACACGGCTCTTGCCATGCGCTACCCGAATAGTGGCGCCTACACAGCTCTTGCCATGCGCTACCCGAATTTGGCGCCTACACAGCTCACGCTATGCCTACCCGAATATGGCGCCTACACAGCTCTTGCTAGGCCGCTACCCGAATATGGAGCCTACACAGCTCTTGGATTTCATTCTTCAATTCCCATCAAAGTACATACAAGACATTTCATATACAAGCAAATCAATGTGTTCTATATATTCTCATTTCTATTCAAGATTCATGTATAACAAATGCAATAATTCATATGAAACTATGTATCATGCATGCAAGTATACCATCCAAAATTTAATCAGCTCATATCTTATGTCATGTATTTCACCTTCTCCAGTACAACTAATGCCTTGTACCATGCATACAAGTTAATTTCATGCAAACAGAAAATATGTGTTCAGTTCCTGATGCAAGCGTATGTCATGCGACTCGTTTATGCAATAAAATACCAACTTCAAGACTTTAACTACAAGCAATTGGCAACCGAGCAACAGCCAAGCTACACTAATCAAACAAATAATCTCGTGCAATCAGGACATGAAAAGACAGTGCCTACATGACCGGTCAAGTATCCATTTTAATAATTAATCAATTTCACATATGACTATATACTATGCTTCATGAGACTATGCATCATTATTGTGCCATCATTCACTTAAATCAAAACTTATGTTTCAACCAGATTATTTGATATCCTGTCATGCATAAATTTAGAGAAGTATGATCATGCTTCCTAAGGCATTTCATACCTTCATATCATACAATTGAAAAACTATAACAACTATCTATAGTATGACAAACAAACTAGAAATCAACAAGCAATCATCAAGGGCATAACAATCAAGCAAACCAAATCACTACCATATATAACCTTAAGATACCAACAATTTACTTCTCTTAGGCATTTCCCGAACAGCTAATGTGCAGCAACACACCAGACCCATACCACTAATTTACTTCTCTTAGACATTTCAACCGAACAGCTGATGTGCAGCCACACACCAGACCTGTACCACTAAATTACTTCTCTTAGACATTTCACCGAACAGCTGGTGTGCAGCAATACACTAGACCCGTACCAGTGATGTACAGTATTCGCTCAATTAAATCACAATAATCAAGAAATCAAACATGCGATCAAAAACAAGCAAAGAAACCCACGAGCTTACAACAACAATTAAACAAGTTAGGAGGGGCTAGGAATAACTCGAAATCCGCACCTTTAATGTTGGCACGATAGGGCTCAAAGTCAATTCACTTATCAGAATCGAGTCGATCGATTCGTTCGAGAGCAGCCACATGAACACAAGCAATCAACTAAGCAAAGCAACACGTTTTCGTCTTCCCTTCTCGGCCACCTCGAGCTACCGACGCGTCTACTTCCTCCTCTTTTCTCCCCTCATTCTACTCTTTTATATTTCTATTTCTCTCTTAATTTCTCCTTTCTATTTCATTCTAATTTCTCCCTCTTTTTTTGTTTCCTCTTTATTTCCGATATTCACCCTGAATTTCTATCTTTTCCCTCTCTGTCGGCCCCCTTTTCCCACCATCAAATTAGAGGACATAAATAAATCGGCAAGAGCATGTGAGTGGAGTTGCTAGGTGGCATTAACTAAAGGTTAATGTGGTTACACGTGTATATTCATGCAAAATGGTCCTTATTAAAGAAATTCACTTATTTTTCTCCTTATTCTAATAATTAGTTATTTTGCACTAAACCCCATATATTATTAGAAATAACTTGGCCTTTAATACTATGTTTTCAACTTACATGATATACCAAATTTTAAAATAGCCCATGTAGACTAAATATTTTACAAGTATAATAAAACTAATTAACATCTATAATTTATTTACCGTATCATAATGTAAATCTTAATATCTTATGATATTTTAGTATTTATGATTATAACATAATTAAATATTTGTTAAGGATTTTAAAATTATCTATTTCCACATTAAAATTTTCCAATGTACTTCTTGTGTATTTATTTCAAATGATTGAGATAACAAAGTTTGTAATTATACTTGAAAATCTATATTGCCATACCACTTTATTTCAAGTAAAATGAAAATTTCATATTTAAAAAAAATTGGGATGTTACAATTCCTCCCCCCTTAAAATATGTTCAGTCCGCTGAACATACATAGGTCTGGTCTTAAATTCGAGAATATATAGATACTAAGATCCTCCCCCACTTAAGAATATACTTGGCCGTCTTTAAGTCGGGCCAATTATCATGATCTAATACAATTTTTTTTTTTTTTTATATCCACCACGCTTCCGCTGCACCTTTTTGTCACCTAATCATCATCTACTTCTTGTTTTGTTAAAAATCAAGAGGGTTGATTGACAATTAAATTCATATTCATTTAAAATCTAACTTATTGAGGACAAGATAGGATATGCATTACGTCATTGGTAATATATGTGTATATTTGCTCTGATACCACTTTAGTTGTCACACCCCGACAATAGGGCAGACAACCCGCCGCGCTCATTAGCGCAAGGCGATTCCATAATCATACACAATATATATATATATACATACATTACCAATGACAAAGACAAGAGCCACAATACATGAATAAACTTTTCTTTTAAGTTTTAAAATTTACATGTAATCAAACAAATTGAAAATAAAACCTGTTATGGTACAATAAAAGGCAATCGACATATCATAACAGATCTATTTAAAGTAAACCAAATACTCATTTTTGTGGCACGTCACGCAATCCTCTAGTTCGACATCTCATTTTTGTGTCTTGCGCTTTGTACCTGGAACCCACAAAGTGGAAAGATGAGAGATTGAAAATCTCCCAGTGCGGTATTCAGTTCCAGTCGAGTTATTCTAAGACCCAACCAACTAAACCAAACCAGCATCGAGCATAATTATAAAAGAGCAACATTGATCATCAAGCCAAATAAATAATTCACCATCAATAGTAAAATGCTAGCGTGAATCAATGTAGACCAAAATTAGAACCTTACTAAGTAATCCAAGAATAAGTTTACCTGTGACATTTCATTAACTAAGTTATGCTTATGATAACGTAAAGTTCTATAAACCCCAAAGTGCAATGCTCACGTGGAGTAGACTTAAAAGTTCAATCAAATTACCTATGCAACCCTCTTGTTAACATTTCTTTAACTCCAATATTAGCAATTCTCAAATATGCACATTTTTTTTTCAAGTTGATCAATTTCCAAACATTTTCCTTGTTTATCATGCGTTACAAGTTCTTGCACCAAGCATAAATCCGGTCATACTCTACTGAATATGGCGCCTACACAGCCTCTAGCCATGTGCTACCCGATATGGCGCCTACACAGCTCTTGCCATGCGCTACCCGAATATGGCGCATACACAGCTCTCGCGATGCGCTACCCGAATATGGCGCCTACACAGCTGACGCTATGCGCTACCCGAATATGGCGCCCTACACGGCTCTGCCATGCGCTACCGAATTTGGCGCCTACACGGCTCTTGCCATGCGCTACCCGAATATGGCGCCTACACGGCTCTTGCCATGCGCTACCCGAATATGGCGCCTACACGGCTCTTGCCATGCGCTACCCGAATTTGGCGGCCTACACGGCTTGGCGGCCTACACGTCTCTTGCCATGCGCTACCGAATATGGCGCCTACACAGCTCTTGCCATGCGCTACCCGACTTTGGCGCCTACACAGCTTTGCCATGCGCTACCCGAATATGGCGCCTACACCGCTCTTGCATGCGCTACCGAATTTGGCGCCTTACAAGCTCTTGCCATGCGGCTACCCGAATATGGCGCCTACACAGCTCACGCTATGCGCTACCGAATATGGCGCCTACACAGCTCTTGCTATGCGCTACCCGAATATGGAGCCTACACAGCTCTTGGATTTTCATTCTTCAATTCCCATCAAAGTACATACAAGACATTTCATATACAAGCAACTCAATGTGTTCTATATATTCTCATTTTCTATTCAAGATTCATGTATAACACATGCATAATTCATATGAAACTATGTACTCATGCATGCAAGTATACCATCCAAAATTTAATCAGCTCATATCTTATGTCATGTATTTCACCTTCTCCAGTACAACTAATGCCTTGTACCATGCATACAAGTTAATTTCATGCAAACAGAAATATGGTTCAGTTCCTGATGCAAGCGTATGTCATGCGACTCGTTTATGCAATAAAAATACCAACTTCAAGACTTTAACTACAAGCAATTGGCAACCGAGCAACAGCCAAGCTACACTAATCAAACAAATAATCTCGTGCAATCAGGACATGAAAAGACAGTGCCTACATGACCGGTCAAGTATCCATTTTAATAATTAATCAATTTCACATATGACTATATACTATGCTTCATGAGACTATGCATCATTATTGTGCCATCATTCACTTAAATCAAACTTATGTTCAACCAGATTATTTGATATCCTGTCATGCATAAATTTTAGAGAAGTATGATCATGCTTCCTAAGGCATTTCATACCTTCATATCATACAATTGAAAAACTATAACAACTATCTATAGTATGACAAACAAACTAGAAATCAACAAGCAATCATCAAGGCAATAACAATCAAGCAAACCAAATCACTACCATATATTAACCTTAAGATTACCAACAATTTACTTCTCTTAGGCATTTCACCGAACAGCTAATGTGCAGCAACACACCAGACCCATACCACTAATTTACTTCTCTTAGACATTTCACCGAACAGCTGATGTGCAGCAACACACCAGACCTGTACCACTAAATTACTTCTCTTAGACATTTCACCGAACAGCTGGTGTGCAGCAATACACTAGACCCGTACCAGTGATGTACAGTATTCGCTCAATTAAATCACAATAATCAAGAAATCAACATGCGATCAAAAACAAGCAAAGAAACCCACGAGCTTACAACAACAATTAAACAAGTTAGGAGGGGCTAGGAATAACTCGAAATCCGCACCTTTTAATGTTGGGCACGATAGGGCTCAAAGTCAATTCACTTATCAGAATCGAGTCGATCGATTCGTTCGAGAGCAGCCACATGAACACAAGCAATCAACTAAGCAAAGCAACACGTTTTCGTCTTCCCTTCTCGGCCACCTCGAGCTACCGACGCGTCTACTTCCTCCTCTTTTTCTCCCTCATTCTACTCTTTTATATTTCTATTTCTCTCTTAATTTCTCCTTTCTATTTCATTCTAATTTCTCCCTTTTTTTTGTTTCCTCTTTATTTCCGATATTCACCCTGAATTTTCTATCTTTTCCCTCTCTGTCGGCCCCCTTTTCCCACCATCAAATTAGAGGACATAAATAAATCGGCAAGAGCATGTGAGTGGAGTTGCTAGGTGGCATTAACTAAAGGTTAATGTGGTTACACGTGTATATTCATGCAAAATGGTCTTATTAAAGAAATTCACTTATTTTTCTCCTTATTCTAATAATTAGTTATTTTGCACTAAACCCCATATATATTAGAAATAACTTGGCCTTTAAATACTATGTTTTCAACTTACATGATATTACCAAATTTTAAAATAGCCCATGTTAGACTAAATATTTTACAAGTATAATAAAACTAATTAACATCTATAATTTATTTACCGTATCATAATGTAAATCTTAATATCTTATGATATTTTAGTATTTATGATTATAACATAATTAAATATTTGTTAAGGATTTTAAAATTATCTATTTCCACATTAAAATTTTCCAATGTACTTCTTGTGTATTTATTTCAAATGATTGAGATAACAAAGTTTGTAATTATACTTGAAAATCTATATTGCCATACCACTTTATTTCAAGTAAAATGAAAATTTCATATTTAAAAAAAAATTGGGATGTTACATCAACACCCTCCTTCAAGCTCATACGTAGATATCTGTCATACCGAGTTCAGATAGAGATTCATCAAATGCCTTGCTTGATATCGCCTTTGTGAGCATATCTGCCAATTGTTCTTGTGATCTTACGAATGGCAATGAAATAATCTTAGAGTCCAATTCTCTTTGATGAAATGCCTATCCACTTCAATATGCTTTGTTCTGTCATGCTGTACTGGATTATGAGATATATCTATCGCAGCTTTATTATCACAAAAAGTTTCATTTCAGTACAGGGTTTCAAAACCTAATTTCGGTTAGTAGTTTTCTCAACCACAATAGTTCACAAGATACTTTTTACCAATTCCCTCGAAATTCAGCTTCAGCACTGGAGAGTGGTCACTACATTTTTGTTTTTTACTCTTCCAAGTTACCAAGTTTCCACCTACAAAGGTAAAAGTATCTGTGGAGATCTTTCTATCAACCACACATCACAGCCCAGTCAGCGTCACAGTAACCGGGTTATATCAAGTGTTGGTTTTTTCGAAAAGATATTCCTCTTCCAGGTGCACCCTTCAGATACCTAAGAATTCTTATTACTGCCTCCATGTGCTCTTGCTTGGAGAATGCATAAATCGACTAACAACACTTACTGCATAAGCTATGTCAGGTCTAGTATGAGATAAATAAATTAATTTCCAACCAATTTCTGATACTTTCCCTATTTTCGGATTTTCCATCTGGGTCTATGTCCAGTTTTAAATTTTGAACCATGGGTGTATCAGCTGGCTTACAATCTATCATCCCAACTTCAGTTAGAAGATCAAGTATATATTTTCTTTGAGAGAGAAAAACCTTCCTTGTTTCGTGATACTTCTATTCCAAGAAAATATTTCAAACCACCCAAATTTTTCATTTCAAATTCTTTCGACAATCGTGCTTCTAATTCTTTTATCTCCATATGATCATCTCCTGTAATAATCATATCATCAACATAAATTATTAACACGGATATCTTACCTTGACATTTCTTAAAGAACATCGTGTGGTCTGATTCACTCTGGGTGTACCCATAACCTTTCATTGCCTGAAAAAATCGACCGAACCATGCTCTTGGTGATTGTTTCAACCCATATAGTGCTTTCTCCAACTTGCATACTTTCATAGTTGTTTCTGGGTACCAATATCCAGGTGGGATATCCATGTAAATCTCCTCCTTCAAATCACCATGCAAAAATGCATTTTTGACATCAAATTGATGTAGTGGCCAGTCTAGATTTGCTGCAAGAGATAAGAGAACTCGGACAGAATTTAATTTGGCAACAGGTGAGAATGTTTCCTGAAAATCAACACCATACGTTTGTGTATATCCTTTTGCAACTAATCTTGCTTTGTATCTCTCGATTTTTCCCTCTGCATTGTATTTTATAGTATATACCCATTGCACCCGACCGTTTTCTTCCCTTCTGGTAATGTTACTAATTTCCACGTACCATTCTTCTCTAATGCATCCATTTCTTCTTTCATTGCTTTTATCCAATTATGGTCTTTTAAGGCTTCTTCTAATTTTTCTGGTACATTTACCGAAGATATTTGGTTCACAAAGGCTTTCAAAGGTTCTAACAATTTTTCAGTGGTTGTATAATTAGCAATGGGGTATCTTACTTCCTCATTTGTTCCATCTTCCGGAACGTACCGTTTTGGTGGTTTTCCTCGGTTATTTCTAGATGGTAACTTACAGAGAGTGTTAGTAGCACTTACCTCGGGAATATCCTCAGGAGATCTCGGCCCATGTGATACTTGATCGGATTGTATTACTGCATCATTTAGCTCTATCCAGAATTTCGGTTCACTCTGCCGTATTAGGTTTAGATCAGACCTTTCGGCAATAATTGGATCAGTTTGGATGACCCGAATTGGATCAGTTTGGATGACCCGAATTGGGTCATGACTCTGATTTGGCTGTTTTCCAGATTCAGTAGGGTTAAGAGATTCGGCAGGATTTTGGTCAAGATTAGTGAATTCGGTAAGGTTTTGGTCAAGGTCAAGGATTTCGGCAGATTTTTGATTTTCTGGATTTTCATTTGGGCAGGATTTGGATTTGCATTTTCGGCAGGATTTGGATTTTCATTTATTTCTAGATTTTCATTTTGGGCAGGATTCGGATTTGCTTGATTGTCATTCTCATTTTCGGCAGTAGATGAATTTTCATTTCCGGCAGGAGACACATTTAAGAAATATAAATCAGAAAAATCCAATTCTACCTGATTCTCCTCCTGAATTGGACTTTTGGGTTTAAAAAAATATTCACCTTCTAAAAATGTGACATCCATAGTTGTAAAGAATTTTCTCGTGTTTGGATTATAACATTTATATCCTTTTTGATGTGTACCGAATCCCAAGAAAACACATTTTTATGCACAAGGTTCTAATTGGACCGAAAAATCTTTTGAACATGCACATATGCAATGCACCCGAAAATTTTAGGAGGTACATTTAAAACGGACGGGATTCTAATATGAGAGGATAACATTTGAAGAGGAGTTTTGTAATCATGCACTCGGGTTGGTGTACGATTAATTACGTAAATTGCAAAAGACACAGCATTATCCCAAAAATCAGGGGCATATTACTCTCAAACAATATTGACCGAGTGGTATCGAGAATATGCCTATTTTTCCTCTCTGCTACCCCATTTTGTTGAGGGGTTCCCACACACGAGGTCTCATGTATAATCCCTTTATCTTTAAAGAAATTATGCAAATTTTTATTGACATATTCCGTCCCATTATCACTTCTTACCACTTTTATCTCTTTTTCAAACTGAGTTTTTATCATGTTAGAAAAATCTTGAAACACTTTGGTCACTTCATCCTTAGTTTTCAGTAAATAAAGCCATGTCATCCGTGTACAGTCATCGGTAAAAAGAATAAACCATCAACAACCAGATTTTGAAACAACCGGGGATGGTCCCCAAACATCAGTATGAACTAAATCAAAAGGAATAGGGCTTTTATGATAACTATCAAGATAAGTTGTACGATGACTTTTAGCCTTAATACAAGTTTCACAAACCAATTGTTCATTTAAATTAGAAAATAAATGAGGTGAGAGCTTTCTCATGTACCCAAATGAGGGATGCCCTAATCTCTTATGCCACAACAAAACTTGTTTTTTCAATTGTTTAGGATCAGTTTTTGACAGAAATGAGGTTCCAGTCTTCATCTCCTCCAAGTAATACAATCCATCTCGCTTAGTACCACGGCCAATGATCTCCTTCGTGAGGATATCCTGAAAAACACAATGATTTGGAAACATGAGAGCTACACAATTTCGTTCTGCAGTTAATTGTCCAATAGAAATCAATTTTGTAGATAGAGAAGGTACGAGTAGGGTGTTTGTAAGGGTAAGATTCTTAGAAATAGGTACATCTCCTGCTCCATTTACTGGATACTCAACTCTGTTTGCATTAAGAATACCCTCTTTTTGTGTATGTTTTCTTAACTTAAAGTCCTTTTCTGAGTAAGTCATGTGGTCCGTAGCTCCTGAGTCTATAACCCATTCTTTTTGTTTTTCAATATTACAAATATCAAGAAATTTACCTTGTTCTGAGTTATTCTGGTTTCTAGAACTACCTGCAGCATGAAGGGCAATTGAACCTGTCCCATTTCCAACTTCAGCCTGGGCCGAACCTTGGGCTTGAATGTCAGCTGGTCCATGTGGTTGAGCTGGATGTGCCCATGTAAGTCCCTGCTGCCTTTCACCCACTGTTTCAGATGTTTGCCACTACTAACTTTCCTTTTCCAGTGACATGTTGTTTCCCCTTTTTTCTCTCTTTGAACCAATCAGGGTAACCAACGATTTGAAAACATTGCTCTTTAACGTGCCTTGTTTGACCACAGTGAGTACACTTCAACTTAGATTTATCAACATACGAAGAGTTCTTATTTAGTGTTAGATATACCTCAGGAATTTTCGGCACCTTTGCAAGCATAGCAGCCGAAGCTTGTGACCTTTCTCCTTCATCTTTAAGCATAACCCCCTGCCTCACGGCCTCCTTTCTTACTCTTGCGAAGGCTTGTTCAACTGTGGGAAACGGTGTGAGTTGCAGAAGATTTGCTCTCTCATTATCCAGCCGGTCATCAAGTCCATCGAGAAATGTATAAACCCTGGTTTCTTGAATAAAACTATTAAATTTCTTAATATCTTCTACATGAACCATAGGGTTAGGTCGGCGAAAATCAATTTTTTGCCATAGACTTTGCAAATCATTATAGTATTCTTCTACAGATTTACCCGACTGTCTTAGTCGAGTTACCCTCCTATTTAAATCAAATACCTGGGCGGCATCGCTACCATCATAGAACGTGGTAGCGAGAGAGTCCCACACTTCTCTTGCTGTTGGAAACCGAATGAACTTGTCTGTCAGATTCGAATCGAGGGAGTTGATCAACCATTCCTTCACCACTGTGTCCTCAATGTCCCATTTCGGAAGAGGGCATCTTGGGCTGTGGAGGAGGCGGATTTCCTGTTATGTGCTGGAGCTTGTCTCGTCCCTTCACATACATTGTGACCACTTGGGACCATAGGGAGTAGTTTCGTCCATTGAGTTTCACAGAGATAGGGTTCGGATGGATGAAGGTTTCGGCTGCAGGTGCAGGTATGGTTATAGGTGGATTCGGGTTTTGTTGAATGGCCATAATTTGAGTTTGTTGTAATGCAACAAGTTGGGTTAATTTCTCCAACAAGGCTGCTGTGTTCTCATCTCTTGAGGAGTAAGAACTTGCTTCAGGTTCACTCATGGTAAAAGGAAGAGATTATTGGTGAGGTCTTGGAATGTCTAGGTTTTCGGATCGATTACCGCTCTGATACCATGTCAAAGATAATAATAGAACAACTCAAGAACACAAGACTCCCATGAATCTCCCTTCCCTCCCTTTGTTTATTTCAATCAATATTTTTCTTACATACTTTCTCTTTGTTACAGATGGCTTTATATCTAACATAGGGTACGTGCATAGCTCACCTCTATTATTTTAGGCAACAAATCATAATCCTTCTAAACTAGGAAATAAATTACACACCAATCAATCATGACAAATAAAGGAAATATATATCATTTTTGTCCAGCCGTATAAACCAAGAATATATGTTGATTTCCTTCTTCATTTCATTCTGGATCGGATGTGAACCTTGTTGTACGTATTAGCTTGTAACTTCAACAACATCTGTATAATAACAATCTACACCCTGAAATGAAAGATAATTATTGATTTGCCTTGCGATATTTATCCATTATTATATTAAGTTCCTGGATGTCCTGACTCAGCAATGCTTGTGATTATAAGATAAAATTTCATTTCGAATATCAGTCCTCCAATCAAATTGTCTACCATTTTTTTTATTTTATGTTTTTTTTTTTATCTTATTTATGTGCAGAAGTATAAATCTATTTAGATACGTAATCGCCACACGTGCTCGCACATAATCTACGCTTTCTCTTATTTCCTCTTTAAATGTCAATTAAGGAATTTTTGGAATTTATTAATAATTAATTGGTCTTATCTTCATTTGTTTTTATTTTTTATATCATTTAAAGAATATTATTTGTCGTTTAATATGATATTTTGTACGATCGATATTTTTTATGAAAATATGTAAAAAGATAAAAAAAACATATATATCATTTAAAGACTGTTATTTGCATGTAGAAGTCATTTATGTCATTTAAGTATTGTTATTTTGTCATGTAGCTTAAATTTTATTTATAAAAATATGTTATTTGTATGAGATTTATTTTTCGTTCTCATATAATATGTTCCTGTTCCAAAGGCACTATACTAGTGATTCATTATTTGTAGTTCCGTTCAAGATGTCTAGGGAGTAGTCAACCAATTCACTCAGCCAGCTGGCATATATATATACATTATTTGTAGGTTCCGTTCGATGAACCTTGTAGAACTGTACATATATATACATAAATAATTTTAAAAAGTGTGAACCATGCATGAATTTGTGGCGTCTTACGTTTCATAATTTTCAATTGAAAAATTATTTGAAACCCAAATAAAATTCTTTGAGGACTAGAAATTAAATTAATACAATAATTATTACATTGATTTAAAATAATACTCCAGCGGTTCATCATCTCACTTGAAGGGGAGCAGCTTGGGTCCGATGCCCATCGGACCCAAAGTGGGTTTGATGGGCTCTAGGACCGTCCGATCTACTTTAAGATTCACTCCAGAACTTTCGCGGCTTTTTTAATTTACGTGCGCATGGATCTTAAATCAGATCAGACGGTCCTAGAGCCCATCGAACCCACTTTGGGTCCGATGGGCATCGGACCCAAGCTGCTCCCCACTTGAAGACCTTTCAACCCTCGTCAACTATGACAGGTCAATTACCCAATTGCTGCACAGTTTATTTATTTCTAACAAATTAAAATCATCCTCTCCTATAAATCAAGCCACAAGTCATATGTAGTCTGTTCAAGCCAAGAATAACACAACAGAAGCAATCAATGAAGTTATTATTGGCAGTAACGCTGCTGGTTCTGGTGCAGTACTGGGAGAATATACGTGTGAGCGGGTCAGACTCAGTACTGTGCAGAGAAGAGGAGAGGTCCGCTCTTCTACACATCCATGCTTCACTATCCTTTCCTATTCAATCTTTAGATGGCAAGTGGGAAGGCAAGGAGTGCTGCCAATGGGAAAGAGTCACCTGCGATTCAATCACCGGCCATGTCACTCAACTTGATCTTGGTGTATCCGATGATGATATCTGGTTCGATTATGATCATGGGGGTATTTCACTAAATGCCACTTTGTTCTTGCCTCTCCGTCACCTAAGATCTCTGTCATTATCTGCACATGGCATATACAATTGTACGGATGGTGCTGGTATGTATTTTCACATTTCTTTCTTGGTATATATGGCTGGTGCTGATTAACAATGACATTACAAGTACTAACGTACTTCTCATTTTGCTTTAGTATATATGTGAACTGTAATTTTTCCAATTTTAGGACAACTTACTTATTGTTGATATCTAACGTGATTCTTGGGAAAATTCATAGATGAGAACTTCTAGTAGAACAAGTGCAATACAAAAAAAAAAAAAAAAAAAAACTAAAACAACCTCAAAAAGATATATTACCTAATTAGCTTATTAGAATAACGTACCTAATTAATTGCTATTGCTGAGGGTAAAAATGTCTATTGCCGAGGTTAAGCTGACAAAAATTGCAATTTCTGAGGATATTGCTATTACCGATGGGAGTATTCGCGAGGATACCGACGCTGTTAAGCACTTTTACCCTCGCGGATACTCTTGTATAGTAATGATTAATTTGAGGTTTGTTCATTTTAAGAAGAGAAGAAAGAAATGAGAAAATCCTAATGCAATATTTCCTCATTCTTTTGCAGGACTTGAAACATGGTCCAATTTAACTAAGTTGGAGATTTTAGACCTTTCTTACAACAACCTTGACGGAAGCATCATATATGATTTAGCTGGTGTTCCATCACTTCGTACACTCAACCTGAGTTATAATAATATATACAACAGTCTGCCCATCAACGGTAACAAAATTAAATTAATTAATGATCTATTTACTTAACTCCCTTCTTTAATTGATTAAGAAAGGTTCTCCATGTATTCATTATCCATCTTTTGTATTGATTGACACATACTTTATCAAATATCGCATATCGTCAGGGTCTGAATCTTGGTCAGGGTCTGAATCTTGGTCCAACTTTACTAAGCTAGAGATGCTAGACCTTTCCAACAACGACCTGCCTACAAACTTTATTTCCTCCTTGGCCAAAATATCATCACTTCGAGCACTTTATCTGGATGATAATTATATGGGGGGAGGCAATGTCCCTGTCAAAGGTAACATCTCATAATTTGAACTATATTATTTTTATGACAACAATAAACCTTCATTTATTTTCTTAAATTTGACCAATATTTTAATGGAAAAATCTGACAGAGCTTAGTGCACTGAATTTGGAGGTGGTTAGTCTAAGCGACTGTGGGTTTAATGGGAGTTTTCCCTATGTGGGACATTGGTCTTCTCTTAAAGCCCTTTCGTTGGCAGGCAATCATCTTAGTGGCACTTTAACATCAAAAGGTAATTATTTACAATGTAATACAATTTTAAACTAAGTTTAGTTCTTGCAATAGGAAATAATTAAGTTATAATTTCTGCAGTATCTCAACACCGGTAGATCATACATGTTTGACATCATAGAATTTTTTCAAAATGAAAACCTTGCAATGCTCCTTGAAGACTTGAACCATTGCTTGAGAACTTTAAAATATTCTAAAATAGTCATCCCGATAAATTCTCAATTTGATATATATCTGAACAATCAATATATATTTTTACGTCACATTCAGTTCATAAACTATTGTGCATTGATGAGAGTTTCTAGCAAGATTTTTAGTCTCTTTTAGCTCATTATCACGAGAATTAGAAAGTTGAGATTCATAAGTCATAACTAATGTCCATTCATGATAGTTCTATACAATAATGAAGAAACACTATTTCCTAATTGACCTCACATTGGTTCACATAATGATAATCTTATTTGATGATTTTTCTTGTTAATATTGTAGGACTATGCCGACTGAAGAATCTCGAAGAACTAGATCTTTCATATAATGGTTTTGAAGGAAACCTTCCTCTTTGTATGGGAAATCTATCTTCTCTTAAGCTAGTGGACTTGTCATATAATCAATTTCAAATAAAATTCCCCTCCTCCATTTTTGAAAGACTCGTGTCCCTAAGGTACCTTTCCCTATCCTACAATGAGATTGAGGGGACTCTGTCCATGAGGTCATCTTGGAATCATTCTAATCTTGAAGTTCTAGACCTCTCAATTGACGGTTCTTTAAACTTTCGAGTGGAAGTTGTAGATCTGCCTTTTCAGCTTCAAGTCCTTAAACTAGCTAATTGCATTCTTGATGTTGAACCCACTTTCTTGTGCTCTCAGCATAAATTGCAAGTATTGGACCTCTCTAATACTAGCTCTAAGGGTCCTCTTTCAGCTGTGTGGTTGTTAGAAAACAATACGAACTTGATCACATTAGATTTGCGCAAAAACTTATTCACGGGGCCTCTTCAACTTCCGTTTTTAACTCATGAAAAACTCTCAATATTGGATATATCTGAGAACCATCTTAGCGGAGAATTACCAGCGAATATTACCACTAAGCTTCCAAATTTATTGTCCTTAACCTTATCAAAAAACTATTTTCAAGGCCCTCTTCCTCTCATGCTTACAAGCAATCTCCAAACTCTAGATTTATCTAGTAACAATCTCACTGATGATATACAAAATAGTTTTTCGAGGATTCAGCCTTCAATCCCCTCTTTTATGGATCTATCAAATAATAAATTCTATGGATCGTTCACTAACAACATGAACTTCACTCAAGCTTCAATATTATTGTTAAATGATAATAACATAAGTGGGGAGATTCTCTTTAGCATTTGTAATACGAGTTTCAGAGTGTTGGAAGTCAGTAACAATCAACTAAGCGGCGGTCTACCTAATTGCATTGGAAAAGCTGAACTTTCAATGTTGAAGTTAAGTGGAAATTATTTAGAAGGATCCTTACCATTGGAGATGTGTGATGTGGGAGGCCTTTGGTGGCTTGACCTTTCAGATAACAAGCTTTCTGGATCAATACCCACTTGCTCTAATCAGTCAGCCTTATATATCGTAGATCTCAGCCAAAACAACCTAACCGGAAACTTTCCGATAACATGGCTCAATACTTCTTATATAAGTGTCATAAACATTCGGGAAAACCATTTATCTGGAGAACTTCCAGCTTGGATTGGTGAGGATTCCAATCTCAAAATGCTTCAAGCAAGTGAAAACCTATTTGGAGGAATTATACCAGAACAGATATGTCAATTCAAATATTTACGTATACTAGATCTGTCTCACAATGATCTTTCGGGACAAATACCATCATGCATTATTGATATGGGATCAAAGTACGACAGTTACATCACAATTGAAAACAAATTCGTGGAGCTTCAATTGCAAAACCCTATTCAATTAGTAGGGCAACTGAACTTCAGTGATGCAAATTTTCTCTTACATTATTTTGAAATTTTTGATGATATCAGTTTTCCTTTTATATGGGATAGCGATGATTCACAAACATTTGGATTGGAACTTATGTCAAGAGGAAGGTTAGAATTCGATTTGGAAGAAATTTTAAAAATCCAGTGTTTAATCGATTTGTCTTCCAACAAACTAGTAGGCAACATTCCCGAAGATATCAGTCAAATGAATTGGTTGATAACATTGAACTTGTCGAACAATCATTTAGGCGGCATAATACCGAATTCTATGTCCAATTTGCAACAATTAGAAAGTTTAGACCTCTCTCACAACTCTTTGATTGGAGAAATACCGAGAGAGCTGACTAAACTAACCTCACTTGCATCCTTCTCTGTGGCATATAACGATTTATCTGGTCCTACATTAGGTGTAGAAGCACAATTTATTACATTTGATAAGAGAAGTTATGAAGGCAATCCAAATCTCTGCGGGCTTCCCCTGTCAAAAAGTTGTATCCCTACTCTTGGCACAACACAGCCTTCTCCGAATGAAATGAGTGACGACCAAAGGTACAACGGCACTGATCTTCTCATATTGTTCGGTTCTTTCTCCCTTTTCTTTGTGGTCAGTTTTTGGTGCTTCATGGCCATTCTTTATTTCAAGAGAAATTGGCATTGTGCTTTGTTTACTTTGGTGGACCGGTATGGTGGTATGATATATATGAAGGTTGTCCTTTCCACTAGAAAGATTGGAGCTGCTCGAACTCGAAGGGGGTAGTTGAAGGACCATTTGTTTTAGTTTTAATTTGAAGAATAGGTTTTATTGTATGTTTTTTGAATAATTAAGTAACTTATATTTATGATGTATTGTGAATCTTTAAGAACTTTTGGCTTGAAATAATAGACAAGACAACTTTTGTATATTTGTTTTATACGAATTTCTTTACTGTTCCGAGTTACATTTCCTTTCAATTATATAATAAAGATTTCTTTCCCAAGATTTCTATTAATTAGAAAGTTGGATAGCTTAAGTTTCATTTTTTATTTAAATAAGAAAAACAACACTGATGAGAATAAGGCTTACATTAGACTTGAAACAAAATAACATTTGTATAAATTTGATTATGGAGACAATAAACTTCACACCAGCGTTGTAAAAAAATCCGTTTAGACCGATTAATCAGTCAATTAGTCGTTGGCAGTGACCAAACTATCGCAAATTTTCTCGACTAATTGGCCGATTATTTCCGATTAATCGCTTGACGTATCTTGTCCGTCCGATGAGCACATACCGTACAACACTGCTTCACACAAGTGCTATGTAATTTATATTAAGCTATTCGTTTCATGTTTGACACTATTTAGAATCCTTTTTTGTTCCATTAATGTTGAATCAATCTTTGTATAGATGACCTGAATCCCTCAGAAGAACAACTAATTAAGAAATAGGTTTACACTTATATATACATCCAGCACATATAATTGAAGAAATTTGTCTTGTTTTTATAATTATATAATGTTGGATGTTTCAGTTTTACACTTATATATCTCTTTTTGCTTAATGTTAAACCAATCTTTGTATAGATTCTGAATAATAATTGTTTGAAAACTACTGACAACCCACAGACAGCATCTACCTGCTGTTTCCTGTTTGGCATTAATTAGGCAGATTCATGTACGTTCCTCATTTGATTATTTTTTAAATGAATTATTATTTTAATATTTAATCTGCGAATGGGGGAGGATCTGCGCTGAGAGGTGTTAATGATATTTTTTTTTACGTTTATTTTATTCGTTTCGTATTCGAAAGACGGATAAAGATAAGATTTTTTTTCGTTATTTCATGATTTATGAGTAAGAATATAAATTTTTTTTGTTATCATGACAGATAAGGATACGATATTTCTTACCTAAGATAATTTTTAAAAATAAAATTATATATATAGATATATATTTGTATGAAGATGATAATATGATACGATAAAGTTTTGTATTTTATTAAAATTTTCGTAATACAAACTAGTTGTATTTATTATTTTTTCTTTATTTTTTCTTGTTTTGAAAAATATTTTATCGAAAATACAAATCGGAATGTTAATGACATCTTTTTCTTCATTTGACCAACTTGTACCGTATTAAAAAAGACGAATAAGAATAAGAATTTTTTTATTAACTTATCATGTACAGAAATAAGGATAAAGAATCTTTTTAGTATCACGATGGATACAGATATGAAAATGCTTCCATCTAATCCGTATCATACCTGTTAACACACTACTACAAAAAAGCTAATTCTACACTGCACATTGTACACGGTTTTTCTAATTTTATATAAAAACCGTGTGTCAAATATGAAATTGTGAAAGGCTAAAAAATATTGGGGAATTATACACGGACACTTAGTTATAAATCAGTGTATAATTGTTTGAGAGAGCTACACGGTTTATTAGGGATCAAAAATCCGTGTGGAAAGAAACCGTGTGGAAAAGATTGAGAGAGTTACACGGATATTATACAAAAATCCGTGTATGAATTGCTACACGGATATTTGATTAAATAACCGTGTACAAATATTAAGAGAGCTACACGGTTTTTAGTTACATGTCCGTGTAGAATAGTTAGAGAGCTACACGGTTTTCTTATCAAATATCCGTGTATAAAGGGTAATGCTACACGGCTTTTTTTAATAAATAACCGTGTATAAATTGTGACAGAGCTACACGGATTGTTAAGTATAAATCCGTGTAGAAAAGCCGTGTAGGGTTTTATCCAATATAAAAGGGCCCCTTCTCTTCCAGAGACTTCTCCTTCCAGCGCCGTTTTGATCAAGTAATTAATACGCCCTCTCTCTGTTTTGAACTGAGATCTGATTTTCGCAAATTAAAGGCTAGCAGCTGGAATCTGTCATCTTTGAAGTTTTTATCCTCCCACAGCAAGCACTGGTGTCTGATAATATCCCAGCTAACAAGTGCAAAGATATCTTCCCTTATGTCAACAAGTAAGCAATAATAATTTAATTGGTTTGAATTTTTTTTCAATTATATCAAATTATAAAATTGCTATAAACATTCACTCAATTTTGTAAGGTGATGCAATATGGGCCTGCGCATGTTTCAGAAAAAGGGGTGTAACTTTTGATCCGTCCGTCGGATCGGCCTGAAATTTTGACAGGAACTCCACAACCCAAAGCCTAAAATTTCGCCCATTTTTCGGCTCAGATTCGCGATCCAACCGTCGGATCTGGACTTTTGGACCTTTCTTTATAATTTTAGCATTTTTAGGGTCTTTTATGTATCTTTTATGTATCTTTTATGCATTTTTGCAACTGTATTTCATCTACCTTTTCTTGTTACTAACTAATACCAAATTGTAATTGTAGAATGTGCCAAAGGAACCGCATTACACCAAGGAGCAGATCGACGATATCAGGTGTGTGTGGGCAAGGTGGTTTGTAACGGAATTTTGCAATGCTCAACATGGATTTCCATAATTTTGTATAATTTGGTGTATATGAATATTGTATAATTTATTGCATATGGATTTCTGGCTAATCTGAAAAATATGAATTTCTTGCTAATCTGGAAAATATGGATTTATTGCTAATCTGGAATAGTTCTGTAACAAAACTGGCTAGCAAAACTGGAGGCTAGCCGAAAAACAAAAAATACAAAAAAAAAAAAAAAATGTTCTTTCTACACAGACATTTAACTAAAGTCCGTGTAGAAAAAAAAAGAGCTACACGGACATTTAGTTAAATGTCCGTGTAGAAAGAGGAGAGCTACACGGACATTTAACTAAATGTCCGTGTAGAAAGAGTCAAGCTACACGGTTTTTTAGTTAAAAGTCCGTGTACAAAAAGAATCGTACACGGTTTTTTAGGTAATATCCGTGTAGCTCGGTAAAATGGAGAGCGACACATTCTGGTCTTTGTACACGGCTGTTTGTGAAGTTATACGTGTAGAATCTTTAAAATTGCACACGGGCAAAAGTCCGTGTGTAGTTATTGAACTAATCGTACACCCTCGATTTAAACACGGTAGGAAATCCGTGTAGCTCCTCCTTTATTGTCCGTGTATAATCTCTTTTTTTGTAGTAGTGACATCCTCCTTTTTTTAACATGAAGCCCGTAGGCACCGTTAACGAATTCATATCCAATTCGGTATCAAACAGTCGAATTTTTAAATCTAAACCGTTCTTTAATCTGACACGACTCTCAAAACAAAATCTCTTTATCTATAATAAGTACCAAATTCCATTCACTCGGTTGGCTCAGCGCGCTGGATTGTGTCACGTATATTTGTAATTCGGTGCAGTATCGGGAGGATACAAACTCGCCGTTGACGGGTCCAGATCCTCAAAAGTAACCTAACTTTTGGGTTTTCGATCGGAACCGTCCGATTCGATTCTGTCGCTCGAGATCGTCTCAGAATTTGAATCCATCGTCAGAATGTGTGCGCTCCACTTCAGAATGGATGATCTTTGATTCGAATCGGACTGTCCCGATTTAAAACCCAAAAATTGAGTTACTGGATCCGAATTCACTGTTGACACCCCTACAGTTGGCAACCAAATCCGTTTCTGCAACCAAATCCGTTTAATTTAGTGTGTAACGAGCCATATACATTTATTCAAACGGGTCCAACTGAGAAATACAGTAAGTGCATCTCATCCATTCAATACGAGGATTGGAGATAGTGCTTTTTTGTTTCTCTATGCAACCCTATCCGTGCAATCCTTGTGTTGCAACTAGATTGTAGCACTAATGGCCAAAACTCCCGAAATTTTTATTTTAACATTTTAATAAAATTCATTAATAAATTAACCATCGTTTTCGGTCAATTCCAAATTTAACACGGCCGCAGAATGCCGGAGCGGACCCATATGGGGGGTACCGCAGAATGCCGGAGCGGACCCCCATATGGGTCCGCACAATGCCGAAGCGGACCCAGGGGCCGCATAATGCCGGAGCGGTCCCTTTATTTTTTATTTTAGAAATACGAAATTGTATATATGTTAAGTGTTATTTAGTTTCGAATGTAGTTTAAATTGATTTTTGGTCGTATCGTATTTTTGGTCGTTCGTTTGAAATATTTTAGATATTTTAGATATGTGGTTTCTTTGAAATTCTTTGTGTACTCTGAGATAATAAAATCAACAAAATAAATAAATAACAACAAAATCAAACAAACAAGAAACTAATCAACGAAATAAATAAGTATCTGACAAAACATCTACCAATACTCCAAATAAGAATCTACCAATCTAACAAAACATCTAACAATCTACGGCTCTGGACTAAACATCGTCCTCGCCTTCTTCTTCCTAAACCCCCGACCCCGCCTGCATAGTGGCGTCTCGTCTGTATCTCCGGAGGATGCTGAGCTGGATGCCTGGACATCCGTAGACTGAACCGGCTCCTGGGGAACCTCCTCAATCTCGGATGTCTGCTGGACCCCAGGACCAAAACTGTGGTTTGTCCAGACTCAGCCTGCGTGAATAAAAACGCCTGTCTGGCAATAGGGTCATCGAGGAGGGAAGGGTGAGGTACCTGCTGTGAGGACTGGTCAGGGAACGGCGGGATGAGCTCTGTCTGAACATACCCTGGCTGATAGGCAGGAGGTGCTGTCTGAGTGGGACTGTAATCCAGGGAATACAGTCCATCTCCCTCCGTGCCATAATCGCACCCAATATTGAAGTCCAGGTCCTCCCCGTCTCCACCCTGTAGTAACTTACAAATTAGATAATGTATTGAATAAGAAAAAAACCACAGTTACGTATTTTAATTTAAATTATACCTCGGCAAGCTGAGTCTGGACATGTGCTGCTCGGTGCATCAACTCGGCACCTCGGTCGAACACCTGACCGACCGTCGTAGCATCATGGACGGGAGCAAACACGTCCTCATCACCAGTGTAGGGGACATAGACATCGGGCTCGTCAGATATGTCGTCGACCGCATCAACACCGCCCAAGCCAGCGCACCTCAGTAGAGAGTCGAGGCGCGCCCTGTACCCACACTGGCACACTGCGGGTACGTTGTGCTTGAGGATGACCTTCCCGAGCCTCTTCCATCCCTTGGTGACGGCCATCGTAGCCCCTATGACGCAACTCTTGACAAGATATAATGCCTGAAAATTGAAAAAATTATAAAGAAGTTGTACAATTGTAAATATTAATAATTTTGAATTTAAAACTTCAAATTAAAAATACCGTGGCTGCGAGAGGTGCGCCGGCGGGGATAATACCGTGGATCCGTCCTCTATGATCCCTCGGCTTCGGTACCCTCTCATGCGGGTTGTCGGCGATGTAGCCCTCAATGAAGATGGTGTACGCGCCGTGATCCTGATACCAATCTCTGTAAGGTCTGTACGAATTACAACAAATGTTAGATATTCCAATCAAAAAGCCATAGTTGAAGTAGTGAATTAATAAATTTCTTACACTGGCGCGACATCCATCTGACGGTCGGGCTCGGCCAATGGGGGATCTGCCTGTCCTGCCTCGAACACGTAATCGGCACGAGCAATCCCCCAGTCCTTGCCTGCAGTGGTCTCCCTGGGATGGTGCAGAGCTCGCCAGACATCCTCGCTGATCGGTGCCGGGGGCGGAGCAAGCTGGCGCATCCCGAACTGTCTCATGACCCGTCCGGGGTAATGGTGCTCGATGTTCTATATATATTAATACGTTAGACTGTTTTTATTAAATTAAGTTGATTGTGTAAATAACTAACATAAAGAAATTACGGTACCTGAAAACATATGAGCGGCACCACTGCACGCCAGAAACGCTCCTGCTGACGACATCGCTCCGGCAATATCTCAAGATATTTGATATCTCGTTATTTTGTCTACATTCCGACCGAACTTTGCTTTAAAACCTGTGTCTAAAACCATAAAAATACGTGTATTTCATTGAATATCTATAGGACATGGTACTGCTGCTCTCTCTTTCTTTGTTGCAGGAATCAGGCAAAAAAGAGGAAAGATCTGGAATCTGAAGGATAATACACGGTCTGTGCACCCTTGCATGCGGACCGTACACCTCTCGCCCAACCATTGACTGAAGACACGCATCTCCAATTCATCGGAACACAGGCACACGGTCCGTGCACTTTTGTGTGCGGACCGTACACGGCATTTCTGGAAACAGAACCCAGAATTGGAAACAGAGCCAGCTGGGGAGGTCGCGAATGGAAGGCTTTAAAAGGCGGATCTCTCTCCGAAAAAAGGTCATTCTGGATCTGAGAGCAAGTTCTAGGGCAGAGAAGCGACGGCTGGACTTGGAGAAGAGGAAAACGGAGGAAATCGAGAGATTTGCGACGTCTTTTCTTGAATTTTCGAGTTTTGTCATGAACTTCTCATTTATTTCTTGTTTTATCTTCTGTTTTTCTATGTTTGAGTAGACTTTTTAGTTTCTAGGGTTAAGATGTAGTCGAATGCTTTGTTTTATTTGCTAGTTATTGGAATTTGTGTTGAATTTTGTGATTGCTTGTTGTGTATTATTCTATTGCTTAGTTGAATTTGTTTGGATTAAATGGTTTATCGTTAGATGCATGGCCACATCTAGATGGTATTTCAAACCCTTGATATTCACTCAACCAAACTAAGTATTTGAGATAGGTTTGTGAGCCGAGAGGTGAAACCAAAGAGTAGCCGAAAGGTGAAATTTTCCTCGTATCGAAAGATCGAGAATATCTTTAGTAAACCAACACGTGACTTAGGTTAACTAGACCAATAAACGAGAGTTGAGGTTTAAAACCCTAAGAGGTAGAATTCGAGTCTTGTACCAAGTAACTAAGCCAACAAACGACAGTTGAGGATTATTACCTCAGGTACAGCCGAAATACCCCTGCACAAAAGATCGACACAGAAACCAATATGTTGCTGTATCAACTCGAGGGCCACACGGACCGTGTATGAAAGTACACGGCCCGTGCACATTACATACGACCCGTACATGGGAGTGTACGGACCGGGCACTTAGAGGCAAAGCTGAGACGAAATCTAAAACCCTAGGAACCCCTTTTTATTCATATAAAACCAAATCAATATTTACTTTGCTATTTCAAGTACTGTCATTGAACTTTAGGACTTTAAACATACCAAAAACCAACCTTTTGCAGACTTCTAGAATTTTTATACAATCTAAGTAGAATCCGATTTATTTCAACCGTCCCTGTGTTCGATACCCGATAATATACTACGTGCTAGGATTGTATACTTGCGATCTGAACCAAGAGTGTATTTAAGGTTAAAAGGTACAGCTTGCTGTACCGAAACTTTGTACTATACCTTTTTGGTGTAACAAGTTTTTGGCGCCGTTGCCGGAGACGGCATTGAAAATTTTTGGATTTTTGCTTATTTTTGCTAAATTCTAGATTTTAACTTAAATCTTTCTCTTTTTATTTTTTCTCTTACCACAGGAGCAAGCTGGAAGCTCCATACAACCTGAGGAGTAAAGGGCAACCTTCCAACACGGAAGTACCACCCGATCCGACTCAGAACCAGAACCCGAACACAGCAACTTCTGCACAACCTCCTCCGCACACGGTCCGTGCACTTGACACCCGGTCCGTGCACTCAGCCGCTGGACAACCGCTTTCTCACACGGACCGCACAACAGACACACGGTCCGTACACTCGCGTCCAGACAGAGCCATGAGCCAAAACGGGGAGGAAAGAGATGAGGAGCCGCATGTTGATCGCGACTCTGACGATGATGCAGCTGACTTCATCCCAAGGACTCTGAAGGAGTTCAATGTGCCGAGATCTGGGGATGTGAGAGGTGCTATCCGACTGCCAAGATTCGTGGGACAACAACCAAACTTCAATCCGGGAGTTATCAACATAGTGCAGCAGAACACCTACCATGGTTTGGATCATGAGGATCCACACGCTCATCTTCAGACTTTTCTTGAATGTTGCACCACAATTAAGACCAATGGGGCAACATCTGATTACATTAGACTTGCATTGTTTCCTTTTACACTTAGGGACAAAGCAAAGAAATGGTTGGGGTCACTACCTAGGGATTCCATTAACACTTGGAAAGAACTGTCCAATATGTTTTTGACCAGATTTTTCCCCATAAACGAACTGCCAAGGTAAGAACCCAACTGACCAGCTTTAGGCAAAGGTCCGATGAACCCCTAAACGAGGCTTGGGAAAGGTTTAGGGAGTTACAATATTCTTGTCCACATCATGGTATACCAGACTGGTTGTTAATCCAAACTTTCTATGATGGTTTAACAGAAAGCACTCGCACATCTGTTGATGCTGTTGCAGGTGGAGCCTTGATGGAAAGAGAGCCTCAAGAAGCGATGAACTTGATCGACAGCATGGCTCAAAACCAACAATGGTCCGGTCGCGACAATTCCAGACCTGGAGGAGGCGGCCGATTTGAGGTCGATCAGATCACGGCTCTTACCGCCAAGATGGATGCCATGCAGAAGGCTTTCGACAATATGAGTGTCAAATCTGTTGGGAACCACCAATCACAGCCGGATTCTTGTGCTATGTGTGGGGAGGGGCATTCCTACGAGCATTGCCCATTGGCACAGAGAGACGATGAAGAGACCGAACAAGTCAACTCTCTCAACAGCGAGCCATCTTACTTCCCGAAACCTCCATTCAACCGAACTTACTCCAAGGATCCGGTTGAGCAACAAAATTGGAGATGGAAGCAGAACCCCTCTTACAACAACAATCCTTTCAACAATTCTTCGAGCAGTAACAACAACAACAACCGCAACTTCTACCACAATGCCAACTTCAACAACTCGAACAACCGCCCACCTCATCTGTTCCACCAAAGCCGTATGTTGCTCCCGCTGTGAGCGACTTCATGCACGAGCAAAGGAAGATGAACCAAATGATGTTCGAGCAGATGCAAGCGATGAATGCTCAGTTGGCAGGTATGGCTGCTCTAAACACCAAGATGATGGAGGCACAATTTGGGCAAAGCTCTTCAAGCCAACCACAACCTGGTAAGCCTCCCAGCCAACCAGAGGTGAACCCGAGAGCAGAGGCTAAGGCGCTTACATTGCGAAGCGGGACCAGTTATCAAGGACCAGCCATGCCCACTGACCCACCAGTTGCCAAGTACAACGGACCGTGCAGAAGTTACACGAACCGTGCAGACACCACCAGCTGAAGATATTGTTTCACCACCATCCGACAGTACACGGACCGCACAACCCACCGAAACTACTGTGCACACGGACCGCACAGATAGTACACGGCCCGTGCAGGATGATTCTGGCAGACAGAAAGGTAAAGGACCCGAGAAATCGCCACCTTATCGGCCGCATGTTCCTTTCCCTCAGAGATTAGCTGAGACCAGACTCAACGAACAATTCTCCAAATTCATTGAAGTTATCAAACAATTGCATATCACCATTCCATTCACCGATGCCTTGACCCAAATGCCAACCTATGCGAAATTTCTCAAGCACATCCTCTCCAACAAGCGAAGCTTGGGGGGACGTGAGACGGTGAAACTCACGGAACAGTGCAGTGCGATTTTGAGAAACGAGCTCCCGCCAAAACTAGAGGACCCTGGCAAATTCTCCATTCCTTGCACAATCGGAAAAGCCACGATCAAGAAAGCCCTATGTGATTTGGGGGCTAGCGTGAGCCTCATGCCACGCACAATTTATGAACGAATGGGTGTAGGCGAGCTCAAGTCCACACGGATGACCTTGCAACTGGCGGATTCTTCAGTTAGACTTCCACTTGGCATAGTGGAAGACGTGCCAGTTCAGGTTGGTAAGTTCTATGTGCCAGCCGACTTTGTTGTCATGGAGATGGAAGAAGACAAAGAAGTCCCTATCATTCTGGGACGACCTTTTCTGAGAACGGCTGGTGCAATCATTGATGTGCACAAAGGGACTCTCACACTCAACATCGGGAACGAGAAAGTCAGCTTCCAAATCGATTGAGCAATGAAATACCCGTCTCAAGAATCTTGCTTTAGGATCGATGCGATCGAAGAATGTTTAACCGAATTGGCGGAAGAGAACTTTCTGGAGCAATTCAACCACTCGCTAAGGTACCACAATGAATTTTTATCTGAATTGCAGGTTGAAACAAGCGAGTTGGAGTCAATTTGTGCAGCGGAAGTAACATTTGACAGTCTGGAGGAACCTACACACGGACCGCACACTTCACACACGGACCGTGCACCAGAGTCAGAAAAGCTGGAGACTGAGGCACACGGAGCGGACAATTCCCACACGGAGGCAGATGCAGTACACGGACCGCACACTTCTCACACGGACCGTGCACCTGCCCAGACAGAGCAACCCGCTCCTGAACTCAAGCCCCTTCCAGCTAATCTAAGGTATGAGTTCCTTGGCCCAAACAAGTCTTGTCCTGTGATTGTAAATGCAGGCTTAAATTCCGATGAGACCGCCAAGCTATTGGAGAAATTAAAAATTCACAAAGGTGCGATCGGATACTCAATCAAGGACTTGAAGGGAATCGACCCGAAGATTTGCACGCACAGAATTTTGCTGGAAGATGATCACAAGCCATCTGTGGAGCACCAAAGACGGCTCAACCCCAATCTAAAAGAGGTAGTAAAGAAAGAAATCTTAAAACTTCTTGAAGCAGGTATTATCTACCTTATTTCTGACAGCAAGTGGGTGAGCCCTGTCCATGTGGTGCCAAAGAAAGGAGGGGCGACGGTAGTAAAGAATCACAAGGATGAGCTGATCCAGACGCGAGTTGTGACTGGCTGGAGGATGTGCATAGACTACCGGAAGCTCAACACAGCCACACGCAAGGATCACTTTCCATTGCCTTTTGTTGACCAACTCCTTGAAAGGCTTGCAAATCACTCTTACTTTTGTTATCTTGATGGTTATTCTGGTTTTTTCCAAATTTCCATCCATCCATTGGACCAAGAAATGACCACCTTTACATGCCCATATGGTACCTATGCATACCGTAGGATGCCCTTTGGTCTATGTAATGCACCAGCGACCTTTCAAAGAGCCATGATGGCTATCTTTTCTGATTTCATTGAAAAAGAGGTCGAGATTTTTATGGATGACTTTTCTGTATATGGTACTACCTTTGATTCATGTTTATCTAACTTGTGTAAGATTTTGCAGAGATGCGAAGAAGTGAATCTCATTCTCAATTGGGAGAAATGCCACTTCATGGTCCAAGAAGGTGTTGTGCTAGGACATGTTGTCACATCCAAAGGGATCGAAGTTGATAAGGCGAAGATTGAGGTGATAGAGAAGCTCGAGATTCCAACAAATGTGAAAGGAGTTCGAAGCTTTCTAGGTCATGCGGGGTTCTACTGCTGCTTCATCAAGGACTCTCGAAAATCGCGAAACCACTGACCAATTTACTCATTAAATATTCTGACTTTGTTTTTACAGATGATTGTGTCAAGTCTTTTTGCAGTTTAAAGGAAGCGCTCATCTCAGCACCTATCTTGCAGCCCACCCGACTGGTCCTTACCATTCGAGCTCATGTGTGATGCGAGCGACTATGCAGTTGGGGCAGTTCTTGGGCAGAGGAAGGATAAGAAGCCGTGCGCCATTTACTATGCTAGCAAGGTGCTAGACCCCGCCCAGATGAACTACACAACAACGGAGAAGGAGCTTCTAGCCATTGTGTTTGCCCTCGACAAGTTCAGATCATACTTGGTCGGCTCAAGAATCATAGTCTACACGGACCACGCCGCACTCAGGTATCTTTTAAGTAAGAAAGACGCAAAACCCAGATTGATTAGATGGATTCTTCTTTTGCAGGAGTTCGATCTTGAAATTAGAGACAAGAAGGGAATCGAAAACTCAGTGGCAGACCATCTATCCCGACTTCGCTGGGAAGACGAAAGCAATGTCAACCTGCCAATCAATGAATCATTTCCCGACGAACAACTCCTATCCATCTGCTCTCTGGAAGCCCAGCATACGGTCCGCACAGATCATCACACGGTCCGTGCACCTCGACACACGACCCGCACATATCCATACACGGACCGTGTACTCTCCATCCAGACAACTCCTTGGTACGCAGATTTCACGAACTATCTTGCTTCTGGGGTGTTGCCTGCCACCATGACCTACCAGCAGAGGAAAAAGTTCAAAACAGATGCCAAGTATTACTTTTGGGAGGAGCCATTCCTCTTCAAAGTTGGAGTCGATAGCATATTCCGACGCTGTGTCCCACATGAAGAGACACGTTCCATTCTGGCACACTGCCACTCATCCGCTTACGGAGGACATGCCTCGTTCTCCAAGACAGCTGCTAAGGTATTACAATCTGGTTTTTATTGGCCCTCTCTTTTTAAAGATGCAAGATCTTTTGTTTTAGCTTGTGATCAATGTCAGAGGACCGGTAACTTAACCAAGCGAAGTGAGATGCCTCTTAACTCCATTCTTGAGGTGGAGATCTTTGATGTCTGGGGCATTGATTTTATGGGACCGTTCCCATCATCTCGCGGGTATGAGTATATCTTGGTAGCAGTGGACTACGTGTCCAAATGGGTTGAAGCTATGGCATGTCATAAGGCCGATTCAAATGCAGTAAAGCGGCTATTCACAGAAATCATTTTTCCTCGCTTTGGAGTGCCTCGAGCCGTTATCACTGACGGAGGGAAGCACTTCATCAATCGACAAATTCGACAGTCTTCTGAGCCGACATGGGGTCACACATAAGGTATCTACCTCTTATCACCCTCAAACTAATGGTCAAGCTGAGATTTCTAACAGGGAGATCAAGTCTATCTTGGAGAAGACTGTTGCGAGAACAAGGAAGGATTGGGCATCGAAGTTGAGCAATGCATTATGGGCTTACCGAACTGCCTTCAAAACACCGATCGGCATGAGCCCCTACAAACTGGTATACGGAAAGCCGTGTCACTTGCCGGTGGAGATTGAACACAAGGCATTTTGGGCCACACGAGCAATCAACATGGACATGCTAGCAGCTGGGGAGAAGCGCATCCTTGACTTGCACGAGTTGGAGGAGATGCGCCTACATGCCTATGAGAATGCAAGGATCTACAAAGAGAGGACCAAGCGAGTTCATGACAAGCGCATCGCACCTCGTGAATTCAGGGAAGGAGAACTTGTACTCTTATTTAATTCTAGATTAAGGCTTTTTCCAGGAAAACTCAAATCTAGATGGTCCGGCCCATTCGAAGTGAAGAAGGTGTATCCTTTCGGTGCAATTGAAATTGGGAATGAAGAATGCGGGACCTTCAAGGTCAATGGTCAGCGTCTCAAGCACTACATCGCTGATCACTCACAAAATGAGCGGTTTGTTCAGAATCTTTCTGACTACGCTACTGCCGAGACTTAGAGACAGGTGGTCAAGCTCGAGACCTAAAACAAGCGCTTCTTGGGAGGCAACCCGAGCCCCTTTTTACTTTACTTGCACTTTAAAATAGTTTCATTTTTTTTTAGTTTTCTGCATATTTTTAATTTTATCATTTGCATGTAATTTTTCTTGTTTTGAACTTAGAAAGATCAGGTTGGAGAAATACAGAACTCATCGAAGCACACGGATCGCACATACCACTGCACGGTCCGCATACGAATTTTGTCAGAAAAGAGGAGTACACAGTCCGCACATAATTATGCATGGTCCGTGCACGCGCAAACCGAGGCAGATGAAAGATTGCGCCTCTTTACGCGTACGTTATCTCACCCTATCCTTTTTATTTCACATCCTCTCCATTTCTCATCTTCTCTAAACCCACCCCTTCTCTCCGCCTCATTCCCCTCTCCTCCATCTCTCTCTATTTTTCTCAAAAATCCATTGAGACCGTGCCTCACTCCACCCCTGTGCGAAACCACCACCTCTTCCGCCTGCAGCCGCCGTCACCTCCCCATCTCTCTCTCACCGCAGCCGCCTTCCATCTCTCAACCGCCACCTATCCAAGGCTGAACCACCACTCTTCACGAGCCAGCAACCCTCCATCTTTCTCCACCACAGATCTCCACCGCAGCCGCTACTTCGCGAAACCCTAGCCTCCCCTCTCCCTGTCTCTCCGTTTCCCCGAGAACCCGACTCCCGCCGAAACTCTAACCTCATGCGGTCCGTGTAAGGACTCACACGTCCCGTGCATCATTCCACACGACCCGTACACTTCACTACACGGTCCGTGCAAAACACCAACAGAGACAACAGCCATGAACCGCGAACGCCGCACGAAGAGAGCCCACGACAGGCCGCGCACACCAACACCTCCACCATCACCTGAGCCAGAACGATACGACAGTGACAGTTTCGAGCACTCCTCTGGTGAGTACACTGATTCTGCTGAACAATATGAAGCAATTTTCTTTCAAATTCCCACCCGTCGAATGTTGGCTTCTCTCAAAATACTCCGGCGAAAGAAGTACGAAAATACTCGCCGGATTGACATCGACGCACTCAAAAGCTTAGGGGTAGCAGATCAGTTCCTCCGGCTCACTGAGAGGATAGGCATCACACAGACTTTCTGGGACATTGAAGCAGACTCTTACAGGAAGCTAACACAAGAGTTCCTCTCATCCCTCGAGCTCAAGACGGACAATGAAGGTCAGTCCTACATTAAATTCCGTATGTGTAATGAGACTCACCATATCTGGCTTCCAACATTGCACGCTTGGTTCGGTTTCCATCCCGAGCCAGAGACTGACCAAGTCTATTTTCGCCACCACATGACAAAAGACCACTTCTGGAACCTAATCACCGGCATGACACGACCAGAGACGAACAACAAGGACTACAAAGGCCACAGAATCACTCATCCAGTCCTTCGTTGCCTTCAGCGCGCGCTCGCTCATACCATCTATGCGTGTGGCGAGACGGTCGCCCGCACCAACATTGACGATCTCATCATGCTGGACAACATGCTCCGCCCTGATAATGACCTGGTACGTCCCGACTTTATGATTCTCATGATTAGGCGCTGGCTGGCCATCCAGCAGTCAAGAAAGATAGGGGGAGTAGTCTCATGCGGTGCCTACATCACTTACATCGCCCATCGACTTGGGTTACGCATTGAGGGCGATGACCTATGCAAAGGTCCCACCAATCTAGATTTAGAGGCATTCGCTATGATCCAGTTCATCAAGACCAAGAAAGGTGCTGCCGGCCACAGCGATAGACACTACTGGCGCATGCCGGATGGTACTCAGCACCGTCTCCCACTCGACGCACCACTCTCCTTCACAGACACGAGCACTTGGCTCTACACAGGACCACGACAGGCTCAGCCACCACCACACCCACCTCCTTTTGCTGACGCGACTATGCATGATGCTCCCGACTTCTCCCAGCATATGCATGCCTCTTCCTCTGCTGCTACACACCCCACCGACCCACCATTCAGGACTTGTACCGTCTCATGGCTGATATGAGAGCCACTCAGCTACAGCAGATGGACATCTACCGCCAGCAGGATGAGCGACTCACGGAGATTGAGGCTGAGCTGCGCCGTTGGCGTCCCGACCCCTGATCAGGTTTGTTTCCTTTTCCCCTAGCTTTATATTTGTCTTTCTACCTGTCTTGAAGCATTGCGGACAATGCTCGGACTAAGCTTGGGGGGGAGAACTTTGCATTTAGGACATGTTTACCTTTTCTTGCATTTTATTTTGCTTTTTGGACGATAAATTTGTGTGATTGCTGAAATTAGGGACTTGTGTAAAAATTTTGGGCAAATAACTGGGATTACCTTGAATACACGGGCCGTGCACTCTAGCATACGGGCCGTGCACTAACCCCATAGTTGACCAAAGAATAGTATGAGATGAGATGTTTTGAGAAATTGAAAAAATGAAAAGTTGAACTATATCGAGAAAACCATTTTTAAACTGAATTGTGCCTTTCAAACAGGGAAATGGGGATTTAAAATAAAGAAAGATTGGGATATCCATTGGTATGAGTAAATACCATTGGATGTGTGTATTCATGGTGTATGCGAAAAATAGAAAAATAATGAAAATTAATGAAAAGATGGAGAACATAAGAGTACTGGCAATAAGTCCTATTGGGCGCCTTTGAGCTCATCTCCCAAACTTAGAAAAGAAAAGAACTTTTGCGTACATCAACACACGAAGTCCGCGACTTTCTAACCTAAGCTTGTGCTAAGCTTGGGGGGGTATGAAAAATAAAATCACCTCACACGAGGGCATAATTTCAGTAAAATAATGAAAAATTGATAAATTCAAATAACTAGTTTTTGCAAATATTAGGCATCTCGAAACATGGAGTTCATTAGTTAAGTTGTGGGGTGAATCAAAACTGATCAAGGAAAGTCCAAATTTCCCAAATGGATTCTCAAGTTCCTAACGAAAGCAAGATCATGCAAATTTTTCGTTTTCGCATTTAGGAACTTAATTTGCATTTAGGAAAAACCAGCTCGATACCTAAGTTGAGATTTTCTGCTTGAGGACAAGCAAGATTTCAGCTTGGGGGGATTTGATATCTCGTTATTTTGTCTACATTCCGACCGAACTTTGCTTTAAAACCTGTGTCTAAAACCCATAAAAATGCGTGTATTTCATTGAATATCTATAGGACATGGTACTGCTGCTCTCTCTTTCTTTGTTGCAGGAATAGGGCGAAAAAGAGGAAAGACCTGGAATCTGAAGAATAATACACGGTCCGTGCACCCTTGCATGCGGACCGTACACCTCTCGCCCGACCATTGACTGAAGACACGCATCTCCAATTCATCGGAACACAGGCACACGGTCCGTGCACTTTTGTGTGCGGACCGTACACGGCATTTCTGGAAACAGAACCCAGAATTGGAAACAGAGCCAGCTGGGGAGGTCGCGAATGGAAGGCTTTAAAAGGCGGATCTCTCTCCGAAAAAAGGTCATTCTGGATCTGAGAGCAAGACCTAGGGCAGGGAAGCGACGGCTGGACTTGGAGAGGGAGAAAATGGAGGAAATCGAGAGATTTGCGACGTCTCTTCTTGAATCTTCGAGTTTTGTCATGAACTTCTCATTTATTTCTTGTTTTATTTTCTGTTTCTCTATGCTTGAGTAGACTTCTTAGTTTCTAGGGTTAGGATGTAGTTGAACGTTTTGTTTTACTTGCTAACTTATTGGAATTTGTGTTGAATTTTGTGATTGCTTGTTGTATATTATTCTATTGCTTAGTTGAATTTGTTTGGATTAAATGGTTTATCGTTAGATGCATGGCCACATCTAGATGGTATTTCAAACCCTTGATATTCACTCAACCAAACTAAGTATTTGAGATAGGTTTGTGAGCCGAGAGGTGAAACCAAAGAGTAGCCGAAAGGTGAAATTTTCCTCGTATCGAAAGATCGAGAATATCTTTAGTAAACCAACACGTGACTTAGATTAACTAGACCAATAAACGAGAGTTGAGGTTTAAAACTCTAAGAGGTAGAATTCGAGTCTTGTACCAAGTAACTAAGCCAACAAACGACAGTTGAGGATTATTACCTCAGGTACAGCCGAAATACCCCTGCACAAAAGATCGACACAGAAACTAATATGTTGCTGTATCAACTCGAGGGCCACACGGACCGTGTATGAAAGTACACGACCCGTGCACATTACATACGGCCCGTACATGGGAGTGTACGGACCGGGCACTTAGAGGCAAAGCTGAGACAAAATCTAAAACCCTAGGAACCCCTTTTTATTCATATAAAACCAAATCAATATTTACTTTGCTATTTCAAGTACTGTCATTGAACTTTAGAACTTTAAACATACCAAAAACCAACCTTTTGCAGACTTCTAGAGTTTTTATACAATCTAAGTAGAATCCGATTTATTTCAACCGTCCCTGTGTTCGATACCCGATAATATACTACGAGCTAGGATTGTATACTTGCGATCTGAACCAAGAGTGTATTTAAGGTTAAAAAGTACAGCTTGCTGTACCGAAACTTTGTACTATACCTTTTTGGTGTAACACCGTTGAAACGTTTTAATTAAATTGTAAGATTTAGAAATCCTGTTTTTGATCAAATTTTTACAGAGTCAATCGTTTTGAAACGTTTTAAAACATTGGGAATGTTTTATAATCGCTGGTAACGCTTTAACTAAACTCGCAGGACTTGGAAAATCGAGTTTTAATTTTGAAAACGTCTGGAACATTTTAACAAACGTCTGGGACGTTTTAGGGTCCAGCAGCACAATTTTTTTTTTTTTTTTTTTTACGTAACATTTCTCCCACCCTTAAAATAAAGTTCAGTCCTTTGAACTGAATTGCATACCTGAAGTGTCGAACAGTTCTGGGTACTTCTTTCGGATACTTGCCTCAAGTTCCCACGTCGCTTCTTTATCCGAGTGGCGTCCCCATTGTATAAGAACCAGCTTGATCACTTTGCTTCGAAGTCGTTGTTCTTTTCGGTCCAATATCCGCATCGGTTCTTCTTGATAAGATAGGTCGTCTCGGATGGGCAAGTCTGAGTGATCAATACAATGAGATGGATCTCGCACATATCGGCGTAATTGTGACACGTGAAATACCGGATGAACTCGGTCCCACGCGGGAGGTAACGAAAGCTCATATGCCACAGGTCCAACTCGTTGCGTGATCTGAAATGGTCCAATATACCGGGGTCTTAACTTACTCGAAACACCGAATCGATGCACGCCTCTAACGGGAGAAACTCGAAGCCACACGTGATCTCCTTCTTGAAATTCCAACGGTCTTCGATGAATATCGGCGTATTTCTTTTGTCGCTCCTGAGCTGATTTAAGCCGACTCAAAACAACCTTTGTCTTTTCGGCCACTTCCTGTATCATCTGGGGTCCGGTAGGTGAGTACGTACTTGCGGGTCCCCACCATAACGGAGTACGACACTGCTGTCCCGTAAGTGCCTCTTGTGGTGACATTCTGATACTCGAATGGTAGCTATTGTTGTATGCGAACTCTACCAAGTACAGTGATCGATCCAAGAGCCTCGGAAACTTAGGGCACATGATCGAAGCATATCTTCCAACGTTTGTATCGTGCGCTCGGATTGGCCATCTGTTTGCGGATGATGTGCGGTACTGAATCTTAACTTTGTACCCATGGACTCTTGAAAACTTCCCCAAAAACGCGAGGTAAAACGAGTGTCTCGGTCAGAGATGATATTTCGTGAGCAACCATGGTATTTAAATTGATATTGCAAGAACAACTCAACCAATTCTTTTCCGGTTGTATCAGTCCGTAGTGGAATGAAGTGTGCAATTTTGGTCAGTCTATCCACTATAACCCAAATGGAGTCGTATCGTCCAACAGTCCTCGGGAAACCGGACACGAAATCCATGGTAAACGATTCAAACTTATATGCGGGTATCTCAAGGGGCTTTAGTAGTCCCGCCCTCTTTCGTTTATCGGCTTTGACTTGCTGACAAACTTGGCATTTCTCGACGTAGCTCTGAACATTTCTCTTCATCTTTGGCCACCACAAGTGTCGCTTCAAATCTTGATACATCTTGACTTCACCGGGATGAATGGTATATCCCGAGTCATGTGCCTCGGATAGGATCAACTTCTTTAACTCCGAGTCATTAGGAATGCATATACGGTCATGGAATCGTAGGATACCATCTTCGTAGAGTCAAAAGGGTGAGTCTTCACCAGATTCAGAATGTTTTCGAAATTGCTGACATTTAGGGTCCTCCTGTTATGCTACTCGAATACGCTCATGTAATTCTGGTCGTACCTCAACTGCAGCCATAATAATAGATGCAAATGCGGATGTACCAACACTAGCTCTATCTCCAATCCAACGAGATGATGTTTCTAACGCGAACTCGCGGGATGCACCCACGTATAAACTCATCCTTCGCATTTCCTCGAGAAGATGTGTCTCACTTGTAATAATAGATGCCAGATTTATCTGACTCTTCCTGCTTAGCGCATCTGCTACCACATTCGCCTTTCCTGCGTGATACTGAATGTCCAGATCATAGTCCTTCATCAATTCCAACCATCTCCTCTGTCTCAAGTTCAACTCTCTTTGAGTAAAAATATACTTTAAACTTTGGTGATCCGTGTAGACACGGCATCTGGCTCCATACAAATAGTGTCGCCAAATCTTCAATGCGAAAATCATTGCTGCTAACTCCAAATCATGTGTCGGATAATTCTGTTCATGCGGCCGTAACTGTCGAGATGCATATGTAATAACGTGTTCATCTTGCATCAATACACATCCCAAACCCGATCGAGATGCATCGGTATAGACGGTATATTCCTTGTCAGTAATTGGCATTGCGAGAATCGGTGCAGATACCAATCGACTCTTCAATTCTTGGAAACTCTGATCTTGAGCGGTGCCCCACTCAAATTTCACACCCTTATGCAACAACTTCGTGAGAGGACTAGCCAACTGTGAGAACCCGAGTACAAATCGTCGGTAATACCCGGCTAGACCCAGAAAACTACGAATCTCCGTAACTGTCTCCGGTCTCTTCCATTCGGTCACAGCCCGAATCTTTTCTGAATCCACCGCCAACCCTTCTCCTGAAATCACGTGACCTAGAAATGTCACTTTATCAAGCCAAAACTCGCACTTGGAAAATTTTGCGAACAGTTGATGCTCTCGTAACCTCTGCAACACTATTCGTAAATGTATCTCATGTTCCTCTCGTGTCTGCGAATACACCAATATGTTATCGATAAAAACCACCACTGTAGAATCCAATAGATCATGGAACACTCGGTGCATAAGGTCCATAAAGGCGGCCGGGGCATTCGTTAGCCCAAACGGCAGGACTAAGTACTCATAATGCCCGTAGCGTGTACGGAAGGCCGTCTTATCTACATCACTCGGACGTATTCTTAGCTGATGGTACCCCGTCCTCAAATCTATTTTGGAGTAAATAGAAGATCCCTGCAACTGGTCAAACAAATCATCAATGCGAGGTAACGGGTATCTGTTTTTGACTGTTACCTTGTTCAATTCGCGATAGTCGATACATAACCGCAAGGTCCCATCTTTCTTCTTCACAAACAACACGGGAGCACCCCATGGAGACGTGCTTGGTCTAATGAACCCGCTTTCCAGCATCTCTTCTAATTGTGCCTTAAGTTCTTTCAATTCCGCAGGAGCCATGCGATATGGAGTCTTAGAAATTAGTGTCGTGCCTGGTATCAATTCTATACCAAATTCGACTTCTCGTTCGGGTGGTAGTCCAACTATCTCGTCCGGGAACACATCCACGAATTCTGAAACCACCGGGATAGTATAAATCTCGGGAACTTCCGTAGTAGTGTAAACTATCGCCGCCAGATATGCGCTGCACCAGGAATCAATCAAATGCCTAACTTCTATAGCTGAAATACAAGGCATTAAATCTCCTATCTTTCTACATCTGAGTATGCATGACATACCTCTCGAAGATGCAAATGAATCATGCGATGCGGGCAATCGATTGTCGCTGCATGTCGTGTTAACCAATCCATCCCTAATAGAACATCATATCCAGTAATATCCATAACTAACATGTCTATCTCGAGATCCCTTCCATCGACTCTGACTCGTCGGTTTCGGCATATCGTGATTGCTCGGTCAGTAGAACCGAAAGGGGCTTGAACACTAATAACTTTGTTACCAGTCTCAGTTGGCCAATGACATTTCTTCACCAATGCCTTCGATACGATGGAATGGCTACACCCGGTATCTATCAAACAATAAGCACTATGATCCGAGATAGAAAGTATGCCTGTCATCACATCGGCCTGAGAATCAGGAGGTATCATGTCATCACCCTCACCTAGAGTCTCTGTCGCGTCATGTGCAACCTCCGATACAACAAGCGCATGTGCAGACACTCGTCCTCCAGTCCTGCCTCCGCTGAACTGAGGAACACCTCGACCACGGGATGGTGATCCACCCTGCCCACGTCCTGCAGGTCCTCCAGCACCACTGTCCCTCTGAAATCCCAATGCAGCGTTCGGGCACTCTCTCGCCCAATGATCTCCGCTGCCACATGTAAAGCATGCGTGGTTGAGACGTCTGCACTCTTGTTCAGAATGTGCCTGGTTGCATGAACGGCACCACATTGGAGCAAAACCCGGCCTGAATCCGGGTGTTGCTATCTGTCTGGGAGGGGGTCGAGCAGTCGACGGGCCTCCCCCTGACCTCACCTTCTGCCTGTTCTGATCCTCTCTCTGCTTGATATTTCTTTCTGTCATCTGTATTTTCCTCATCTTATTATGCATCTCTACCTGCTCTGCATGATCCATCACCGCCTGAAGCTCAGTAACTACTGGGGTATCTACAATCATCGATATACCTCCATCCAACCCATCCAGGTACTGCCTACGGTACCTTTCCGCATCATTCCGCACATCTGCTGCATACCTTGACAAGCCGAGGAAGTCATTGTTATACTCTGCCACTGGTCGCCCATTCTGCCTTAGGTCTAGAAATTTCCTCCTCAACGCCTCTCGCTGTAAGTTACTTAGAAATCGTCGAGTGAACTGTTGCTCAAACCACTCCCACGGAATCTTTACCTCCTCCCCGACATAACTACGTCGGGCTCCATCCCACCAGAATCTTGCCTCACTCTCTAACTGCTGCTCTACCAGCTCCACCCTATCTTCCTCAGGTGCTCGACATAAAATCAACTTTGTATTAACATTAGCGAGCCATTCTTCTGCTACGGCATACCCACTGGTGCCATCAAAACGAGGTGGATTAAGACGCATGAAAGAGTCGTACAACCTCCTGAACTCCTCAGGAGCACCTCTGTGAACCTCAGGTACCGCATCACGCCTCTCTGCCTGGCGACCTCTCTCGTAAGCCGCAATCAACCTCTCATCTAAATCGCGATCCCGGTCCTGCACACCTCTAGGTCCAAGATCAGCTCCCTGAACATTAGGCCCCGCAGGTCCAGTCTCAACTCCACGAGCGGCTGGTTCGATAATTGGATCCTGAATATTATCAAGATCTCTCGTTCGGGGTCGTCCCCTACCTCGACGTCTTTCCATAATTCTAATTAAGGAGAAAGAATTCATTAAGTTTGTATTTACTTATTACTATACTAGATAAGTCGTTAATCTTGATGGTCCAATTATAACGTACCCCCCTCAGTATCCTATCAGTCTGGTTAGGGCTTAAACCTATGCTCTGATACCACCGAAGGGAACTGTCACACCCCGCAGCCATGAGTAGTGACAGAGCCCCGCCGTAAGCATACAACTCCATGTATGCTTACAAGGTAATTACGATATAACTCATAATCATCACAATAAAATAATAAAACAAGTCCATATAATAATCCAGGTACAAAATGTCTGGTAAAAGTAGAACATACCACATGTATCTCATACGGATACTAACCATAAGATATGACCTAGAGAACTATCCAACAAAAATATATATACATCTATAGTCAAATAACAAAAGAACTACTAAGGTAATATGGTGAAATATACCAAAGGCCTACTACTCATGTGCCTCCCCAGAATCAGTCGTATCACAACCTGTAAAAAGAACCCAAAGGGTGGGGGTGAGAATAATTTCTCAGTGCGAATTTGCCACAATCAGGTTATTGGACTTGCAATCAGAATCCATATCCAAAAATGAAACCCATACAAAAGTATATTAACAGTTCTATATCAGTATATAAATGAATGCATATGCTCGACAACAATAATCAAATGAATCACAACTTACGGAATTTCCAAGATGAAGTTCAAGCAAACACATATTTTGGCCTAACTCATTTTTACTAAGGCTGGTAGCACCTACAGACGTCCCACCGAGCTGGATCCTTTATCTGACCCTCATCTGTAGGGTTACTGACGCCTACAGATGTTCCACCGAGCTGGACCCTTTATCTGACACCCATCTGCAGTGCTTTGGCTTAACCGTTTACTAAAGTCTGGTTCCCAGTCAGCTATACAACTCAACTTTACGATGCATTTCACACAGAATCAAGGTCAGCCATACGGCTCAACCTTGCAAGTCTCATTCACATAGGATCAAAATCAGCTCAAAGCCTTGCAACAATTCATAAACAGGTCACGGATAGGTCACCGTCACCTTATCTAAGCCACCTATACAGGTCAGCATGGCAAATTCATAAACAGGTCAACAGATAGGTCACCGTCACCTTATCCAAGCTACCTCTACGGGTCAGCATGGCAAATTCATAAACAGGTCAACGGATAGGTCACCGTCACCTTATCCAAGCCACCTATACAGGTCAGCATGGCAACTTCATAAACAGGTCAACGGATAGGTCACCGTCACCTTATCCAAGCCACCTATACAGGTCAGCATGGCAAATTCATAAACAGGTCAACGGATAGGTCACCGTCACCTTATCCAAGCTACCTCTACGGGTCAGCATGGCAAATTCATAAACAGGTCAACGGATAGGTCACCGTCACCTTATCCAAGCTACCTCTATGGGTCAGCATGGCAAATTCGTAAACAGGTCAACGGATAGGTCACCGTCACCTTATCCAAGCTACCTCTACAGGTCAGCCTAGCAGATTCATTTCACATATAGAACAATAAAAAGAACACATCAATCGACAACCATACGAATATGCAAATCTACCTTTTCACAACAATTCAGTTTTAACCAGATTAGTTTATGCACATGATTCACACAATTCAAATTATGCAACATGAATTCCAAATTATGCAACAATCAAACATGCAACATGAATTCCAAATTATGCAACAATCAAGCATCCAACATGACAATCGAGAAGAATTTAATTTCTGAAAATGTAACATCAAACAAGTCCAAGAACTCCGCACCTGATTACGAAGAGCGTATCTCACTTATGGTTCAGAGTCTCGAAAGGTCCTGCAAAATCTTGCTCAACCGAGCCTACACCAATTTACACCTCTCTTTGTTGGATTAGCCTAGATTAACCACAACTCTTCTCAAATTTTTGGATTTGAACCAAACCCTAAATAGAAAACCAAGATTAAGATGAAATTGAGAAAGGAATTACCAAATTGACAACATAGAAGCTTAATGGAGATGAATTACTCAAAACTTATACAAAAATTTCAGATTTGAGGCAAAACCCCAACAATGGAGAAAATTTCAGATCTTGAGAAGAGATGAGAGAAAGGAAATACTAATGGAGAGCTAAATAGCTACTAGAAGGAGAAATAGACCGCCATTTCCATTCCTCTCGTAAATTTTTCAAGGGTTTCGGTGAAATTTTGAGGGAGAAGAGGGGTTTTCTCCTTCTCTTTCTTTGGGAGGCACACACAAGGGGAAGGGCAGACCACAGGGAGAATGAGGGGAGAGAGAGATAATTTTGCAAAATAGACCCTGATCGAGTTCAGGAAATACCATAAAACGTTTTGGACGTTTTTTCAAAACCGTTGTAACGTTTTAATTAAATTCTAAAATTTAGAAATCCTGTCTTTGATCAAATTTTACAGAGCCAATCGTTTCGAAACGTTTTATAACGTTGGCAACGTTTTATAATCGTTGGTAACGATTTAACTAAACTTGCAGGAATTGAAAAATCGAGTTTGAATTTTGAAAACGTCACAACGTTTTAACAAACGTTTGGAACGTTTTGGGGTCCAACAGCACCAATTTTTTTTTTTTTTGTAACGTAACAGGGTTGGATCAGCAAAATCAATAATTGCATCTACTCTGCTGTCGGTTGGTGACACAGTAAGTTGCAGGAATGGTCCTTGCAGTGCATCATGCTTATCCAGTTCTGGTACCTATTGTTTGAATCTTGGGGTGTAAACGGAGCGTACTTTGAGCGGATAATGTTAATATTAAATTAATATCAATACCAATACAAATAGTAAATGGATGTTAAAATTTAAAATCAATTCTGTCTTAAACGGATACGAAGCAGATAAATACGAATACAAATACAAAACAGATAATTGTTGGACAATTGAGTTATATGAATAATTAACTTGTATAATGTAATACAATTATTATAATAAAAACAAACTTTTTTTAGGAATGCAAAAAAAGAAAAAAAAATATAGTCCACAAGGGGAATCAAAATATAAGTTGAGGACTTTATATACTAGGACCTCACAATTCACGTGAAGTCTTTCAATCACATATTCACATTGCCTGGCCTTTGAAAATTAAGGAAAGCGGATTCCGATAATTGATATTATCTGCTTCTCCAACTGCTTCGTTTTCCTCTGGATAGAACCGGATATCTGATCCATTTACGAATCATCAAATTTATTTGTTCGGAATTAAGATTTGTTCTTCATATTTAGAAATAATCGAAACTCGCATCTGCAAAATTATCTGCTCCGTTTATTTGTATATATTCAGACCATAAGCGAATACGGAGCGGATGCAGACAGATATTACATGCTCAGTTTTCACCACTATTTTTGAAGCATTTTTGGAGTCTGGTAATTTGAGTATTTATTATTCTCCGTGTTGCTTCATTTCGTGATTCATATAAAACTGAACATTAACATGGAACTAATCTCATAAAATTTCACAAGGCTACTTAACAGCATAAATTTTGTTCATGCTTTTCTTTTTTATTAAAAAAATACGGGGATGAAAATTATAGTGCGACCAATTTCCTAAATGCCACCATGCTAAGTATAGATATTACAGTTTTAACCCTAGGAGAAAAATGTGAAGTTTAAACAAGTAGCAAAAATAAAATGCTTGCATTTATATATGTATTCGCCAATGAAAATGCTTGCATTTATGCATTCTCAAGTTCCAAGTGGATTTTTTCAAATTACTCTTTTTTTGTGGAACAGATAATGGGATGACAACCATACACAAAAGCAATTTGCTCAAACATTACAATGATAAAGAAAAAGGAATAAACAAAATATATTTGCTTCTGACATTTGTAGTTCATTTTTGTCAAACACATGACTTAATTCTTGTACAACCAAATAACTCTAAATCAATGAAATTAAATGTTTTTATCAAAACTACTGGTAATTTTGGTTCTCTGTAGCTCTATAATTGCAGAGACCAGAGGATATGACCTCCATGTGCTGATATGCAATTATATGTACACTAAACGAAGATGGGCCCAGCCAATTTTTGTTGGTGCATGTGACAATGTTCACTCCTAGCTATTAAGAAGAAAACAAGTTTCGGAGATTGCAACAGGTTGATCTAATTATGCAAAAAGAAACTTGAGACCTTTGCTATATGAAATGCACTAAAAATGTTTGTCTCCATTATTTCTAGCTAATTTTAGTTGAAATTTTAATCATAGAGTTTCATGGTAATATGCTTTTGTCCTCTGAGATGGGATGTTTTAGATCTTAACTTTTTTTGTTTGGAAAAAAATGTGAAGAGACTGACATCTTTTTACCATGGAACGAAATGTCCATCGGACCTACTTTGGTTTGATGGGCTCAATCACCATTTGATTTGCAATAAGATGCGTGCGCTCCGCTTTAAAATCAGTGTGTATTTGCTTCAATTTCCGTGCAGATTGGACCCAAAAGTAGGTCCGATGCCCATCAGACCTAGTCCGATCTCCCATGGAACAACCTGTTCATACCTTAATCCTCATCTCGCTCTATGACCGGATCCGCTTCATCTACCGCTGTCGCGCTCAGACGACGACTGGATCTACTCACTATTAAAAATTATATTGTTAATAGTTTTTTTCCCTTCCAATTACTAAATTCCTCATCATTGCGAGAAAGTTACAATATTTATACATTCTTTTCTCACCGTTACAACAACAACAATAATAACAACACAACAACAATAATAATAAACTGAATTATCGTCAAAGTTCCAAATGTTTATCACCAAGTAGTCAAGCATTCCAATATCATACGCAGATTATGGTAGTTAAATTTACAATCTTCAAATCCAATTCCAAATAAAAATAATACACAAAGGAAACACAATACAAGGTTCCTTGAGTCATGACTGTCCTAGATAGTGCGCTTCGAATTGCAAATTATATCGCAAGTTGCTCAGGTAGTATGAGGCCTACAGCTTAGCAAATCACATACTTTTGCCATAAATAAGCACTACAAGCTAGGAATTGAGACTCAACTTTATTTTGATCCAAACTGGAAGGAAAAACACACAACCAAATATTATTCATTACATAACAAACTTCTAAAACAAAGAGCTCCGGGCTGATTGATGTTGCATGCAATTCAACTGTGTGAAAGGCCTGCAATATAAAATTGAGCATAGTTTTTCAATCGAGTTTTAAGGAAACTTGAAAAAAAAAACAAATGTAAAAATGTGGTTATTTTATACCGATTATTTCATATACATCAAATAAACTAATTTCTAAGCTAGAGTATCTCTCATGTGAAGAACATATAATTAATTAATGCATGGGTGGAAAAATACAGAAGGTAAACTTCAAATAAAAAGCATGGTGGAATTGCAACATGGTCTAATCAGTTTGAGTGTATCAAAATGGCAAAACAATTTAAAACTAATTTGTAGCAATATAATAGATGATATGTGAAATTAAACTTATTTGTGGCAAAACTTATTTATTACAAAAACATACAACATATAGATTTTGCCAAAAAAAAAATAACAAAAGTAGTTATTTTGTTGTTTCACAAGCTTTTGTAATCTCATTACAGAAAATATTGATGACAGAAAATAAATAGAAGTGGAGTAGATTTGCGTGCAGGAACAAAAAATGAAATGCAAATAGTGAATAAAATAAGTAGAATTATTACAATCATAAAGAAGCTAACTCTAGTTCAGTTTCTTAAGCAAATAAAAAAAATACGGACACAACAATCTTTTTTATGCATTTTGACACATTAATGGGTACAAATCCTCAATTTTTTGTCAAGTAACGAACAAAAAAATTAAACGCACAAGTTTTAGAATGCAAAATGGAAAAAAAAAATATAAGTGGAGGCATACCTTGCACTCAAATTATTGAGTGTGATATTGGCTGCCAATTAGCGAACACGACAGGTAAAATGAAATAGTTGGTGAGTTCCTTTAGCTAAACCCCCAAAATCAACATGCATATCTTTGCAGCCCATCCACTTGAGGGACATGAGGTGCTCGATGCCCTTTGGGACCTCCACTAGCTGTTCCAGTTCCCACAACCAAATCTCTTCAAGGCTCGCCATGGTGCCCTGCTCCATCTCCACTTGAATCAGATTAGGCATTAGTTCCAATTCCAGTCTCTTCAATTTAGGAAACCACCCTGCCTGAAAAATTAGTTGTTGTCCTTCATATGCCCTTTTGAGGTACAAGTACGTGAGGTTTCTGCAGTGGGAAAGAAATGGCAGAGGATCATTTTGTAGTTGAGACCACAAAAGCCATAGCGTTTGGATACTATCTCCATATATTTTGAATAAAGGTGATTCAAGGAAGGTTTCTTTCAGTTGCCCTCTGAGAACTAACTTCTGAAGTTGTGGGAAGTTCAGGCCTTCCAATTGGAGAATCTCATCCTTATCGCTTGCATTAATAGATAAGAAGGAAAGGAAACTCATCTTTGATAATGATTTGCATAACTCTACTGAGTGGTTTTCTTTCACATTCCATATTCGGATGCTTCTCAGTTGAGTTAAATTACCCAATTCTCTTACGACTATAGCATTTGATTCTAATGCTTGAATAGTTTGGAGCTCTTTAAGGTAAAACATTCCCTTGGGTAAAGAGATTCCAGTACGAGTCCGAAATGACTTATATGTAGAATCTACCACCACCTCAGCAAATAGATGGCGTAACTTTTTTAACTCTGCTATGCCGTCTGGTAACTTTTGTATTTGAGATGAGCAGAGATCTAGGGTTTGCAAGTTGTGAAGTTTCTTGATAGATTTTGGTAAACATTTCACCTTTGTTTTTCTCAGACCCAAGTAGTGGAGATTGAACAAATCCCTAATAGAATTTGGAACAGTTTCTATTGGCAAGCCTACTAAATCCAAAACAGTAAGATACCTTGACTTGTCAAAAAACATGGATAGCGAAAGAGATGAGGGCACATCATTGTTAACTGACAAAAAGGTTTTTAGTTTGGGAAGACAAACATCATTCATGACCGTCTCCCTTAGATTGATTATTGAGAGCCGACGAGTAGAACTATCGGGATTTTCTGAGTTGATATCCTCATGCAGCAATCCAAAATTTTCTTTTCTACATAATGAGATGGCCAACTCTCTCACTGTATCATGCATTTGGCACCTCTTTACCCTGCCAAACCAATTTTTTTCTACCACTTGTAACATGCTGCGATGTATGAGCTCCATGAGATAACCCTCTGCCACCTCTTCTAATGTGCTTCTTCCCTTTCGTTCTATAAATCCTTCGGCTATCCAAAGCCTTAAAAGTTTCTTTCTTCGAAGGGGAAAATCCTCTGGAAACAAACAACAATATAGAAAACAATTCTTGAGGTATTTTGGAAGGTACTTGAAGCTTAGATTAAGAATATTTTTCAATGGATCCAAATTTGGGTTGTTGTCTAGTTCCCAGGTTAGTTGATCATGTACACGTCTCCATTCAGATTCGGTTTTCTCAGAGCAAGATAATACACCACCCAACGAAACAAGTGCTAATGGCAACCCGTCACACTTCAAAACAATCTCCCTTGCCCACTTCTTCAAGGGAGGAGGGCATTCATGGTTTTTTTCAATGGGAAACGCCTTTCTACAAAACAGGTCCCATGAATCTAATTCTGCTAAAGGTTCTAGCTCTAATCTATTGCTTTCTGGAGCAAGAGATGCTACATTCGCAATTCTACTCGTAATCATAATTCGGCTTCCTTGATGGTCATTAACAAACGTGTCCCTTATATCATGAAATGCTTTTAGATCCCACATATCATCTAACACAATTAGATATTTTTTTTCTTTCAAGAGTTTGCTCATTATTTCTTTTAATTCTCTCAGATCCTTCTTGTTTGTGTTGATCGAATTATTTTGCCCTTCTTTACAAATTTCAGAGATTATATTTTGGAGAAGATTATACACGGTATAAGATTGAGAGATATTAATCCATGCATGACAATCAAAGTTAATTTTCTCTCTCTTGAAAACATTAGTAACAAGGGTTGTTTTACCTACACCACCCATTCCCCAAATAGATATCACAGAGAGTTCTAGATTTTTAGAATTTAGCCAGCTCGTCAACTTCGCCCTGTTATTTTTTATTCCCACAATTTGATCTTCATGAATGAAATGGGCAGAGATGGCCATTTTATATGAGTATTCATTTGAGTAGTTTGAGTTTTCCCCAATGCTGACATTTGTTGTCGGCACCCATCTCTCTTTCAACCTGGCAAGATTCACAAGCCTTGTTTCTGCTCCGAGCAATTGAGAGGCAACTCGTTTAAGGTCTACCAATAACTTTGGATCTTTAAAAATTTTGGTAACATAAATGGATATTCCATCAAACTTTTGATTATTAATTAGGTATGCAAATTCAGACACGATATCTTCAATGTGATTTGCCAACTCATGTACCTCTTTTATCCAAGCTACCTGAGGTTTATTGCTCTTATTGTTCATTTCTATCCCATCAAGAAATCCTTGCATCACCCGAAGTTCACTATTAATATTGTTTATGTTTGCTTCAAGGTTTTTGTAAGTTGAGCAAAGCTTTGAAAATTTTGAGATTGCTAGCTTGACTACTTCATTAGTTAAGGTTTTTCCAAGGACCCGGAGGGCTGCAAGAATGGCCGCCTCAGCCATGCTCAGTTATTCGGGTTCAACTGTACTATTATTTTTTCATTCATTCGTGAGCTGTTCAAAGCAAACATACATTAAAATTAGACAATCCTATAAAAATCTACCATTTCATTTTATAAACAATTTTAAATTTTCTCTAATTGGCGATTGGTTTTCTATTCATTCAAAACTAACGAGTATTATTTTAAAATATATGTTAAGATAAATATTGTTGGAATTTCATGTGAGTTGGATTGACATAGGCTTGAGACTCAAATAAAGGGTGCCATGACCCATGGAGACTAAGACCATGGGCTTCGATAAGGAATTTTGAGGCTTGATCAAGGTTCTAGAGCTTCAGTTGGTCATTTAAGCATTTGGTCGGGGAGGAATTTATTTGAATTGCAGTCAGGTGTCCGGTCAAAAATACCTCTATAAATATAGCGATAATATATATCGGTTCAAAATAAATTTAAAAGTAAAAAGGTGCTGTAGTTGACACTAATATTCTCTTTTATCACGGAAATAACTTAGACATACTTTTTTCTAAAATAAAAAATTACTATTATTCCCTGGCCCATGTCCATAAAAATAATAAGCGGCAGACTTATTCTATATTTATTTTAGGGACAATTTCATGTATATCCTTTAAAGCTTCGAAATTACATATTTCCCCTCTAAAGTTCATAATATCATATTTACCTTTCTAAATTAAAAAAAATCAAATATTTACCAATTTTATTGTCTTTTCTATTAAAACTCATATTAAATTTATAATTACTCATTTTACCCTTCATTAAAAAAAATTAAAATACATAGCCTCTTTAAGAAAAATGTTTGTCCGTATCCTAGAGCAAATGGTTTGTCGCTCTACTTTTGACGGATACATACTATTATTTAGATATATGCTTGAGTATGCTAATATTTAGGGAGAGAAATTAACAATTTTTTCTCAAAAACTAACAAATAATTAAAATAATGACATTTTTCTTAGCCCGGGCTTTCCGAGTTGAGTTTGGTTTGGAAAGAATCCGAGCTTTTCCTCCTCCCATTCAGTTTGGACTGGACTCGGTTATGTTGTTCAAATTAATTTCGGAACCGGTTATGGTTTGGCTCGAAGGTTAGCCCATTAGCACCCGTACTGCCAACCTTATCGAAACTGGGTTTGCTACGCAAGGATTAAAATGCCACTTGCAATATGATATTTGATAATAATTTAGATAAGTAAGCTTGCTAAGACTATTGTATTTAAGTTTTGTATGAAAATTATACTTTGTCAAATTTAAAATATTTTACAATCTTTTGAGAATTGGGATATATAGGTAGATCATGTTCTATTAATAATTAACCATTCAATAACAATAATTCGTTTTCACTATAATAGTATAATAAGAAAAGGTAAAAGAATATGGGTGCTATTCGGCAAGGCTTCCTTAAGACTAAAGGAGTCTTCTTAACTTCTTTAGCTGCTTAATTCTTTTTGCCCGGATCTTAATTCTTTGTCTGGATCTTAAGATTTAATTCTAGTAGAGGTAACCCTAAGTAATATCTGATCGTATATATCATTTTCAAAAATCAAGATGCGAAACTTAGCGGATGAAAGTTTTGCGCGTAGCACAAATTTTTAATTAAATAAAAAATGCAAAATAAGAAAAATTAAATGGAACTACGGACTTACCTCTGGAGAAACAAAAGAGAAATCGAAGCTAGTATAACAATCCCCTTCAAACACACCAGATGTTGCAGACTTGCGCGTCTTTTCTCGTCCTTTTTTTCTCTATTTTCGGTTATTATTGGCCAAATGTCGAGAGAAATCGAAGCTTGGGATGTAGAGAGCGAGGAAAGCTCTGAGTCTGTTGTGGCGTGGTGTGAATTGTGAGAGGCGGAAGCTGTAAAGTAAGAAGAGTCCACATTCTCTATTACAATATTTGATGCATGAAACGAATGTTCAATACAATCTTTTAAGGTATGTGCATGGGTGTGAAACTAATGTATTGAATTTTGTTTGAAAATTACAGTTTGCCAATTTAAAATATTTCACAATCTTTTAAGAAGTAGGATAGATAGATCATTTAAAAATTAGCCCTCGATGATATTTGAACGTATATATCATATTTCAAAAATCAAGATGCGAAGTCAAAGTACTAGATGTGAAACTAATGTAGCTCTAGATGATTTTTTAATTAATTTAAAAATACAAATTAATAAAAATAAAATGGGATTACCTACAAATTACATCTGGAGAAACAAAAGAGTAACCTAGAAGGCCTTCAACCGCACCAGGAATATGGAGAGGAATCGAAGATATGGATGTAGAGAGCAAAGCTGAGATGGCGTGGTGCCGTGGTGTGAACGGGAAATAAAGAAGTGAGAAGTGATGAGGAATTGTGGGAGACGGAAGTTCGATTAGCTGCTGCGAAACTCTAATTATTACAAAGATCTGTGAAAAGCATATTTTGCCTTTTCTGCTTTTGGAAAAGCAGCAGGTCCTCCGATGATTGAAAAGAACTTTTAATGTTATTGCATCTTTAATTCATTTCTTTGTAGGGAAGCATTTTAAATTGGTCCGGAGTCTGCAAAGCATATGCCATCCGCACCGAAAATTCATCATTGCATCTTCTGTACGAATTCATATCACTTAAGGTAGCAAAACATTTCTGTAACTGTTTAGATCCGAACCGTTCGATCAGAATCTACACGAATATTAAAAGGGCTCGTGAATTCTATCTCGGACCGGATAGTCTGAATAGGCCCGAATTTTGATCGGACGATCTGAATCTGAACAATTCATGTTCAATTTACTCTATATTTATATTTTTATCTTATATTATATTTATACATTTTTTCAGAGTAAATTATCTTAAATTAAATCCAAAATAAAAACATTAACTAACCACTTAAATCAATTAACTTAGTGTATTGATTGATTAAAAAATAATGTGGGCGAACAATTACCGCGATCAATATCTATGGAAATAAAGAGTATGTGCTTGAAGTTTATACCTGATCACGCTCTGTTGTGTAGGGCTTGTGTATCCGTTGTTCGCTTCTCCTTTTTCTTCTGACTCAGTATCTGAAGAGAGCAATACAAAACAGAGGTGTAGATAAGAAAACTCTAAGATTGGGAATATGATATGAAAGTTGTCTTAATGACAGCCAAAAAAGGAGAATAAACCAATTCTAAAAACTTGGGTATTTTGTTTTCTTATATTTTTCCATTTGTTTATTGATAGCTCTAGGTAATAAACCAATTCTAAAAAACTTGGGTAATTCATGCAGTGTTCAGTACATTGGTAAATGACAGTTTATAACACATTTATCTACGATTAGATCCATCACAAGTGGTACAATGGCATCAGTTTGTGATGCAATTAGGTTGAAAGGATGGCTGATTTGGGTGTTAGTGTTGCTTGATATAAATTTCATTGAGTTGCTTGAATTTACAGTAGTTTATGGTGTGTAATTTATCGGTAAAATCAGGGCACAATGTCACTCTGTTTTCATGCACAAACGTTGTTTGAGAAATTCACGAGTGAGAATTTATCGGTAAAAGGACATACGCTAAGGCTATAAATAATAATAGCAATCATCCGGTGTTGGTGTTCTGAATTTCAATGTTAACGTTATTGTTTTGATTGACCAATTCAAACCGTTTTTAATGTGATTTATAAATTAATCCTGCCAAAAATTCAATTTTATGTTTTTCAATTTCTATACTATTTTATTTTATAGAACAAATATTAAACAATTGATTTTGTCAATATCCCTTATATTTTGGCAAAAAATAATAATAACAATGATGATTATGATGATGATAAGGAGGAGGAGGATAGTGTAATTCGCTGGTCCAGTTGGCTCTCAATTTGATCAACTTATCTAAATTAAGAGTTTTTTTTGAAAAACTTGACAGCGGCTGCCAAGGGATTGTATTTATAATAATTGTTTGTTTACATCAGAATATTAGAAAGGCAAATTCTAATTCCGAACCAGCTCCGCAGTAGGCGAGCATTACGTGAACAGTAGCATGCAAACCAAAGATTAATTGTACAGCAGAGAGTCCCCCCCCCCTCCCCGGGCTCCGGGCTCTCATCCGATAGTAGGCTTTGAGGTGCAGTGTTTCATCCACAGCCGCATCTCCATCATTATATGATTTGCCACCACCGTCGGTCTAGTAATGGGGTCGCCGAAAATAACTTTGTTTCGGTGCTTCCAGATGTGCCACACCGCGCATATGAACCAAGTAGTCCATATCCTTTTATTCCGGCTTGGCATTGTCAATGCAGTAACTTGCCAAGAATTATCCCAAGTCTGTTGAATCGTTTGCCCCGGAACCATGATTGGACCACCCATGTGTGCCGCCATTTGGCACCACACCGCTTGTGCATGTTGACATCGAAAAAGGAGATGCATAGTTGTCTCTCGGGCACCAGACTGGCATAGTACGCATCTATGGTCGACTAACATCCCTCGCCTAAGAAGCACATCCCTTGTTAAAATCTTGTCTTGTAACATGAGGTAAGTGAATATCCGAACCGTTGGTGGGACCGGGCACTTCCATGTGTATTGGAACTTCCACTTAATCCGCCCCCCGGCCTTTAGAATTCTATATGCTGACCGAGCCGTGTATTCGCCCGATGGCTCCCATCGCCATCTTATTGTGTCCGGTTGATCAGTGAAAATCAGACCTTGTTGTATCGTGATGCCCGGGTTCAGGTTGTCCCGCTGTGGCCATGCCTCACGCAGACTGATGAGCGGTTGAGGCACCCCTGTGCCGTGTTGTTGTCTTTGGGGGGGGCCATTCCACCCGTCAAACCAAAAGGAGATTGTAGCCCCGTCTCCCACCACCCAATCCGTGCTCCAATTGAAATATTGTTTTATACCTCTCAGTTGCTGCCAGAAGAAGGAGCCTGACAATAGCCATATGTCCGGTTGCACCGACGGCCCACCTTTCCTTCTTAACTTCCGAATGGTTGTGGACCATAACCCGTCCTTGGCCACATAGGCCCGCCACCACCACCTGAGTAACAAGGAGATGTTGACCCAGTGTAGTTCGGACAGTCCTAGACCTCCCCAACACTTTGGGGTGCAAGCCATGTCCCAGTTGGTTAAGGAAATACCACGTTTTTGCTCCCCGGATTTACCCCATAGGAACGATCGTCGAATCTTGTCAATGCGGCGAATTACCCACATAGGAAGTCGGAAGCAACTCATGTAGTAGATCGGCACCGTGGATAATACGGATTGCACAAGCTGTAAGCGTCCTCCTCTTGAAATCATTTTGCCCGTCCAGCCCCCCAGTTTGTTTTCAATCCGTTCGATGAGAGGGGCAAAGTCCTGCTTGCTCGGTTTGTGGATGGACAGCGGCATACCGAGGTATGTAATAGGGAAGTCTGTTTGCGGGCATCCTAGTATAGCCCCTATCCACGGAAGGTCATCAACGTGGATATTTAACGGGACAAAACTGCTTTTATTGTAATTGACCTGCAAGCCAGAGATGGCCGCAAAGGATCTAACGAGGATTTTCAACGAGATGAGAGTGGTAAGGTCAGCCGAAGCCACAATGGCAGTATCATCTGCGTACTGATATGCGATGATGGCTTCCTTGATTTTTTTTGTAATCCCTGTTCCTATAATGCCGTTTACCTCCTGAAGCATTGTTTGGAAAACATCCACCACGAGATTGAAAAGCATCGGGGAGAGCGGGTCGCCTTGCCGTAGGCCCCGTTTATGCATGAAGAAATCTGAGGTCGAGCCATTGATAAGAATTCTCGAAGAGGAGGTTTTCAAGATAACACGAATCCAAGTGATCCATTTTTGTGGAAACCCTCGTGCCGTCATCACCGCACACAAGAACTCCCATTCTACCGTATCGAAGGCCTTTGCAAAATCCAATTTTAAGAAGATCCCCCCTCTCTTTGCCTCATGGATGTGCTGCAAGACCTCACGTGTCGATATAAAATTTTCTGAAATTTGACGGCCCTTGATGAAAGCCGTTTGGTTTGTTGAGTATCGGCCTAAAGTCCCCCACCGTAGCCGGGTTTGGTTTTTTGGGCACCATTACCACATTTGCTCTGTTAATAGCCGTGAGATCCACCGTATGCGCATGAAAGCCGTGCAAGATTCCCATAATCTCATTCTTAACATCCGGCCAATATTCCTGAAGGAATTCGTTGGGCAAGCCATCCGGGCCGGAAGCCTTATTGGTCGCCAATTGCTTTACTGCCGTGTGAGCCTCATGTTCAGTAAAAGGTGCCTGGAGGTCCATCAGACCGGAGTCTCTGATATACAAAGTTTCTGGATTGAATGGTGTTATCTGAATTGATGTACCTAGCTGATGTTTGAAGTGATTGTAAAAGGTGGCGTTGATGTCCTGTTGGGTTGAGAGGACGCCGCCCTGATGCATAATGGATAATATTCTGTTGTTTGAAAAACGAGCCGATGCGAAAGCATGAAAGAACCGCGTGTTCTTGTCACCATTCACTAGCCAATTACACCGCGAACGCTGCCTCCATTTGTCTTCTATATTATTGGCAAGTTCAAATGCCTTCTCTTTGAGTTTGCACCTCAATCGGAATTCATGTCGTTGTAGGATACGCTTCTCCTCGATGATGTCAAAGAAACTCACTGCCTCTTTGCAGTACTCCAACTGCTTGTCCATTTGATTGAACCCTTCTTTCTGCCAAAGTGCCAACGCTTTTTGTAGTAAAGCCGTATTGTGCTGAAACCGATCCAGGATGCCTTGCGGCCGGCCCTCAGCCGGACCCCACAATTTCCGCACCATTTCTCTAGGGATATCATAACGCAGCCAAAAAGTCTCGAACCTTAGCCGTGGCGCGACCGGGGCAGTGTGTTTGCAGTGAAGTAGGAGTGGGGCATGATCCGAGACGACCATCTCTAAGGCCATCAATGTAATGACCGGGTAGCGCAAGGAGAAATCAACCGTGGTGAACACACGATCCAGCTTCGAAAAGGATGGTTGCGGGGTCTTGCTAGACCAGGTGTAGGTGCGATTTTTGAGCGGAACATCATTAAGGCTAGCGTTGCTAATGAAATCATTGAAGGAGTCCATAAGGCCAAACCCCCGATAGTCTCCAGACCGATCGATTAGCCACCAGACTAAGTTGAAATCTCCGGCAATAATCCAAGGATACCGAACCAGGCTAGCCACCGTGTACAGTTCCTTGATGAAATTAGGTTTTGCCCTATCAATGCTCGGACCGTATACCGTTGTGTAAGCCGTAACGTCATCAGTCCGCACGTTGCATAGTAGAACCGTTAGCGAATGTTCTGTTGCCCATGAGTTTAACAGAACATAGTGCTTCTTCCAAGCAACTATTTGGCCACCTTTAGAGCCTCTTGCTAGGTGATATGCACACTCATAGTTGAAAAACGAAGGAAGAAAACACCTCACATACTCAAATTTCATTTCATTAAGTTTAGTCTCTTGAAGCATACACACATCACAACGTGACTTCCTTATAACATCACAAACTACCTTACATTTGTTCGCGTCTCCCAACCCTCTACAATTCCAATTTAACAGTTTGAATTTTTTTCTATTCATAAAAACAGAAAGCAACAGACAGCAGTGATGCACTCTTAAGGAAACCGATCAGGAGCATTCCTCCTCCGTGTCCCAGTCCTCTTCGGAGTCCATTCCAAGATTAACCTGTTCCCCGGGTCGATCCTGATGGCCGAGGTGGTCTTGTGCCCGTGCTTCATTGTCCTCCTGGAGGACCTGCATGACCGCTGCATGGGAGAGTCCACATCTGGTTGCTATCTGAACCGCATGTTTTTCATCTACGTGGACTTGGAAGAAACCCTCTGGCCTCAATTTTAGTTGCGCAGCCTGTGAGCCTTCTGCCCTGCTCTGTCTGGTTTTGATAGGCCTGCTTGTTTGGAGCGGTGGATTTTCAGAAGTGGATGGTTGCTGGGCTGGTTTGCGTTTTCTTTCCAAGGGAGTAGCTATAGCGGGCCGGCCCATGAGGGGACACTGGGGAGATTCGTTTATAACCTCAACCGGGATGGCTTGTGCGTCACGCGTCCACCTATACCTGGCTCTCATGTCCTCTAGTCCTTCCTGATTTGACAGAGGGGCCTCAGGCTCGGCCGCAGGGGTTGTGATCTGGTGTGGCGCTGTATCCTGGCTAACCATGAACCGGGTCGCTGCTGTGACTGATAGCTGACCCGATGTAGGCTTGGCAGTCTGGCTCGCTGTCACGTGCCCTCTACCACGTCCCATGAGGCCTCGGGCTCTGTGGTGTCGCGATGTGGTCAGAATGGTTGCGGGGGCCGCTCTGCCCGTACCACGCTGTCCCATACTAGCTGCTCGGGATGTTGTGTGTGATCTGCCGCGACCCCTCCCGCGTGTACCGGGTCGTTGGGAGGTATGTTTTAGACTCGTTGTTGCAGTATGACCAGCCGGGTTGCTATCACCCCTACTGGGAACGTAGGGGACTATTTGTCGTGTTTCCGTTTCTGGAACTGTCTGAACAGTACCTCGGATAGTGTCAGTGTCAGATCCCATAATTCCTTTGTCTTTTGTCGCTGGCGGCATGCGCGGGCTGGGTTCCCGAGTGATTTGCTCAGAGGTCAAAACGACCGTTTGGTGTGGGGCAGGAGATCCGAGGTTTGATTCCTGTGTAGCAAGTGGTGTGGCGGGTCTGGTGGCTGCTGTTGGTTGACTCGTTTCACCTTGGTGTGTATGAGTGGTGCAGTCGGGATCCTGCTGTTCAGCAAACACCAGCTCACTGAGAACCTCGAATGAGAACTCTCCGGCAACCGGCTGCCCTGACAGGAGTGGGCGGATCTCCGGCGGAATGGAATCCGGGCATCTATCGCGGCACAGTTCCATGAGGACCCTTCTGGAACATGTGACCAAGCCATCTCCCTGACGTTTGTTAGATGGTGCATGGAAGTACTTATCGAACTCAGCCTCATCGGAGTGTGTCCAGCTCGGAGGCTTTGGGGGTGGTTTGTAGAATCGCTGCGGCAATTGCGGGAAGTCAGTCGCAGAATATATCGGGCCTTGTTCCCAAGTGATCGGTGTTACGAGGACCGGATACTGCAGACCCCCCGCGACAATTTCCAGATGGTGCGGGATGCGCAGGAGGTCGGCGTCCTGTTCTGGGGCCACCGATCCCAGAAAGAGCCCCATTTGAGAGACCGCAGCAATGACTGTGGATTCTCGCCATAATGGAGGAGGTAGGCCTTGGAGATCTAGAAGGACCTTGAAACGGGGCATGCAGACCGTGGCATCGTCTAGCAGAGACCACCTTTGGAATGTAAAACCCTGCTCCCACAAGTCAGCCGGCAAAGCTTTGACGAACGTTTCTGTTGCCAATCCTTTGGGCAAGTGAATGAGGAACCGCTCACGGGATAGTTCAGCCACGCGAATCTCCTCTCTGCGAACGAGTTTTGTATCAACTGCGATGGCTTCTACTTGGTGGACCTGGAGCCGTAGTGGCTGGTTTTGGCAGTACATAACCACCGCGTGGCTGAGGTTGTCAACCTCCTTGAAGAAATCTGCGTCCCTTTCAATGAATACCGTGAGCTTGTCTGGCCGGCCCTCAGGCATCTCTTTGGTCGTAGGGCCAGTTGTTCCTTTGAAGAGCTCTTCGAAGGTTGGTTCAGAGTTGGGAGGGTTTTTGGCAGTAGTGCCGGTCGGGGTGAAAGGGCGCGCGGCAGGGTTGAGAATGGGCGCTATGCACCGGCTTGCAACGTGACCGTCTTTCCAGCACCTGCCGCAGCGCCTTGGGTTGCGACAGTGGGCTTTGGAATGACCAAACCGGCAGCAACGGAAGCAACGCCGGTGCCATTCCGGGAACGAGGGATGGGGGGGGAAGCGAAGTTTAGTGGGGCTGTTTGGTGCAAAGTAGTATTGGGCCGCTGAAGGTGACCGGGGTGATGTCGGAGGAGAGGAGGGGGTAGAGGATCGGGCTGAGTTGGCGGAAGAGTTGGGGCTGGTGGAACGGGTGCCGTGTAGTAAGGCCTGGGCATAAGTCGGCTTTGGTGGGTACGGGTTGTAGGGTCGGACCTTGTTGAGCTCCACTTCAGGTATTGTCCGCCAATGCTCGGGGAACCGTCGGCGGCGACGGACCACCTGCCACTCACCCGTGGATGCCATCGGACGTGAGCTTACCTGATCGCCTTTGTGTTCGCCTTGTACGGAGAGCTCTTCAACTTTCTTTGTGTTCGCCAATCCAATCAATATCATTCTCATCAATCCAGCTAGTACATTTTAAACTGTCGAATCCAACGACCTTCCTTTTAAAAACTTTTTCCGATATTTCTTTGTATTTTTTTCAAAATAAATTACCGATCTTCTTCTACCTCTGTGAAAATGAAAATTGTCTGAATCTCTTGTCCAATCTCTCTGCTCCATTCGCCTTGCTCCCCTCTCCTCTCCTCCTCCCAACTCCGCTATCAAGGCAAGTTCTTCTCCAACGATTTCAACCTCACCTAGATCTGCTTCGCCTCTCCCAGTCAACGCCACTGTTTGTCAGACCTCTGTAGCCTCATCTCTGATCTCCTCTCTCTCCTTATTCCGACCATCCGTGCTATTACGGAGATCTCGTCGCAATCAAGGATCTATACTCCGATTGGTGGATGCACCGTGACTATATTTACCAAATTTTCTCACCATTTTCTAATTGTTGTTGCCTATTGCCTCTCGCGCGCAAAGGGGAAACCTTGGACCGTATCATCCACTCATTCTGATCCCTTATCTGACGGTCCCAATTAAATCGAGAAGTTGTGATTTATTTTGTCAAATTATTGATTTATCCTTTATTATCCCTTATCTGACGATCTAAATCGAAGTTTAGCACCATCAAACGCGAAGTTGGAGGTAAATTGAACTTTTGACTTTTCCTTTTTCTGTTATTGGATGCAATTGACAGTTGTGAAAATGCAATGCAGAGGCAATTGATTTCATTTGATTTCTCTAATTATCCGTTGGATTAGTAATTGTCCATTAACTGTTTGTAGAAATGTCTCACAGAACATGAAATATTTAAGTTTCTTGTTAACTAATTTCAATTGAAGAGGACCGCGGTTTTTGTTGTTCCTAATGGCACCTACAGGCGGTAAATCTATCTACGTGAAGTTCTTGGCGGAATCAAGAACTTATGAATTTAAATAAATAAAGTGTAATAAAGTAAATATATAGAGTTAGAGAAAGTGACATAGGAGTTGATAACGGAATTCGGCCAACTGAAGGACCTACGTCTCTGGGGCAACGCAACCAAAACTACGCCTTTCTATTACCTAATACATAAAGGAATACAAGTTGGAACTGACGAGACAACACTCCAACGGTCCAAAGAACAGAGAAGTAAGCACTACAGGCTCAAGCAAAGAAGTGAGCACACACGGCTCAAAAAGCAAGCATAACGGCTTAGAATAGGCGAGCAACACAAGGCTCTAAGTCCAGACAATCACTAACTTTCACTCTAATCTCACACTGATCAATTTAGGTGAAGTATATTTGAGGTTACTGGAAATATAATTGAAGTTTAGACACAAATAACAATGGATTAGGCTAAACCTCTTAAAGGATTTCTAAAGTGTAGGTTTTGTGAGAGTATTCTCTGTCCATCTTAGACAGACGACAAAGCCCACTATTTATAATGAGATTTAAAGGGTTTGTCAACGACTATATGCAGATCACGAGATCTACAGAATAAAGGATTAGCCTATTTTGCTTGTGCCTAGTTTTCAGTATTGACCGGCCTGGTTAATTTGAATTTTGAATTGGACTTCCAGCCATGCAACAGCTAGACTCAGGCGGTCACAACCTCAGATCTACTTTACTATATTTTTGGATATAAATTAAAATTGATAAAACAAAATGGTAAAGTATGATATTTATAATCTTGATATCTATGATCTTTCGTAATCTTCATGATTCAACATCTAGTCAATATTCGACATTCCAAATGGCTCGTGTGAATCATCCATCAGATCATCATGTATCAAATCATTTATTATAACTCGAGTAGATCATGTATCCGATTATCTTGTACAACTTGTCACGTCAACTTGTCGTGCTATGTATCTTTGACTTGTTTTTAACCTTCAGACATAACAACTAAACCTTCATACATTTCAAAAAAAAAAACTGTAAATAGCATTATTTAGCTTAAATCTCTAGTAACTGGTACTGGACCAGATGGCACTGTACCATTTATGCCTTGCTGTTTTTTGTCATTTTATTGTGATGTACCGGTTTGCTTTGTTATTTAATGAGACCACGGTAATAATACATAGCTTGCATGCCTGATTTTTGGTAATACTCTCTGATTATCGATTTTGTTCAAGTCTTGTTTTAAACACATGAAAATTTGCTCCTCATATGGAATATGAACGATTTGTAAATAGGAGATGCTTTATATAGAATATGCACAAGCTTATTAAACTTTATATCAGTTTCATGTACTCGTTGAATGTTAAATCATTGCATTAATGGTAACATTTTTAGTTGTGTTTTTTAATTAGTTGTTATGTTTACAGTATTTAGAGTATCACTTTATATAGTTTTACAATAAGGTTCACAGAATTTAAAACATAAAATTGTTGTTTTTGGATGCAGCACGTCTGATAGGCCCATATGCCAATGGCCCTTAAAAGGCCCAAAAAACATAGCAGACCGGCCCAAAAAACAGGCCACAGCCCAAAATGCGACTCAGGATTCGGACCCCCTCCCCGGGGCCAGCTTGAGAATAGAAAATTACTCGAGATTCGGACCCCCTCCCGGGGCCAACTCGAGGTTAGAAATTACTCGGAATTCGGACCCCCTCCCGGGGCCAACCCGAGGCCAGAAATCACTCGGGATTCGGACCCTCTCCTGGGGCCAACCCGAGACTAAAAACAGCCTGGGCATCGGACCCCTTCCCGGGGCCAGCCTGAGGCGAAGCACAAATTGAGACTCGGACCCCTCCTAAGAGTCCGCTCGGAACCAAACAAAACAAGGCTCAAAGCCTAACACACCGAACAACCCAAAAAGGTCGACACACGACCTCGCTGTTCGGCTTGAGACATACTATGCGAACAATATAGCCTAACATGCGGACACCCTCAACAGTATGTGGATCTTTGTCATTAATGCTGACAAGACCCCGCTACAGTAGGGCGCCCCCTATATAAGGCAAAGAATCCCCCAGAAAAAGGGATCGCATTTATCACATCCTGGAGAGGTATTAAAAAGGGTTAGAGCGTTAATACCCCTCCAACACCCCGCGCGCTCTCTATCTCGACCCGCTTCACTCGAGGCGGGACGGGCCGCGCATTCAACAACTGATCTCCGCACGGCCTGCTTTCCAGGAACAGGACGTGCCTGCACCTTACTGGACCGAGTCCAAGTACGGCCCGGCCCCTTCGGGAAGGGACGTATCAACCACTGTGGGGCCCTCAGCCCCAACTGAGCGAGATGACCTCTGCATCAAGACAAGCAGATGTAGGCAAGACCATCCCCGAGGAGATTGCTCAGCGGACGGAACGATGCAGCCAAAGACCTGAGAAGGTGAAACCCCTGACCAACCCAACCTCGGGTCTGAAACCCAAAGAAGCTTCGAAGAATACTCCCCCAGGTAACCCAAGGGTAGGGGTGACGAATAAAAGTCCCCTTGACAAAATGGACCCGGAGGCCCCTGGCACTGTAGTCCCTCCGATTTGCTCTTTGGGTATGCCGCGCGAAGGGATACCAACCACCTAACCCGGGATAGGTTTGGAGTCCCTCGGAATTTCCACACCAATCATAAGACCAATCGACTCGACTATCGTGACCGCCCAAGCCACTGGGCCGATCGGGTCGACCCCCCAAAACACCCAGAGCCAGATGATCTACGCCCAATGCCACTCTCCTTATGTTCCACAGTACATATATCCGCCTCCCTACAACCACCCTCCATACCCGCAATATGCCTCTCCATACCCACAGTACCAAATCCCTCCTTTGGCACACTACCCTCCACAGACGGATCCCAGCCTGCTGTACTATCCCCAAACCCCCACTGCAGCTCCTGGGGTACGAATGATTCACCCCCCCACCACCTGTAGTGCAGCTGCTTCACCCGGCACCCGGGTCGAACGACCCGGAGCCCGGTCTACGTGACACAGAACGCGATTCTGGCAATCCCGACCCTGAACTTGAGACCCTCGCTGGCGAGGGGGAGACTAGACAAGATGGTGGACCAAGGCGGAGGTTGTCCTTTGGGACTGAAGAGGAAGAAAGTGAAGGCTCGTCCGCGGCGGCCAGCTCGAGAAGGAGCGCTGGCCGAGCAAGGACAGAGCGAACTCGAGGAGACCCCGGCAAGCAGGCCGGAGAACAGTCCCGCCACTCGGGGAAAGATGATCAGTCCCACCACTCGAAAAAAGACGACCAGTCTCATCATTCGCGGGGAGAGCGCCGCCGGATATCACCCAAAAAATAGCGAAAGACACGCACCACAACGGAGGCCGGAGTAGATATGGCAACGATAAACGCAATATTAAAAAGGGGGTGGAGAAAGGAATAGCCGAAAGAGAAAGAAAGAGAGCAGGGACTCGTTCCGGGTCGACAAATATTTTGGAAGGACCATTAGCCCCGGAACTTTACAAGGCCCCCATAGGTGCCGAAATTTTTATTTTTAACATTTTAATAAAATTCATTAATAAATTAACCATCGTTTTCGGTCAATTCCAAATTTAACACGGCCGCAGAATGCCGGAGCGGACCCATATGGGGGGTACCGCAGAATGCCGGAGCGGACCCCTATATGGGTCCGCACAATGCCGAAGCGGCCCCCGAGGCCGCATAATGCCGGAGCGGTCCCTTTATTTTTTATTTTAGAAATACGAAATTGTATATATGTTAAGTGTTATTTAGTTTCGAATGTAGTTTAAATTGATTTTTGGTCGTATCGTATTTTTGGTCGTCGTTTGAAATATTTTAGATATTTTAGATATGTGGTTTCTTTGAAATTCTTTTGTGTACTCTGAGATAATAAAATCAACAAAATAAATAAATAACAACAAAATCAAACAAACAAGAAACTAATTAACGAAATAAATAAGTATCTGACAAAACATCTACCAATACTCCAAATAAGAATCTACCAATCTAACAAAACATCTAACAATCTACGGCTCTGGACTAAACACCGTCCTCGCCTTCTTCTTCCTAAACCCCCGACCCCGCCTGCATAGTGGCGTCTCGTCTGTATCTCCGGAGGATGCTGAGCTGGATGCCTGGACATCCGTAGACTGAACCGGCTCCTGGGGAACCTCCTCAATCTCGGATGTCTGCTGGACCCCAGGACCAAAAACTGTGGTCTGTCCAGACTCAGCCTGCGTGAATAAAAACGCCTGTCTGGCAATAGGGTCATCGAGGAGGGAAGGGTGAGGTACCTGCTGTGAGGACTGGCCAGGGAATGGCGGAATGGGCTCTGTCTGAACATACCCTGGCTCATAGGCAGGAGGTACTGTCTGAGTGGGACTGTAACCTGGGGAATACAGTCCATCTCCCTCTGTGCCATAATCGCACCCAATATTGAAGCCCAGGTCCTCCCCGTCTCCACCCTGTAGTAACTTACAAATTAGATAATGTATTTAATAAGAAAAAAACCACAGTTACGTATTTTAATTTAAATTATACCTCGGCAGGCATCCTAGACTGGGATCCCATGGCCTCATGTGCTGCTCGGCGCATCAACTCGGCACCTCGGTCGAACACCTGACCGACCGTCGTAGCATCATGGACGGGAGCAAACACGTCCTCATCACCAGTGTAGGGGACATAGACATCGGGCTCGTCAGATATGTCGTCGACCGCATCAACACCGCCCAAGCCAGCGCACCTCAGTAGTGAGTCGAGGCGCGCCCTGTACCCACACTGGCACACTGCGGGTACGTTGTGCTTGAGGATGACCTTCCCGAGCCTCTTCCATCCCCTGGTGACGGCCATCGTAGCCCCTATGACGCAACTCTTGACAAGATATAATGCCTGAAAATTGAAAAAATTATGAAGAAGTTGTACAATTGTAAATATTAATATTTTTGAATTTGAAACTTCAAATTAAAAATACCGTGGCTGCGAGAGGTGCGCCGGCGGGGATAATACCGTGGATCCGTCCTCTACGATCCCTCGGCTTCGGTACCCGCTCGTGCGGGTTGTCGGCGATGTAGCCCTCAATGAAGATGGTGTACGCGCCGTGATCCTGATACCAATCTCTGTAAGGTCTGTACGAATTACAACAAATGTTAGATATTCCAATCAAAAAGCCATAGTTGAAGTAGTGAATTAATAAAATTTCTTACACTGGCGCGACATCCATCTGACGGTCGGGCTCAGCCAATGGGGGATCTGCCTGTCCTACCTCGAACACGTAATCGACACGAGCAATCCCCCAGTCCTTGCCTGCAGTGATCTCCCTGGGATGGTGCAGAGCTCGCCAGACATCCTCGCTGATCGGTGCCGGGGGCGGAGCAAGCTGGCGCATCCCGAACTGTCTCATGACCCGTCCGGGGTAATGGTGCTCGATGATCTATATATATTAATACGTTAGACTGTTTTTATTAAATTAAGTTGATTGTGTAAATAACTAACATAAAGAAATTACGGTACCTGAAAACAGGCAACTGACGTCCTGTAGGGTGACTGTCATCTCAGCATGGGGGAGATGAAAGCTGTGCGTCTCCGGACGCCATCGCTCAACGAGGCCAGAAGATAAGCCCTCGTCAGCATTCTCCTCGGCCATCTGGGATATCTGGTACAATCCCATCGAGCGTAAAACCCCCCCGTACGCCGGCTGGTACCGTAGATGCTGGCGGTTGTGACGAACCGTAACCGCATCCAAACCCTGCATTTAAGTAAATAATCAGATCAAGTTCATTCATCAAAAATTCGAGATGACAAATTTATAAATATGACAAATTTACTTACCCCAGTGGCAGCCTCTAATATCCGATGCTCCGCATTCGGATACCACAAGAAGTCGCTGACCCTGTCGGTGCGACTCCGGATACCCGGAACATCCGCCAACGCTGTCTCGATGTACTGAGACATCTCGTATGGCGTGGCTGTAGGAGCATGCTGTGTACCCCTACTGGAGGATGGTATATCTCTACTGGTACTCATGCTGTATTGGATAATATTTGGTCAAATATGAGAGTTTGGTAAAAGTCCAGTTTAACTTTGGGTACAATTCTAATTAAATTTGGGTACAATTCTAATTAAATTTGGTTACAATCGAATTAAATTTGGGTACAATCTAATTAAATTTGGATACAATCTAATTAAATTTAGGTACAATTCTAATTAAATTTGGTTACAATCGAATTAAATTTGGGTACAATCTAATTAAATTTAGGTACAATTCTAATTAAATTTGGTTACAATCGAATTAAATTTGGGTACAATCTAATTAAATTTAGGTACAATTCTAATTAAATTTGGGTACAATTCTAATTAAATTTGGGTACAATCTAATTAAATTTGGGTACAATTCTAATTAAATTTGGGTACAATCGAATTAAATTTAGGTACAATTCTATTTAAATTTGGGTACAATCGAATTAAATTTTGGTACAATTCTAATTCTAAATCCTAAATCTAAACTCTAAACCTAAATCCTAATCCTAAACCCTAAACCTACACCTAATTACTACTCTACACTAAAAATTAAAACAAGAGAAGAAGAAGAAAACTTACCCGAGGTCGAAGGGATTCAAACTTCAAAAGAGATGTAATGAAATCGGAATTCTGCGGCCCTATATATAGGCCGGGGACCGCTCCGGCATTATGCGGCCCCGGGGGCCGCTTCGGCATTGTGCGGACCCATATGGGGGTCCGCTCCGGCATTCTGCGGTACCCCCCATATGGATCTCCGGCATTCTGTGGCCGTGTTAAATTTGGAATTGACCGAAAACGATGGTTAATTTATTAATGAATTTTATTAAAATGTTAAAAATAAAAATTTCGGCCATGGGTGACTTCAAATACCCCACTGGCCTCCCCTGTTTCCGAGGTAGCGGAGACGTCCAGGACCCTCAGAACTTTGTTTATGGGTTCTATGAAAGGCTCTGGCTACACGGAGCATCGGATGCTGTCGCGTGCCGCATTTTTACCACTTGTTTAACCGGGGAGGCGTGGGAATGGTACATGAGACTGAAGCAAGGGTCGATCAAAACTTTTGATCAACTAGCAAGAGCCTTCCTGGCCCGGTACGACATGCTTCGACCCCCGCGGGCGACCTGTGACTCCCTCCTAAAATATGTTCAGGGACACCAAGAGACCACGCGGACCTTTGTGAACAGGTTCGTGAAAGCCTCTAGGGAGGTCCGAAACTACAGCGAGGACATCGCCCTGGCAGCCATACAGAATGGACTTTGGCAAGGAGGACCGGGCACCCTCCGGTATGACGCCCGAAAAAGAGAGTTCAAGAGTTTACCGGAGTTCCTGGCTTTTGCCGAAGGGTACATCCGGGCCGAGGAGGATGCCGTCCAGTTCGCTAGGCCGCGGTCCAGATCACCAAAACTGCACCAGCGCGACCGACAGCCCAGTGGCGGTCCATCTCGAAGACGAGAACCACCAAAAAGAAATACCCTGCCCGCGCCACAAGAAGAACGGCGCGAAGATGGCAGACGTCCCATATCAAGAAGAGGAGCGAGATGTACCATATTATAAAGGACATGCCCGACGTCCCAAGGCCGTTGCGCAAGGGCATTTTCGAGAAAAAAGATGGGACTGCAAGATGTTTGTTCCACCGTTTTAATGGGCACTCCACGGGAGATTGCCTCCAACTGAAGGACGTGTTAGAAAGGATGGCTAGGGAGGGAAAACTGATTGAGTACATCATGCCGGAATTCTTCAAAAAGTTTACCAAAGAATATAATGGGGAAGCCGAGTACAAAAAGAGAGCTTCCTATCGGGACCATTACAAGGGGCCCACACATACCGGGCCGAAGCCCGAAGAGGACAAGGGAAAAGGACCGAGAGCATCCGGTAGGCAGCCAAGTATAGAGATCAATGTTATCAGCGGAGGGCACAAGGTGGTGGTCCCTGAAAAACATAACCGAAACAACACCAAGCCGCACCCCACCATATTGAATGTGGAAAAATCTCCCGAAAAGAAGAGACCTCGGATGGACGAGGCCATATGCTTTTCCGAAAAAGACTTCGGCAGCACCGTGTGGCCCCATGACGATCCCATAGTACTGCGACTGAAAATAGAAGAGTTTGGGGTCAAGAGAATCCTCGTGGATACGGGGAGTTCAGCCGACGTTCTATACCTCTCAGCTTTCGAGAAGATGGGAATGCAGCTGGGCGAGTCACAGAAAAAAGTAACACCGCTAGTGGGGTTCACCGACGATTCCCTCCGGCCAAAAGGGATCGCCCAATTGAAAGTGGCGTTTGGATCCTCGCCCCGAATCACTGAAGTCATGGTGGACTTCCTCGTCGTGGATGCCCCTTCTGCCTACAATGCGATCATTGGTAGGGGCACTTTGAACAAAATTGGAGCCATAGTGTCTTCCCCCCACTTGAAGATCAAATTCCCTACCAGCCACGGTGTGGGGGAGGAATGTGGGCAGCAACAGGCGGCCCGGGAATGCTATCAAACTTCCCTTGAAGGGCAATGAGGAGCGGTCCATCAAGTGGACGTGAAAACAGGAGCGCGATCAGGTCTCACTAGCCCACGCTTGCAATCCAGCAGAGAGTTCTTACCCCCACATACACTTATGGTTTTGGATCCCACCGATAAGGAATTAGATACATCTATTGAGCCGGCCGACGAGGTCGACCTCGGTGACGGTAAAATTTTGAACATCGGCAAGGCCGTCCAAGGAAGCGCGAGGAAGAAATTGGTTGATTTCCTCCGGGAGAACCTGGAAGTGTTTGCGTGGACCGCCGCAGACATGCCTGGGATCCCGGGATCTATAGCGGAGCACCGATTGCACATCAAATCGGGAGCGAAACCCGTGGTGCAAAAAAGAAGGAACATGGGAGCCGAAAGGCGTTCAGCGGTCAAGGCCGAAGTGGCCAAATTGCTAGATGCCGGTTTTATTAGAAACGTGATTTGTCCGGAATGGCTGGCGAATCCTGTGCTTGTCAGAAAGGCAAATGGAGAATGGAGGATGTGTATTGATTACACCGACCTGAACAAGGCATGCTCTATGGACCCTTTCCCTTTACCCAAGATCGACCAACTAGTAGACTCCACCTCCGGGCACGCATTCTTAAGCTTCATGGATGCGTTCTCGGGGTACAACCAAATCAAGATGTGCCCAGAAGACGAGGATAAAACTGCCTTCACAACCCACTCCGGGTTATACTGTTACCGCGTGATGCCTTTCGGCCTGAAGAATGCGGGGGCTACCTTTCAAAGAATGGTGAATAAGGTGTTCCACGAGCAAATAGGTCGGAATGTAGAAGCCTATGTAGATGACCTCCTAGTCAAGAGTATGTCCGACCTGGGCCACGTACAGGACCTGCGCGAGACATTTGCAACGCTCAATCAAGCAGACATGAAACTCAATCCCAAGAAGAGTTTCTTTGGCCTGACGGGAGAAAAATTCCTCGGATTTATGGTGTCCATGAGAGGCATAGAGATACACCCCTCCAAATCACAGGCCATCCTAGACATGAAACCCCCCCGAAACCTCAAAGAACTTCAGTCCCTTACAGGCCGACTGGCAGCGTTAAACCGGTTCATCGCCCGGTCTGGCGATGTCTGCTTCCCCTTCTTCAAGGCAATGCGTAAGTCAGCCAGATTTGAATGGACAGAGGAGTGTGCGGTGGCCTTCGACAAAGTAAAAGAATATTTAGCCAGTCCGCCTTGCCTCAGCAGACCTATAGAAGGAGATACCTTAGTTGTGTACTTAGCCACCACCAACCATGCGGTCAGTGCCGCATTAGTGCGGGAAGAAGGACGCGAGCAGCAACCCATATATTTCGTATCCCATGTGCTCCGAGATGCTGAGACTCGATACACACAGATAGAGAAGGCGGCTTATGCCCTCATCATCGCGGCAATAAAACTGAGACCGTACTTCCAGTCCCACCCAATCAAAGTGTACACAGGTGTACCCCTGAATAAAGCCTTTGCGAACTTTGACTCCTCGGGCCGCGTGTTGGCCTGGGCGCTAGAATTGACAGAATTCAATGTCACGTTCCACCCTCAAAGTGCCATCAAATCACAAGTGTTCGCGGATTTTATCGCTGAATACTCGGGGGCCCCGGACGAATTAGACGGCAGATGGACACTTTATGTAGACGGTGCCTCCTCCCTTCAGGGAGCAGGAGTCGGGATAGCTCTCACGGGCCCTCAGGGAGAAACACTCAACTATGCACTCCATTTCCAGTTCCCTGTAACCAACAACACAGCCGAGTACGAGGCCATGATAGCCGGCCTCAAAATAGCCGCGGGGCTGGGAGCACGAGAGATCCACCTCCACAGTGATTCTGAACTCGCGGTCAGACAAATCAATGAGGAGTGCCGTGTACACGATGACCGATTGCGCCGGTACCATGAGCAATTCCATTCCTTAAAAGGGCAATTTGAGAAAGTGGTGATTGAGCACGTGCCTAGAAACAAGAACTGTCAGGCGGATGCCCTCTCGAAACTAGGGGCGGCAGGTAACCTGGACAAGGACCACCCCGTTATAGTGATGGATATCCCCGAATCGAGTATAACGGGTGACATGAAGGAAGCCTATGTCATCAATGAACCCGGAGAGACTTGGTACGCTCCCATGTGGGCATACCTCACCTCAGGGACCTTACCGGAGAACCCACTTGAGTCCAGACGATTAAAAAAGATAGCACCCTTATACTCAGTGTTCAACCACCAGTTATTCAAAAGAGAATATGTCCGGCCATGGCTTAAGTGCGTCGGAGAAGAGGACGCCAAGAAGATGTTGGAGGAAGTCCATGAGGGACTTTGTGGCAGTCATCAGGGAGCCAAAACCTTGGCGAAAAGAATCCTACGTGCAGGGTATTACTGGCCCACGGTACAACAAGATGCGGCCAATATGGCGTGAAAGTGCGAAAGGTGCCAGTACCACTGCCGATTATCCAGCGTCCCGGGCTATGACATGATCACGATCTCGGGAGCCTGGCCATTCGACCTATGGGGGATCGACATCCTAAGCCCCTTTCCCATGGCTGTCCAACAACAAAAGTGGATCATAGTGACCGTGGAATACTTCACAAAGTGGGTCGAGGCCAAGGCGTTAGCCCACATCACGGCAGAGGCCGCCAAAAGTTTTATATGGCGGAATATCGTGTGCCGTTTCGGAATTCCACACGCGCTGATCTCAGACAACGGCACGTAGTTTAATGCAGATGTCACCATGTCCTTCCTGGAAAATTTAGGCATTCGTAGCAACTTTACTTCGGTTAGCCACCCTGCTAGCAATGGTCTGGCCGAAGTGACTAACAGGACCATTCTCGATGGATTAAGAAAGAAGGTAACCTCCAACAGGAAAAATTGGCCCGAGAAACTTGATGAAATCCTTTGGGCATACAGAACCACTCCCCGCGAGGCTACCCAGCAAACACCATACTCCCTAGTATATGGCATGGAAGCCGTCACACCTCTCGAACTCATTGCACCTTCGCTCCGGATGACGGCCTATTCCACGAAAGACAACCCTGAAGCGCGAGCGGTGGAGCTCGAACTAATACAGGAACTCCGAGACAGAGCCCGCGTCCGGACCACAGAGTACCAGTGAAGGGTGAAATGCGCTTTCGATAAATGCGTATCACCCCGGGCATTCGAGCCAGGCGATCTAGTGTTAAAAAAAATCGAGGCTACCGGCCAACATGTCGGTAAGCTTCAACCCAATTGGGAAGGCCCCTTCCGGGTAATTCGCGCCTGCGGCAAAGGAGCCTACGAGCTCGAGAGTCCCGACGGTCGAATGCTCCCCAGACCCTGGAACGTTGTCCATCTCCGAAAATTTTATGTTTAAAAAAAAAAGAGGGGAAGAACAGGCATAGTAGCGGACAGGCTGCCATGTAAAAATGTAACTATTATCTTTTTGTACTTTTTTTTTTTGGACCAGCATGGGAATGCCCATGTAAGGTCAGGGGCGTTGGTGCGATATTATAAGCACGGCCTGATATTTTGTACTTTCGGACCAACGCGGGAATGCCCGTGTCTGGTCAAGGGCGTCTGTGCGATGTTATAAGCACAGCCCCAGTGTGTGTCATGCATAACTAACAAATTCGGGACCCGACGGCACGCAATTGCCGTCGGGATCTCCTTACAACTGATCATAACAAGGACAAACAAAAGCCCACGGGCAATGAACGCTTCGATAAAAGAGAAATTATTGCACTAAAGAGGATAAACGAAAGCCCAAGCGGCAACGAACGCCTCAGCAATAAAACAACAACATTTCTTATGACAGAGGAATAAAAGCCTATGGGCAACAAATGTTTTCTCTAACAATTATCATACTAACTTCGGACCAAAGGCCTTAGAGCATAAAACAGCCCGAAACAACTTTTCCGTAACAACGAGCGTGCGCTAGCCGTGGAAAGTACGGACGAGTACACACAACGCGCCCCGTAAGGAAAACTCGCGCTAGTCTCAGGCCAAAGGTCCTGAAGAAAGGAACAGCAATACAATCTTTCAAAAGATTACAGGCGCGAGTCACGATAGTATGAACAAATACACGTGACTCGCGAACATGGCAATACAGGCGCGAGTCATAAAAGTGTGAACGAAAACTCTGCAAAGAGCAACGAATGCACATGGCTCGCGAAACTAAAGGGACAGTTATGCAAAAAGCGAACGAAAATCCCAATGGAATAACGAATGCGCATAACCCTGCTTTGGAGAGATACAATAACGAAAACCCGTGGGGTAACGAAAAAATCTCTCCGAGGATCCCGACACACAGCGTAAGCGAAAGCCGACGGGGCAACGAACACGCACAAACCGGATAAACATTCCGCCATTTCACAAGACAACGAGCTTGCCTATTTAGTAGGTACAAACGAAAGTCTTGTGGAATGAACGCGAATGATCTACTGGCCTTGCGAGACAATAAATAGGCATGGCAACATGTCTGAGCAACAAGTCTCGCAGGAATCTCCCTACCGGCCTCGCGAGACAACTGATAGGCGTAACACCACGCCCGAACAAAAGTCGCGCAGGAATACAAACAGGAAAAAAAAGAAGGGAAGAATATCCCAAACTGGCTCTACAAAAACAACCAACAAGCATAATAATAGGCGGGAACAAAATCTCAAAAGAGCAAAACGAAGAATATATCAAGCACCTAAAAGAACACAGAAACTCCTCCCCGAACCCACGCAAAACGTGCCTGTTCGGGGGACAAACTATACCGGGCTGACAAAGAAAGGTCTAAGAACATTACAAGCCCGAAGAGATCGCGAGAAGAAACTGCTCAAGGTAATAAGATATTCTTTTTAAATTGGTACCGCTACAAGGCTAGGAGTAGGACTGGCAATTAATATCGATAAAAAAGATAAGACGACGCCAAATAAACACACGGGGTGCAAGGTACTCCCGCTAAAACTTCTCGACAATTGAGTAGAATAAACCTACCTGAGATTGACTTACCGTGCAACGTCATGCGATCATTTCTAAACGACCGGATTCTACAGGACCATAATAAAAACACTACAAACAAGCACATTAAAACAAGAACATACATAAAACATAATTGTTACTCGGGCGGTCGAGCAACAGTCTCGACCAAATTACCCGACAAAAGTTACAACGGATCTATTTTTCCCCAACATCCTGGGGGTTCTACGAATAAAAGAAACAAAGAACGAGGCAAATAAATTAAAATTTTAACTGCGGCCGTAAAAATTATGCCCCTCAGCAGCTCCCCTATCTGACGCCTCACTCCTCGCCTAAGGCCTGCATAAACATAAACGGCAGATTAAATCACCCCGATTTAAGCACCGAACGAACATGCACATGTGCGTCAACATAACGAATCAGAGATCATACCTCTTTTATTCGCCATCTTTATCCTCTTCGATCACCGCCCCGAGGTCCTGCGCCTTGCTCCCCTCCGCGGAAGGAATGACGGGACAAGCCACGCCACTGGTCCCCGCTCCATCACCAATACCAACTTCGGGGAGAGGACGCACCCAAATGTTATCCGGCCAGGTAGCAACGAGACGCCAATAATACGGGATCTCCACTGGCTGCCTCCTCACTAGGCTTATCTGGCCCGATACCAGTTCACTCTCGGGGTCCCGCAGCCTATCTTCTGCCCTATCCCACGTATACCCGGTCAGAACCTTCGGCTGCGCCTCCTCGTCCTTGACCTTAACGAACCCCACCATCTCGGAAGCAAAGGGATACAATTTCCCCAGCTTCAACATTTCCCCATACACAAAATGGCGCACAAAATCCCCCACGCACACAAGCGCCGCGCTCCTAAACCCAACGCTGCTAAAGAACTCATCTATCAACTTCGTAGCCAGCCCCTCCAAGTCGGCACGTTGTTGCTCGACAACCTTCTCAACCCGCACAACCTTCTCCCTTTCGGAGACCAAATCCTCGGCCATCCTCGCCTTCTCCCGCTTCAACTCCTCAGCTTCGGTAACAGCACTCGCTAGCCACTTGGCTTGCTCAATGGCTTCTTCGCCCCTCTTGGACAATTCCTCCTCTAAACGCCTAACATTTTCATCGCGAGCATCGAGATCGCCCTGCAGGGTCTGCTGATAATCCAAAGCCTCCCTATAACGTTCTTCCAGGGACTCATAACGGTCCTCGCCGCACTCCTTTCCGAGTTGTGCGTTCTTCAACCCCGAGGTGGTGTCATCCGAAACCCGCATTCTTCCCTCCTTCAGCAATTGTTCCTCCAACAACGCCGCCATTACGCAGCCCGCCTCGAAATGCCGACCCAAACAGTTTAGCAGAGCTTGCTCTGGGTCTTCCCTCATACGGCGCCGAATATAAGCCGGCTCCAGACCAGTATAGGCCCCAAAAGAATAGGCGCCCAAAGTAGGCGGCCTCCTGCTAACCCCTAGGGTCTTCCCTAGGAAGGGGACGAAGAGCCCGCAGTGGTTCGGGTCCTTTCCGGGGCACGGATGCTCCCAAATCGATCCTCTTTCAAGTTCCCAGTTGAAGCTTGAACCGCCACCCGGAGACTCGGACCCTTGATCCGGATCTCTAACAACCCCGCCAACATTCCCTGAAGCAGCGCCCCCAGCGACTCCCTCAGAAAGAGTCTCAACTTCGGGCGCCAGCCCCAGCCCTCCTAGGGCAACCTTACTTTCCGTCATAGGGGGAAGCTCCTCCCTCCTCGGCTCATTAGCCTGGGCTTCACCGGAGGCCTTTCCCACAACGAGACCCTTTCCCTTCTCGGCCTGGCTAATCTGGGCCGTAGACCTTATCTTTTTGACTCTGTCCTTCATATTCGCCCCGCCCCGCCTCTTGGGGGCCTTCGGAGGAGATGCCTCCCTCCCTTCCACTGGAGGTTCCTGCTGCGCCACCGCTACCTCCTCCACCTCCTCGGCTACCAAGTGCTCTCCTCCTTTCGCCTTGACCCTTTCGGACACTAGGGGGACGATGGGCTTAGGATCCGCAGCGCCGCCCCAAAATGCAAACTCCATAGATGTTTTGGCTGCCAAAGAAATAACATACGAATATATATCAATAGGTAAGGGGCTGCTAAACATAGAAATAAAAGTCAGAAATCTACCACACAGATTGTTAAGAATCCCTAAGGCCCTCCGATCATCTGCAGTCATCGGAAAGTTAAGAGAGGGCACCATCCCTTTCCCCGACAACAGACGCCATGTTGTCCGAACACCTTCCAGCGACTCAACTCTGTCTGGGTGAGGCAGGTATACCTAACCCCGGTTCCAATCATCTATCTTGTTAAGCTTAGTATTCTGTTTAGAGTCAAACACGATGGCATGCGGGCCTTTCCGCTTAAGGACCAAGAAATCATCGGATGTCTTACCCATGCTGAAATATTGCGAGAACAGACCCATAGATGGCTTTAGCCCCTGCAATGTGTCCGAATAATCCGAGAACAATCTATCGAAGCTTGTGACATAGCACCAAGCCTTGCTAGTCAGTTGGGACGGTGTTATCTTCAAAGTCTTAACAAAAGATTGACAAAACTCTGACAGGGGTAATTGAAACCCACATTTCGGCATATTCCAGTACACACACATCCCCTTCTGATGATCGTGCGCTCGATCGTCCATGGTAGGTACTCGGAAGCTTAGGACGTCCAGCGTGATAAACCCCCGTGCCTCTTTGCGCACAAGCTGCCCATAAAAAACCTGCCGCCACCATTCTTCACGACGACACAAAGGTATTGAGGGCCACAAGCGGTCCACTTCGTCAAAAACACCGGGCTGGTAAGTGGACCGAGGTAAGTACTTCGGCTCGTCAGAGGTCTGAGACAAAGCACCCTTACGACTAACCTTCTTCCCCTGCGCCTCCGCAGGCACGGAGACGGAAGCCTCCCGCGATGAGACGACGCGGCTCTCGTACAGATCATCCTGATTATCCCCCTGTGCCTCGCTCGGTCCCCCGGACTCAGCGGAATGTTGAACAGACAATGTATCCTCAGAAGTATGATACCTAGGATCACTAGGAGACAACGGCAACCGCACCTGTCCAGATATACCTTGATCGCGATCATATATATGTTTGACTTCATCATCAAGAGGAAACACTACTTTGCCACTCGCAGACTCCCCTCTTTCGGCCAAAAGTATAGCCAAAGCTTCGGCACATTTTCTCGGACCAGGCGTCCTCGACGCCCCCCGACTAGAAGAATCGGTATCCAGAACACCCCAATTCGGAGATCGGCCTCCCGAGCTCCCCCCAGTCATAGTTAGGAATAACCTAAGTTAGGCCAAGGCGGTCAGTTAAAGAACCAGCAAGAGACAAGTATAAGATAACGGCCTCCCCATGTCAACCGAGAAACCTGCTCGGTAACCCTAAAAAGAACTAACCCTACTCGCTAACACACTTCTCAACCGAATTGGGGACGGTAGAGGTAGTTTCCCCATTCCCGCAAAAACTACAAACTACAAAGATTTAGATAGAGGATACCTTCCCGAAGATGTAGACGCGACTGTAATAAACCGAGCAGAGCGAAACCAAGCGACTATCCGATCACAACGCTCGCAGAACTCAGCAAATGACGATATCCCCAGACAGTCGCGAGCGCCCTTATATAGGCATCAGTATACGGTCGTAAAGCTAATCGGCACTCCCCCCGAGAAGTCCCTCAACTTACCTGGCACACTCCAATAGGCCTCGGCCTCGCGGCGTAGAAAACCGTAGAAAGATGGTTCTGCACAGCGCGCACCCAGTCGCGTGAAACGCCGCGCCATTTCAAAACTTGGCTCCATTCAAGAAGTCGCGTCTTCTCGGATCCCACCCTCCTCCCCTCCGAAGAATGAGCGGGCGCGAACAAAACGTCGCGTCGTTTCCTTCCCTACAGTAATGATCAGACGCAGTTATAGGCGATTAGACGCCTGCATTGAATGCAACCCACCGGTGGTGCCTATATAAACTCCCTGACATCATAACTTCAATCACCTCTCCCCCATTAACTTACCGAAACAATGGCCCCAAAACCTCGTAATAACAAAGGAAAGAAACCCGTGGAGACTGGCGAGGCGAGCAACCCGAAACCAAGTCGCCCAACGAGCGTCCGAGACTTGCCTCCCCGAGTCCGCGCAAACTGGCTCTGCTTCTTCCCAAGGCACCGCCTCGACCAAATGTTATCAAGCCCCAACCACAAGCTCGGGGAGTTCGTCGAGTACCTGCTCGACCTGGAAGCGCGCTCTTATGAGCATTACGCCTGCTGCCCGAAATCCCGCCACAATGCACCACCAGCAGCATCCACCCGACGCCCTGCGCCCAAGCCTGTCATCCGCAGCACTTGCCCTGCATGTGGAAAGATGGGCAATCGGGCCGATATGCCCCGATGCCATCGATGCCGGGAAAGATTCCACCAAGCCTGCCAACCCGAGGAGACACCCTACTTATTCCCCATCCCAGGCCTGGAGCACTGGTACTGCGAGGAATGTACAGCCATCCTTGATTCCAGGGACGACATGTACGAGGATGACGATGAGGAAGATGATGACGACGGCCCGCAGTATCACCCCACCAGGTCCGGCAACACTGACCCCGAAGAGGGATCGTCCACAGGTGGCGACTTCAGTGACTGATGCGTCGCACGACGCTGTCCCACCTTCATGTATCATCATATATTTACTACCGCCCTTTTGAAATATGTACGGGTGCTATTTTTTTATATAGTAGACCCGAAAGCATTGTTGTATGAGAAGGAAAACTCTGTAAACCACTTAGTAGACCTATAATTATAACTTTTCCACTCGTAAGTTCTTAACATTCCTATGCAAATGTCAGTGGTGAGGCTAACGCAAGAACTAACGCGTAACCCCTACCATATAACCTCGTCACGATGGATAACGAAACCGCGCCGTATATGACCATCATATCGCCAAATCCCAGTAACTAATGAATGTCGTTTGCATCGCAGACCATTTCTCCTCGAATGGCCTTGCAGGCACCTCTTCCACTACAAATTTTGCCGACAACGCCAACAAGGCAATCACGCAAAATCTGGTAGAACGTTCCCTATCCGTAACTTGAAAGATTCGGATAGGACATCAAAACCACCTTCCGCTTGTTCCAGAGAGTGACCCGAGATGATATAGATCATATCCATAGTTTTGTGGCACCGCCAAGTCATACTTGGCGACTATCCTCCACCGCACTAATTAACCCCGAATAAATCGACTAACCGGCCTACGTGCGGCCCCCAAAGGCTCACGGGCGGCACAAAATATCTTGCAGAAAACAACACCTCATGGAGCTAATTACACACGTCCCCTAAATAGAACACCGGTTAACTAAATTAAGCCGTCCCGAACTTCGCTCTCTTAACTAAAAACACCTGGGAAAGAGTAAATCACCTATCAATAACGCCTCGAAAAACCCGCTCAGTAACTCCCAAAACGCCTCAAAACTAGAGCCGGTCAAACGGCAGGCCTACATTCGTCCCGTCAAATCGCCTAGCCCCAGCTTTTATGACCACAATGGGGCCCAGACACGATAACCAACGGCAATACTCCGCCTATATATTGGCTCGCTCAGCTACAAGAACTCTACCCCTCACTATCCTCCATCCATTCCTGCAAGCAGAGCCTTGCTTACCCCAACATCACAATGTCGTCAACCGACTCGGTTAACAAACCCGAGCAGCGACGCCTCAACATCACCCTCCCCCGAGATTCACCTCCCAACCGACCCCGACCTGACCCCTCGCAACCACCACTGCGAACGCTGTCGGAAGGCGAAATGTGGGTATTGTTACAAGACATATCCCAACCGGACTTGGGATGGATGCTAGACCACGAAAACTTCCGAATCCTGAGACTTTCTCGACTTCAAACTTAGCTCATGTCCGAAGTTCACCCCGGAGGACGAGAATGCCATCAAACCAACGGCACCGTCATTACGCACATGCGAGGGATGTGGTGACCAAGATCCGAAGACCGAGATGGTTAAATGCCGAACCTGCTTTGAGTGGCGCCACATGTATCATTATGATATCAAAGGCTGCTCAGATCCCCGCCGTCGATTTTGGCGATGCCCCCGGTGCATCGACCTCAACTACGGAGGACCAACTTTATACACGGCTACCAAGGAAGAGCTCGAAGAGGACAATACCTATGAGGACACCGATAACGAGATCCTCGTCTGAACGCTCCCCGGGTAGCGACATCACACCCGTCTTCTTGCCGAGAAGGAAACCGCGACATGACAGACAAGAGTGGCAACACCCTTCCAGTCTACCTCGGGACCCTCCTCGGCAACCATGCGGGTATACAGGGAACTAGTCGCCCTGCATATCATAGTCTATTAGAACAAATGTATCTGTTGTCGTGTCTCAACTAAAGACAAATGTTGTATACAAAGTATGTATCATGCCGATGTAACATTATTAAATTTATAAAAAACAAAAAGTTGAATTTGTTGACGGGACTTCTCATGGTATCGAACAGCCTACCTTTTCCATACCACATCGGCTAAATTTCTGTCCCGCGCAGATTTCTCCGTATCCGCACCGACATTCTTGTCGAGAATATATCCCGAGACCTAACGCCATTTAAACCAGAAAGTTGACAACTATACGTCACGGGTTGCCTGGGACCCACATCATTTATAGCCACAGTAGCAACTTACGCCTATAAATACTGACCTCACAATACGTAAAAGGGGACAATCGCCTTCCTCATTCTCAGTCCATTCTTCTAAACAAAAATTCCTTTCAAACAAGTGGTTTCAAAAACTAAAAGGCCCGCGGACCAAGGGCAGAGTAGCCGCGACCAACCTCCCCCCAAATCTCACCGATCCTATAACCCAAGACATGTCCTCTCTCCTGCAGAGAGATGGGCCCTACTCCAACGTTTCCCCGAGGAGGATTTGGAGTGGATGCTCCATAACGATGACCTCCAAATCTGCGACCTTATCGACCTTACCCTCGTAGGGGTACCCCCGTTCACTAAGGAGGACGAGAACAATATCTACGATGATGTTGATTTCGAGCCCAAGCTGCGTTGGTGTGTCATATGCCACGACCAGGGGCCCAAGCACGAGATGGCGAAATGCCGGATGTGCTATGAGTGGAGTTGTTTCGAGCATTACGACATCCAAGGCCGCTCGGACCCTCGCCGTCGGTTTTGGAGGTGCCCCGGATGCTTATCCCGTAATTCCGGAGGACCGAGCTTGTACACCGCTACTCCACAAGAAATCAAAGAGGATGACCTTTTTGAGGATACCGATAACGAGCGCGTGGTCTGATTTCAATATTTTCTTATCTATAGGCATTGTATGATCTCGGTATTATGTCGTATTTGGGCTTTTTGCTAGCTAAAAATATCAACAATTACTTATGATTTCCGCCATAGCCTCGGTTACTCCTAAAAAAAAAGATGACGACGCGCGACATCAAGCGTAGCTCGTCTAAAAGACACGCTTAGCTACCCAAAGCTATCTAAACACGCCAACACACTCATTCGGGATACGTACCCGAGATAGGACAGATCAAAGACATGCAAAACTTGTGGAACAACAAAATTACGATCTCCCCAGACAAATGATAACGCAGATCACGACTATCCCGCATAACACAGGAACTCCGAGACCAACTCGGAGGCCACGTGCAACAAAATCACAAAGCGTAACGACAAAGCAAAGTCGGTACAAACCATAAGTGACCAATAAGCGGTACGATGCGAAATAACACAACGAAAAATCCCAAAGCAACCAAAATACGAACAGGGGAAACCCCGAGGGATAACTCGGGGGCTGATACCAAACAAGTACCCCGCAAGACTACCGGGATTAACTCGGGGCTAAACACTCGAACATTAATTAAAACAAACTCAGAAATTGAGATAATAAAAACGAACTCGTATAAACAAAAATAAGGCCAAAGTCGCCTTCCGTAATCAGAGTCAAAACCCGAAAGCATCATACTAATGCATTTCGGCTTCGGGGGCTAATGATAGGCCCATATGCCAATGGCCCTTAAAAGGCCCAGGCCTGGCCCAACTAAAACATCTCCAAATCTAAAAACATAGCAGACCGGCCCAAAAAACAGGCCACGGCCCAAAATGCAACTCAGGATTCGGACCCCCTCTCCGGGGCCAGCTTGAGAATAGAAAATTACCCGAGATTCGGACCCCCTCCCGGGGCCAACTCGAGGTTAGAAATTACTCGGGATTCGGACCCCCTCCCGGGGCCAACCCGAGGCCAGAAATCACTCGGGATTCGGACCCTCTCCTGGGGCCAACCCGAGACTAAAAACAGCCTGGGCATCGGACCCCTTCCCGGGGCCAGCCTGAGGCGAAGCACAAACTGAGACTCGGACCCCTCCTAAGAGTCCGCTCGGAACCAAACAAAACAAGGCTCAAAGCCTAACACACCGAACAACCCAAAAAGGTCGACACACGACCTCGCTGTTCGGCTTGAGACATACTATGCGAACATTATAGCCTAACATGCGGACACCCTCAACAGTATGCGGATCTTTGTCATTAATGCTGACAAGACCCCGCTACAGTAGGGCGCCCCCTATATAAGGCAAAGAATCCCCCAGAAAAAGGGATCGCATTTATCACATCCTGGAGAGGTATTAAAAAGGGTTAGAGCGTTAATACCCCTCCAACACCCCGCGCGCTCTCTATCTCGACCCGCTTCACTCGAGGCGGGACGGGCCGCGCATTCAACAACTGATCTCCGCACGGCCTGCTTCCCAGGAACAGGACGTGCCTGCACCTTACTGGACCGAGTCCAAGTACGGCCCGGCCCCTTCGGGAAGGGACGTATCAACGTCAAAAAAATAATTTCACAATTTATAATTTAGGTTTACAGTATTTTAATTCAAAACTTTTGTTTATAGAGTCATGTGATAAGGTCTACAGAATTCAAAACAATTGTAACATCTAGATGTAGATTTAAAAAAATATTTTTTTTACCAATTTACTCTATTCAAATAAACAGTTTATAGTGTTATGTGATAAGATTTACATAATTCAAAATAATTGGAAATAACATATAGATGCATAATTGAAAAAATTGATTTTTTTTTAATTTTTTTGCCGGTTTACAGTATTAAAAAAACTATTTACATAGTTATGTGATAAGGTTTATAGAATTTTTTTTTTGAAAACTTGACTGATGCAGCCAAGATAAGATTAATAGAATTCAATACCATTAGAAATAGCATCTAGATGTAGATTTAAAAAAAAATGAAATTTTTTTTTTGAAAACAATTACCGGTTTACAGTATTTAAATAAACGGTTTACAGAGTTATGTTTACAAGATTCAAAGAAACGGTATACAATATTCAAAGAAACAATTTACAGAGTTTAAAGTGGTCCCGAGTTAGTTGCTAGTTTTGAAAAGTTGTTAGAGAACTTCTACAAGTGGTCCCAGTGATCTTGGTCAAAGTAGTTCTGATCAAATCGGTTAAATTATTGAGGACCACATGGTAATAAAAAATTGCTGGTTTTGCAGAATTCATTGAATCGGTTACATAATTTAGTATTGAAGTTCACAAAAAATTATGAGAACATGTTTATAGACACTTTTTAAGTCGTGACAATTGGTTTGGAGAATATTCGAAGAATTGGTGTTGGAGAGCTGTTAGCCGCTTTCAAATGAGAAAAGGTAATAATTAGACGCTTTCAAATGAGAAAAAGTAATATCCGAAAAAAAAAAAAAAACATTTTTCAAAATTATGCATAACGCATTGTACCGAGCATCTAATTGTTAGAATCACCCGACCAAATACATTCCAAATGTCTGATTAAAACTGTCGTATCTGTATCAAAATTTATGTCAATAATTTTAAGATGCGTACAGATGCGTACGAATTTTAATGCGGATCGAACGGCCCATCAGATCCACCCCGCACTCCCTAATTGTTGGGCCATACTACGGAAGAAAATATCTCTAGCATCTATTCTGAATCGGCCCGACCCAACAAAACGTGTCCGTGGAACCCTACTCCATTAACAGGCCATTATCACATATTTTCTATGTCATGATTCATGTCGTTCTCTGTATAGCACGCCTTCAGACATAAAAAAACTGTTAGAAATCCAATTCAGTGACTCGTGACACAGATATACAGGGAATTCGGCTCGGAGATGATGAATCCTTTCCACATCCTCCCCTCCCAATTCCTCGTCACAGCAATAGCCGGAAAAGAACCAAAAAAAAAAAAAAAAAAAAGAGGAGGAAAAGAAAGCAGCTATCTTCCTTTCCTCCCCGCAATAGAACAATCTAGACCTCTTACCACAATCACCACTCAAGAAACCCGACGAGAAACAGTCGCCTCCCTGTTTTGACCTCCTACACCGCTGATCTCTCTCAATTTGCTATTTTTTTTTACTGTGAAGAGGGAGAAGGATGCCGCCGAAGCAATCCAAGGCAGATGTGGCGAAAAAGCAAAAAGTTGTAGAAGATAAGACGTTCGGATTGAAGAATAAGAACAAATCAAAGAACGTGCAGAAATATGTGCAAGCTCTTCAGCAAAACGTGCAGCCCAAACTCGACCCTTCCAAGCTCGCCGCAAAGGTTAGCGTCTGTCTTTCACCATTTTTTTTTTTTTTGGAAATTGAAGCTGGTTTTAGGTCGAGTGTTTGATTTTGTTATAATTCTGAAAGTGCTCGGAGATCTTACGAAAATAGAAGAAATAATATATATATATATACGCTGAACAAATTAGAATCACTTTATTCTTAATTGAAACAGATTTAATTCCCTTTACAAAGAATTTGCTAAGTGTTAGAAAAAATTGATGGAGGTGAAGACACTGCTAATGTTCTCAATTCCGCTGTAGTATCATTATTATGTACTATCTTACTGATATTTTATGAAAATTGGACAGTAAATATTTGCTGATTGATAGTTAATGGATTTGTAATATTTAACGTAATGAGCAGAAGAAGAAAGATGAAGAGAAGGCAAGAGAGAAGGAGCTCAATGATTTGTTCAAGGTTGCTGTCAGCCAGCCGAAAGTTCCTCTTGGTATATGTCATGTTTTAATTGAAGTTCAAGTGCCAACAATTATTGCTTAATTTTTCATTAGAAAAAGTTGCAAATTGCATGTGTGCCCTTAAAAAGTTACATGTGACATGCTATAAAAATCTAAAGGCAGTGTTAGCATTGCACGGAATTCACTTAGTGTTGTTGGTTTTGTTAAGGTGTTGATCCGAAATCTATATTGTGTGAGTTCTTCAAGCACGGTCAATGCATGAAAGGGTTTAAGTGCAAATTTTCGCATGATCTAAATGTCCAGAGGAAGGGTGAAAAGATTGATATCTACAGTGACAAGCGTGATGAAGGTGATTGACATAAATACTTGACTTTTTCAAATTTTCACTTTTAGCATTTTGAATTCTCAATTGTATGTTGATTAATGCATCGTGTATCTTTTTTTTTTTTTTCAGATTCCATGGAGAATTGGGATCAGGAGACACTTGAGAAGGTTGTTGCAACAAAGAACAAGGAGTACAACCAAAACAAACCCACTGACATCGTATGTTTTCATCACTTACTATTTATTGCCTTTATTTTTTACCACTGTCATCAGAACCGCAATACTTAGTACAGATCAGTTCCACCATAAAAATTCGGTATTACTGTTAAATTGTCTCTTTATTTTTTAATTTTTGTTTTGTTTTTTTAGGTATGCAAACACTTCCTTGATGCAGTGGAAAAGAAACAATACGGTTGGTTTTGGGTTTGCCCCAATGGAGATAAAGACTGCCATTACAGACATGCACTTCCTCCTGGCTACGTGTTAAAGTCTCAAATGAAGGCTTTACTTGAGGAAGAGGCCAACAAGATAACTGTAGAAGAAGAAATTGAAGACAAGGTATGCAAATTTATATTTGTCAACTAAAATAATATGCTGCAGTATTATTTGAAAAAAGAATTCAAGCTGACAAAATCACCTATTTGTTTTTTTGTTTCCTTTTATGAAGCGTGCTAAACTGACAGCGTCCACACCTTTGACACCGGAGCTTTTTATGCAATGGAAGAAGAAAAAACAAGATGAAAGAGATGCTGGCCTTGCTGTCAAGCAGGCAGAGCGGGCTAAGAATGACCGCATGAGGTAATTGTGGATAGGGGTGTCAACAGGTACAAAACGGGTTGGGTGGAAGCATTTTCATACCCTTACCCGTTGAGTTAATGAAAAAAAACGTTATCCTTACCCATACCCGATAAGCTAATGAAAAAAAAGACCTTACCCATACCCATCTTATTGAATACGGATCGGGTCGGGTAAATGGATAAAAGGGTGCCATTGAATAGATATATATGGGCCTTGAATAAAACTATATCGTATCATGCATCTTCCCCGTATAAATATATATCTGTATACATTATTTTATTTTTAATAATTACCGTATAGGGTAACGGGTGTGAAATAGTCTTTACCCGTACCCTTACCCGTATCCGATAAGCTTACGAGAAAATAAACCTTGCCCGTACCCCTCTTATCGAATATGATACGGGTCGGATTAACAGATAAAAGGGTACCATTGACCCCTCTTATTGTGGATGAATATTATTTATATGAGATAAAGACCTCATACTTGATAAAAGATATCAAAAGTAATATGGAACGAACATTGGTCTTTAGCATGGTTGTAGTTCAATATAGATATAGCAAAGTAGTCATACACAGGTACTTACTGCATGGTTGGGCTAATTGGCTTGTGTCTATACTTCTTTGCAGTGGTCGTGAGCTGTTCCTTGCAGATGCAAGTCTTTTCATTGATGATGCCGAAGCTTATGAGATTTACAGTAGGCAAGAAGGAAGAGACCAGGCTGATGGACAGGAGGTAGTTATCTTTTCCTTATGTTAGACGTCAAATGCTTCGGTTTTTATCTTGAGAGAAAGTCAAATTCTTGTCAGGTTGTCTGATTGGTTATGCTAAACAGGCCTTTTAAGTCCTGTGAGAATGTTTTGGGAGAATGGTCTGTCAAAATTCAATTCTCATGATTTGTATATTTGCTATTTTTTTAGGGCAAGGATAAAGCACAACCAGAGAGACCTAATTCATCGACATCTTTGAGCAAAGAGGCAGAGGAGCTACTCGCCGAAGAAGACGACGACGATGACGAGCTGGATATTGATGAGTTAAATGCATTAGAAGCAAGTCTGTCTCGTGCTTCACTCCAAATTGGTGAACCTGGTCCTTCCTCTTCTTCATCTTGAATTAGACAAAATGAGTAACTAGATGTTCCTTTATATTGCATGCTTCTTCATGGAGACCAACTTAGCTAAGTAGAAATGAAGTGATCAGCACCTTAGTGGCCATCTTTTGTCTGTGGACACCGGAGTTTGCTTTCTTTCTTTCATTGTTTTTTTGGCGGTTGTGTTGTTAATAACAGGACCATAGCTTGAATTTCTAGATTTATTTATTTATTTTGCTTGTTAGGGAGATTGATGTTGTCTTTGTTTTCACTCCATTGTGCAATTTTGCGGTTCGACCCTTCTTAGGTATGCTGGTATGCTATGGTACCCTTTGAAGAACTGCTTGATATTAGATTGGGTGGGTTAGATCGTGCCCGACTAAAAAGCTGTTTGGACTTTCCTCAAGTGAATTGTTCTGGCATGGTTTAGATGGTTTTTTTCGGCCTCGTCTTTTCTCAACCATTCTCTCCCTGAGTCCATATCTTCGTTGGACAGTCTAGTTCCATGCTTGAATAGATTTGTTGGTCGATAGTTTTGAAATTCATACTGAGCGATTCAGATACCTAAGAGGATCTCTTTTGGGAAATGGTGCAAAATTGTTTACTCTTGAGTGCTATATTGTTTGTATAGATTTCATGACAGGGAAGAAACTGGGGCAGGCTGCTTTGGTTCAGTTTGCTTCTACCCCTAAAAAGGCCCAATATGCACAAGCGAAATATAAACATGAAAAGACTAGAAATCCAGCTATCCAATTTAGCGAACCAACTGTTTCAGTTATTCAGTTACATATGTGATCCGGTATCACCAACATGAGGATAGTCCCAAACTAACAACTTTTGCCTACATTTTCTGGGGGAGAGCGAGAGATGAAAAAAAAATTCTGGATCAAGAGGGAGAGCGGGAGATGATAACTGAGGTGAAATTTTGAGAGGGAATTGAAGGAGGAAAGTGAAAATTTTAAGGTTTTGATATTGTGTTTGGTTAAAGAGTGGAAATAGAGCACAAAGAAGAAAGATTTTGGAGTTCGTAAAAAAAACGCTACCCACAGAGAGAAAAGATAGAAAGGGTTTTCATATACTCTGAGGTAATGTAATATGTGTGTTTAGATTGGGCCGTGTAATGATCTTCACGCACCAATATCAAAGAATCCTATGCATTATTTACCGCTAGATCTAAACATTAATATTATGTTATCTCGGAGTATAGGGACTCCCTACCTCCAGCTATTTAGAATGAATAAATCAGGACCGTTTTTCACTTATCGGACGGTGTGAAAGCTTGATATTTAGTAATCACCTGATGCATGTACAACATTACATAAGAAAGAAATTCAAATTTTTTTTATTTTTTTTATATTTTATATGGTCAAACAATACTTACACATGTAATTTTTATAAACTTTCATCATTATATGCCTCTTCAAATTTAGAAAATATTTTTGGACCGTTCATTTTCACGCGGAAAATCAACGGTTGATATTCAATTAAATCATTTCAAATATTTTTTAAAATGATCAAGGGAGAACATTGAACGTGACCAACAAAAGAGTTTGGAAGTTTTATTATGTATGAGCTTCGATCCAACACGAAGTGTTTATGGCCATACGATACTTCAATTTTCGGTCAAATGGATAGATGGGTAAATAAAAACAAAATTTGATCAAACTTGAGTGCAAGATAATAAATGCAATGCTCTTTAATTTAAACGGTTCTGATTGACCAACGGACGACATATTCCTGTGCATCTTCATTAACTCACGGAACAAGAGTTTATGTTTCATGTTCATGCATACAAGATGTGAGTCATACATGCAACATGTATGTAATGCTATATAATTTCATGTGTCAAAATTATAAAATACTTATTATATCTTCAAATTCAATTTAAACAAATAAACTTAATTATTAAATATCTTACAAAATATTCATTATCGCGTAGATTTCATTAGTAACATTTTTAATATTAAATATTTTACTAAATTAATGTCAAATTTGTTCATTAATCGCATAAATTTCATTAATCACGTAAATTATTAATCATAGATTCTAAATTATTAATTTTTTCCCATCTCCGATTAACAAAAATTCTATCTCCAATTTTTTCCATCTCTGATTATGTAAAATTAGTATACATTCCTAGACAAACATTCTTAGAAGTTGTTATAACCTGAAAATATAAACCGGATTAACGAATTATAAATAATAATCACGGACAACTAAAAATGAACACAATTAAAAACTGACAGGAATAATTGAACCAAAATATTAAGAAATTATTTAGAAGTGTTTAAGATCTCCAATAAAATTGAGTCTATGAAATAAGTGGCCCGCCTGTTAAAATTGAGTCTATATGAAATAAGTGGCCCGCCTGTCAGACCGAACCACACAAATAGCTGTATGGCCTTTACCTCACTCTTTTCTCTCAATTTCTCTCTTTTTCTCTCTTTTTCTCTCTCTTCCAACTGGATCCCACCCTAATAAAATATACCCCATCTCTCTCCCGAAATTTTTATTAATAGCAAAAAAAATAAAAAAATATCGAGAATGAAGAAGAGTTTTGCTGAAATTCGATAAATAACAAAAACGTGATAGTCTATAACGTCCAGGGGACGTTATAGACTATCACGGCCAGCTTAGTCAAAAGATTATCCCTTAACTAAACAACGAAAAAACATAATCCCTGGACGTCTTTGTCCATCACAACTAGAGAGGCAGAAAAAAAAATAATAAAACTCTGGACTTCATAGTCCATCACGGCCAGAGAGCTGGAAAAAAAAAACCACTTCATCTATCGTATATATCCAGTGACTTCATAGTACATTCAGTTTTTTTTTTCAGCTCTCTGGCCGTGATGGACTATAAAGTCCAGAGTTTTATTATTTTTTTTCTGTCTCTCTAGCCGTGATGGACAAAGACGTCCAGAGATTATGTTTTTTTTTGTTTTTTCGCTGTTTAGTTAAGAGATAATATTTTGGCTAAGCTGGCCGTGATGTCCTGGACGTTATAGACTATCACGTTTTTCCTATATATCGAAATTCCGCAAAATCCTTCCTCATTACCGATATTTTTTTATTTATATTCCTATTAATGAAAATTTCGGCATCTCTCTCCCTTCATTTCCTTCCTGGTGAAGATGACTAACTCTCTCCATTTACAATTTCGCTCCAAAACTTTCAAAATTTCCAAACCAATTTTTTCATTTCGCTCCAAAACTCTCAAGCAACATAACTCTATCGACGATTAGTGTTATTTTTACTATCACTCCAAAATTTTCATTTATGGTGAAATCGACGATTAGTGTTATTTCTACTATCATTCCGTCGAGAGACCGTTGGAGAGGGACAATCAGACTCGGTGCTAGTGCGTCGCTATTGAACACTCGGTGCTGGCTGCATGTACCTTGCGTGAAAGGTGTTTGATGAATTGTCTGACTTAGGCGAAGTTATTTAATTCAGATTTTTGTTTGTCATATTGATATTGCAATTCCAACGTGTCTTTCATCAATTAATTAAAGATAAGAATAGTTACAAATGAGGATTTGTAATTAAATAGGTTTTGAATTTTTTTTTTATCTTGTCGTGCATGCAAGGTTTTTGTTGAAATGCCCGCACAAATTAGATTACAACTAACTGCCTTTTCATTCCACAACTAACGGTGGCAGCTTTACAAAGCAACGTTAGGGAATTATTTATTATTTTTCTTTCTTACTTCTTTACCTATTTACTAATTTACGAGGTGAAAGTTTGGTGACATTGATAATTATCTGCCTTATTTGCTACTATCAGCTTAACAGATATATATATATTGGGTGAGTAATGTATTGATATTGGGTTAGCTAAACACTTATTGCTACTGTTATTAACATATTTTTTTATGCATATCTTAGATAATTATAGTTATTATTTTGAGGAGATAATCATTTTGTCATAACACAATATATATCCCAGCATACATTTTCTTTGTAATATGAAAACATAAAACAAATTTAAGAGAGGAAAACATAATAACAAAAATATTGTGCCTTACCAGAAACCAAAATTTGAGGGTTCGTATAAGCAAAATTTGGTTACAAAATTTGGATTAAAGCTACTTGAGGCTAGTATCATGAAAAATATCATTGTGGTAAGCTTTTTTCCCCTTTTATTTACCTTCTTCATTTTCTTTTATATCAGGACCAAATTGTTGTGATGGTACACTAATGTGCAGTGGCGAAGTACTGAGTTTCTAAACAAAATTATCCAGAGTTGACCAAGGTCCAACTATAAAACCACTTGTCATCTTAAGTTTGGTTGTTGGATATGCACAATTGTTAAACTATAAAAAAAAATTATGCATCTCTAGAAAATGGAAATTTTTATCACCTTTGGAATAATGAAGATTTTTTGTAGAGGAATAGTGAGAGAGCAAAGAAACAAGTAGATGAGGTAGCAAGGAATAGGGCTGCACAAAAAATTCGTAGTTCGTAATTCGATTCGAGTTTGATTCGAAAAAGTTCGTAAAAAATTCGATTTGAAATTGAGTTCGTTCGAAATTAATTCAAACCAAATTTAGTTCGAAATTAATTCAAACCAAATTTAGTTCGAAATTAATTCAAACCAAACTCAAACTGGATCTAGTTTGTTTGAAATATGTTCGCAAACCAAACTTAGTTCGAAATTAATTCAAACGTGAACTGTTAATTTCCGTTGATAATGAACTTTAATGTTTTATTTAGGATAATATTTAGATTTGTAATAATTCTAAGACTTTGGTGATTGTTCTGTACTTCTATTGATATTTAAATTGTACTTTGAATACTATGGATATTTGAAAACTTTGGTGATGTTGCTCCTGTTGGCTATTTGGAAAACTTTAGATTCTGTAATTGTACTGAACTTTGATTGATTGTACTAAATTTTGGTGTTTGATATAAATTTTGGTATTTATAATGAACTTTGATATAAACTTTGGTGTACTGTGTAATTAGAATTCATAATGCTTGAGTTTTTATTGAAGTGTTGTAATTTCGAATTATGGCCCAGCCATAAGTCATAACTCGTAAGTCGTAACAAAGTTCGTAAAAGTTCGAAATTGAGTTCGTAAAAAGTTCGATTCGAAATTGAGTTCGTTCGAAATTAATTCAAACCAAACTTAGTTCGAAATTAATTCAAACCAAACTCAAATTGAAAGTAAGTTCGATTCGGTTCGGTTCATTTGCAGCCCTACATAGGAATAATGAAGATTTTTGTTACGAAGAACAAATTCTCATTGAATATGGACGGTACTTAAAAAATTTGTGAGGTGATATAGTTGTAATATTTTGTGGTATTAAACAAACTATTATGAATATACATGTTGGACATGGAGCAAGGTGACGAAGGTGATGAAGAGTTGGACATGGAGCAAGTTGAGGAAGAATTTGATTCCTATGTCCTCGATGATTTCGATCACAAGTTTTAATTGGTGAATCTATAGTTGTATGTGTGTTGTGTCATAATATTTGTACAATTATTTTTGTTTCTCAATTATTTTGGAAGGTTTCTTCTAAATACCAAAATTTAAATTACCAAAGTATTAAATTCTTATATATGACTATTATTCATGTTGTGATTTATAATAAAAATCATCATTAAAAATGAGATATCAAATAAACAGAAATGAATCTGTCTCTAGGAACTAAACACTATTTACATGCGCAGGGTAGTGGACTATTTACATGGACCTTCAATAAAATATAATATAAATAGGGGGTTAAGTAGTTGCATGCGCATGGGGTTAAGTAGTTGCGTGGACCTTTAATAAAATATAATATCTACTAAGGAGTTAAGTAGTTGCGTGAATCTTTAATAAAATATAATAGCTACTAAGTGGTTAAGTAGTTGCATGTGCATGAGGTTGAGTTGTTACATGAACCTCAAATTAATTATAATATATGACATTCAAAACGTATTTATATGAGGAGATAGAAAACAGTTACATGGTTGCACATTACACAATTCCATGCGATACAAGTTACATGAAACTACTTTTGCAACAAATTTTACAAGTCAACAAACTTCATTTCTTTTACATGACCATCTTTACCACGTAACAAACTAGTGTTGCACATGTAATATACTCATAGAAATTCTAGTAGTGCGAAGCCGCCATTAAACGAGGATTTGTATCCTCTCAGATATCTAACTCAAGACAAGTGAAAGAGACGGCTGAGATTTACTCTCAGCCGTGACTATTCAGGATAACGCAGGGTCAGTATTAATTGTGATTTGAGATTCATGTCAAGTTAAAAGGACAATTCTAGACCATTCATTTTAATTGTACTCAGTCAAGGTAACATGAGGTGACGTGAATTCCATTAAACGATTGGCCACAGAGAGAGAGAGAGAAACGGGGGCAAGAAAAGTAGGAAGAGTGTGTTTATAAAGAAAATTAGGGAGTGAGGTGAGAATTATTAGGAGGGATTATTACTTGGATCTTCTGTGAACAGGTGTTTCCATAAAAACTTGTGGATAGACAAGGCCGAGAGAGAACTAAAAGAATCATCTGCACAATATACTTTCAAACACAGTATAAAATATAGAAAATCATATCCATGATGTAACATTTCATCATTGACATGACTTGGTGTCTTCATCCCTTTCCCAGGGCGGTAAGAATCCGAGTCAGCTCCAGGGGGGTGAGAAATGAGAATTATAGTTATATCGTTGACTGGTCCTGGATCTTTAAGAAGTCTAAGCTTGCAATAGTGTACGTAATTATGTATGGTTTCTGAATTTCTGATCATATAAGATCATATTCATATGTTATATGTATCGTTTATATCTGAGTTTGCTTCCAGGTGCATACCTTTTCGCTATTCCAGGTTCAGTCGGTAGTTTTATCTTGTTGAGGAGAGATAAGAAGATAAGATCATAAGGAAAATAAATCTGCTGTGATTCTCGGGAATCACAGGACCCTGCGATCCGATCTCAACTGTTGATCTTTTTTGAGATGCATAATAATTTATTTTTCCAAAGAACGTTTTTGAGATCTGCGCACGAAAAAGTTTTGAACCGTTGATCTCGGAATTTTAAAATCCTGCGATCCCTCTCGAACAGGGGCGGATCCAGTTAAGCCCAGGGTAGGGCAGTTGCCTACCCTGAAAATTCAAAACTAGTTTACAAAAATTGAGTTTTGGGCCTTTGCCCTACCTTAGAAATTAATATTGCCCTACCCTAAGCCTTGATGTGAGTCCAACAATCTAATATATTTTAGATAGTCCAACAAAATAAATGGATAGCCCAACAAATTATAATTATAATACGTGCGCTGTCACTGATCCAGAAAGAAGAAACGAAAAAAAATAACGCTGCTCTCTCTCTAATTCTCGGAGCTCTCCTCTCTCTCTAATTAGAGATTGAATTTGTGCTTAGTAATATTGAATTATCACATCTTAGAATTCTAATAAATTGGTATATTGAATTACTAGATCTTAGAAACTACTAATTAGTACATGAATTATTAATCTTTTCCATTAATAATTTCTAGTATAAAATGAATTTGAACCCGATTAGCTATTTAAACCCGATTCGATAATTTCTTGCCCTACCCTGGTGAAAATCCTGCATCCGCCCCTACTCTCGAAGTCGCAGCAGATTCGGACTCGATCATAAGAGTCGGTGGCGGGTAGGAGATAGGACCTACTGTGAAAAATTGTATATAAAACTAGGATTCTGGAAAACAGCTCTGGTTTCTCAAAAACCGTTGAAGAAAATACTGCTTTGAATTTTCTGACAAGTCAAAATTCAAATGCAATTAAGTGTAAACACATAACTCCAAATTAAGTCTCCAACCCCTTTGGTTATAATAATTGTGTAAGGAGATCTATAAATTGATAATCTCCCGGCCTGCTTATTTAGATTGCACACAATTAAGAACTATATATTCTATCTAATGTCTATGTAACAGAAACAAAGAGAATCAAAAGAGAAAACATGCATCATCTTCATCAAGTAATTTGCATCAATCTAAGAAGCCGGTGTACATACATTGACATAATACATCAGATAATAATTTCATTTAAGATTCTAACTTAGATTTCTCATTTTGCTTGAATCACTTGGCACAAAGGCACCGATCACTGTTCTAACCACGCGAACTTTGAGCTGGCCTCTTTTGAGCGGAGGTCGCCATTTCTCTTCCTTACAGTCGTCGCGGCTGTGCGAGTACTCATCCTTTGATCCGAAGCTGTTCTGATGGAATGAAGGATGATGTCTTGTTGACATTTTGATAAACAGACAAGTGAATTGAAGAGGTCGATTTGAGAGAATGATTCTTATAATTAGCAAGGTGTGTTGACTGTTGAGTGACTAGGCTGTGTGGAGAAAATGAAGAGAGAGGTTGGATTTTATACAGGGGAGAATGGGGAGAAAAGGAATTAATTCCTAATCTTTCGGTTGGAGAAAATTTTAACATGTTTTAACATGTATATCCACAAGGGAAACAGGTAGACCATTTAATGTGTGGACCGAGGTAATTGGTAATGGTAGGATTTAAAAGTTCCTTGCTGATCTAATAAAATTTTGTTATCTTGTTAAAACTGTATGTAAACAGTTTCAACTAAAAAGCATTAATGATTATATATTCAAAAGATAATTGCTGAATTTTATTTAAAAATTTTACTAAATACTTTTGTAATTTCAAATGTAAGATTAATCAATAAACTTAGTATTTTGAAAAGTTGTTTCTTAATTATAAACTTTCTATTTTGAAATTTGTAGTTACCGTAAGTCAGTTATTTTTAGATGTTTGATTTTATATCAGTAAGTAATTGTAATCTATTTATAAAACAAATTGTTTTAATTTGACATACACCTATTTTAATTTGTAATTCCAACTATAGCTTCTAACCACTATATTTATTACTTTTTATTTTATTTTATGGAGAATGAAACACCTTTAACTTTTTATCGAGACTTCTTCGAAAAATCAAAACACAAAATAGCTAAAACTTCAACTCTTGCATTTTCAAATTGAAAAAAATAACCGACATACTGCAGTTTTATATTCAACTATTCAAACAATTCTTAAATGAAATTGAAAAATATTTGAAATTGGTGATTTTTCTGAAAATAAATCTGCTGTGATTCTCGGGGAATCACAGGACCCTGCGATCCCATCTCAACTGTTGGTCTTTCTCGAGATGCAATTTGAACCGTTGATCTCGAAATTTTAAGATCCTGCGATCCATCTTGGAATCGCAGCAGATTCGGACTCGATTTTTCTAGCCCCAATTTTATGGCTCAATCATTTAATGCAGAACGGGTTGAGCTAGAGGGACCCCACACGACACAATGACGCTAGGAGCATCTACCAACGACCAATTGACCATGACTAGTCTACGACCACTCGGTCGTCGCCTCGTGGGAAAAATCCAGCGAAAGCTTTTTTTTTTTTAAATAAAATATTCATGTATCACATTATTGATAATTTAATACCACATCACATGGCAGCTGCTGTCATGTTTTTCAAAAAAAAAGATAATTTAATACCACATATTAACTAACAATAAGGATAAGAGTATCATTCCTTAAACAACAATATAGATGTAATATCAATAAACAAAATAATTCAAACAGATTAACAAAATAAAGAGTATCATTCGACATCAACGAACTTTCAAAAAAGTTTTAAAAAAATTCAAACTAATAATCCAAAAGTTGTTCTCTTTCTCTCCGATTCACGGACCACGAACGGACAGAGCTTTTGTCTCTTTGTCGACTGTCTTGTTATCGGATGGAACCTACTTATTTATTGTATATGTTATATGTGGCGGGTCTGTAATGAATGGTAAGGTAAGTAGACTGACTCACTGACAGACTGACAAGGAGAAAATATTTTGCTACATGAAATACTCCACTATTTAAACAACAGGAGATCAAAGACGGATGAAATCCTTCGGTATGAAACACGTTTATTTTTATGTTTCTTTTTTCCTTTAATATATTATACATAGCAGTTTGATTTACAGAAACCGCGTACTGGGCCCAAAATAAAACATGGACTGATGCCCGAAATTTTTATTAATAGAAAATAAAATAAAAAAATATCGACATTAAAGAACGATTTGACGGAAATTTGAGATATAACAAAGACATTATGGTTCATAACGTTCAGGACACTGTAGCTGGACGTTATGATCAATAACGTCCAGTTAATCTGATCGCTAATGATCTAATAAAAAACACTGTAACTGAACGTTATGATCCATAACGTCCAGCTACAGTGTTTTTTTTTTTTTTGTGGCTTCAGTTTGTGATTTTTTGAAAAAAAAAAAAAACCACAGTAGCTGGACGTTATGGACCATAACGTCCAGCTACATTTTTTTTTTTTTTGCTTGCTTGCCTCAGTTTGCATTTTTTGAAAAAAAATCACTGTAGCTGGACGTTATGGACCATAACGGCCTAGTTTTTTTCTTTTCTCAGCACGTCCATGGCCGTTATGGACCATAACGGCCCGTATTTTTGTTATACTAACGCAGGTACTTAGGTGCTAATCTGGCCATGATGATCGATAACGTCTTTGTTATATCTCGAATTTCAGCCAAATCGTTCTTCAATATCGATATTTATTTATTTTATTTTCTATTAATAAAAATTTCGGGACTGAAGCTGATGGACAACACTTTTAGTACTTTACGATTCAATTTTTATTATTCTTTTATTATTAATTTCATTATATTCTTTTTTATTACTATAATAAGGTAGTTTATACTAATTATGCTCTCTTTCTTATCTTCAAGGGAATGCATTTTTTGAACACTACATATGAATGTGTCTACCATTATCTGTGTTATTTATTATATAAATTTATAAAATTTGAAGAAAATTATACATTTGTGTTCCAAATTTACTTTATTTTTAAGTAAAGAGAAGAGAAGAGAAGAAAGACAAAGAAATAGAGAATTATATATATCAGTGATCAGTCATATTTATGTTACAATTTATTTGATTTAATTTTTCAAAGTTTTGAATTTGAAGATTTGTGTTCTGGTACAACATTAACCATATCCATTTAATTTTGTTCTTTTATGATTTCATTTGTGATACAAATATAAAATGGAAGATGTTTACAGTTTGCGGATGCATACATTAATTATTTAATGTGATTACAATAACAACAATGCTAATTAATCAAGCAGGAAAAACATATATATATATATATATATATATATATTACCACATCACTGCTCTCTGATTCTAACACTCAATTAATTAAGAGAGAAAATTACAAGGGGAAAAATAGAGAAGATTAGAAAGATGAACTCAACAGCTTCGGTTGAACAGCCAGTGACCTTCTTTCTAGTTCAAGGTTTTCTTGCTTTGTTCGAATCACTCGGCACCAAGGCGCCGATGACCCTTTTAACCATGTGAACTTTGAGCTGGCCTCTTTTGAGCGGAGGCTGCCACATCTCGTCCTTACAGTCGTTGCGGTTGTGCCGGCACTCAACCTTTGATCCGAAGCTGTTCTGGTGAAATGACAGATGCTTTGTTGGCATTTTGATAGACAGATAAGTGAATTCAAGAGAATGCATGAGTGTGATTTATAGAGGGGACTCAGGGGAGGAGATGGGTAAAGATTATAACAGAGCAGTTTTGGCTTCATGCAGCGCATTGTTTTGATTCTATAGTCTGTGTGCGTTGTATGAAGTAAAAAAAAAAAAGGGGACCTAGGGAATTTATTATTGGTTTGGAAAGAATTAATTCCTAATCTTTCTATTTTCTATTTGGACTGGTTCTGTTGTGGTCCAAGTTGTCATGAACCAGTCAAACCATTTCATGCATGACCCCTGTCAGTTGGTGGTCAACGGTCTTCAAACCTTTTTCATAGATTGTGTTCTGATTATTTTATTGTTTTCTTTACTATAATGAATTATCATTGTAAATAAGTGATTAATAAAGTAACTCAAACACATTCCGAGTAATTTGAAGGGAAGGGAAAAAAAATATACAGTTTTTATACAATCATTTTTGTCACTTTTACTTTCTAAACATGAACCAAAGAAGAGAACCCCAGTCTTTCTGTTCGGTACATTGAGTGGAATTAAATTTTAAATTAAATTAAGAAACACTTGTTTGTTTGGTAGAGCCGGAATAAAAAAAATATCTTAAGATTATGTTTAACGGTTCAAATCAGTTGTTTGAACCTTAAAAATTTATTTATATATAAAATTTGCTTGAAAAAATTTCTATCAAGAATAAAATGATACAATTCGAGGTTTTGGCAATATATATATAACACATACATCAGAGAAATGTTATTCCTTTATTTTTTGGATAGGACAATAAGTTTTCTCATCAAAGAAATTTTGGTCTACGAACCGCCCGTACAATATGAAGCATAAAGATATTTCATATTTGAACATAAAGATAACGATAAGGCAGAATACAACCGAAAGAGATCAATTTACTTGTGAACCTTGAAAAATAGTGCTTAGTTCGTAGAAATGAAATAAGAGGTGATTCCGGTTAATTATCAAAAGACGAAAGGTTTTGAAATTTTGAATAAATGAAACAATAGAGATAATAAACTGAAAGTGATTATTCATCAAGCTCATAACATTTTTCTAGCTTGTACTAACCACTACGTTATTACACCTCATATTTTGTAATAAATACTCTCTTTCTTCCAATATTTTACACTAAAAAGCTGAGCCTACAAGACAGATTGAATCTCACTTTGAAATGCAAAAGAAAAAAGTAAATGAAAACTGAGAAATGGAATTGAAAAATTAAACAACAACAACATAGCCTAGTTTCTAATTAATATATTGAAGCCATCTTCTCTGACGGTTTCCCAAAAAAAAAAAAAAAGAATGAGAATATCTCCGCTTACAATAAGAAAGTAATGCTCATATCCAACAGAAAATTTTCACTTTTCTCCCTCCTCTTGCTTTCCATTTTCTTCCATGTGTAGTGTTTCCTCATGCGGTGTATTTACAGTTTGGTCCTCATCATTGGTATTTTTTGCATCTGAGCCCTCCTCAGGATTTACAGTTTTTGATTCCTCAGGAGTACTAGGTTTGGCGTCATCAGGATTAGGTTTGGCTTCCTCAATATTGCTTCCTTTGGTTTCCTCGATATTACTTCCTTTGGCTTCCTCATTACTCTGTTTGCCCTATTAAATATAACCAATATGTAAGAAGAAATTTATTCACAGAACTCCTGGGTTACACTGGTTATTAAAGTCTAATACTTTGAATAAATTTACTTAATTAACTAGGAAAAAAATTGTCTCGGAAAGCAGGGGTTGTAATTAATGAGACGGTTCAATTAAATCCTCAGAAATTAACAATTTGAGCTTACCTTATTCTTGTCAAGCCAGCCGAAAGGTCTGGCCAGCAAACTTATTCTTCTTGGTTGTACATTATCCTGAGGTGATTCTTGGCTTGTCGGTGTTCTAAAAGACAACAATAGCAATATAAACAAATAATGTGAAACAAAAAAACAACGACATCTGTGAGGATAACAGCAGCAGTACGATAATATATAAAGTAAAGAGGAGAAAAGAAGTCACTACGACGCAAAAAAAAGATAGGCTGACTGACATTTACGCACAATGGCCATGTTTGGTTGTGGAGTAAACCACACTTAAGCCGCCAAAAGAGGAGAAAAATAGGAGTAAGCTGGAGTAAGAAGTGAGTTAATCTGGAGTAACATCTCCAGCTGATTTAACTTACTCCACACTCACTGTTATAGGCAGATGTTGGGAAATGAACATCTTACCCCTCCAAGCAGATAATTTAATCCATGACTTAAACTACCAAACGAGGTGTAAAGTATGAGTATCACGAATTAATCAATTTAATCCTCATTAACTTTACTAAACAACCAAACACGGCCAATATTTTATAGACCTGAGCATAACTTGGTTATTGCTGAGTGACATTTCCGTTTGTTAACACAGCAAGAAAATATAGGCTGGAAATAACACACAAATTTCAGATATAACAGAAAACACAGAGAAGGATGAGATACCTAGGAGAAGGAGAAGAAGGCTGCTGAGCTTTGCCCTGGCTAGACTGGTACTGTATGGTAGCCTCTAGCATTGTTTCTGCCATTACTGCTCTTTTCTCCAATTGCGCAAGTAATGCCATAGCCTCCTCGTACTTTTCCTGCACACATCTGGCAGCAGTTTATAATACAGAAAAGAAAATCATTATCTATATCATTTTTACCTTGTCCATTGACAAGTACTCCATGAAAAACCTAAGAAGAAAGTTTGCTTCCTTTCTGAAAGAAGCATAAAGAGATCTTCCCAGCTAGGGCCCAACATTTTCAATATTACATAAACAGTTCCCATTGTGTCAGCTTGAAACTACAATAACCCTTGGATTGTATTCTTAACATGCATCGGAATGCAATACTAATAAAAAATTTCACAGCACCACCCTTACAAAGTGATTCTTTATTATAAAGATTCTCTCATCAAACAATGGTTGGAAAATTTTTGTTACAATTATTAGGATTCAAAAGTTGCTTTATTAGGGCAATTTTGAAATTTTCAACTTCGGTTAACAATAGTGGAGGTTATTAACAAATTTCAAAGTTTCAACTTAGGTTACAAGCAGCTTGAAACTTGTGTGGCTTTGCACGAGAAAGTGGAGTTTTCAAAATTTCAAGAAAAGTGGAAGTTATTTACAAATTTTGCAATAATTGCTAGTCAATTAACCTGGATGACATGAACAGCATATTTCTGAGCAGCTGCATCCTGCTCAGCACACACGCGAGCATCTTCAGTGACCTTTTGTTCTTGTTCCACTCGCATCAAAACCTTTTAAGCCACACAAATATTCAGTAGATCAATACATACCTTCTTGATCTAAAATTTATAACTGCAAAAGTATATTCAAATTACATATTGACTGTCTTTTTTTCCAACCTGAAGCATGGCTCGTTCTTGCTCCTGTTTGTCAGACAATGCTTGTGTCAGCTCCTTCAGCTCTTGTTCAAGCTGCTCAACCTATTTAGAAGAATGCAAAAGTTTAAGTTAACATTGTTTAGTAAAGCAAAATATTAAAAGCTAAAAAATGGTTTTTTATCTATTTCCATTCGATTCACCTTTGCACTCAGTTGGCGTCTGTTGTCTTGCTTTACCATCTCCATTAAAGCAGTCTCCAACTCCTCCGCTCTAGTGACAGCAAAAACCATATAAAGCAAACAATTGGAGGTCAATTGTTATCAAGCTTCAAATATAAAAACAACTAGAGATTTATATATATTTAAGTGCAAACCTGAGGATAGCTGACCGTTTCTCCTCTAAAAGTCTGCATAACTCAACTTTCAACCACATCACCTGTTAATTAGCAATTGATTAATAAACAAGCAATTCAAAGTGCTACAGGCAATAAAATAGATTATGTATCAACTGGCAAGTCATCCATAAATCATCAGATTCAAGTAATACCTGTTCTTTGAGATCAGGCAATGAATCTATCTCAGCATCAATTGATATATTACAGAACAAAGCACCCGCACTAGGTGAATCAGCTTCTACTGGTTGTACATCTCCATTACTACTGGCATTGCTCAGCCGATCTCCCTCTAATACCAGTGGCTCCGGGTCCCGCTTGAAACTGTAGAGCTTCGTAGCAAGTGATTTGGAGTCTTTCCATACACGCAGACCTTTTTTTCTCTCCTCCATTGCAGAGAGAACTGATGGTCTATGTTTAATCCGTAGTTCTTGAAGCCTTGTTTCAGTGACTACTTGATAACCCATGCATGCAGTCAATACGAGTTGACTACTGTCAAATGTTGAACCCGCTAGGGATTGGAGTAAGGTTATTGCATCACCAGCATCTTTTGTTGTTACAAGTGCGGGACCTGCATGAGTTGATGATGGCATGGTTGGTGTCAATTCAATTATTGGTAGTAAGGTTGATATGTTTAGGAATATGGGATAAGTATTAAGTACTTTGACAAATTTGTGATAAAAAGTTATGATGAAAAGGGCAAACAAATGAATAAATGGATCAGTACCATAAAGTTCCATCAATGCAAGTGCCGTTCTGAAGAGAATCACCCGATTCCCGTCAAATAAAAGCACGTCCCATACACGTAGAACTGAAATGTTTAATTTTCAACATATTATCTATTTCAGACCAAATGTGCAATAAGATTGACAAATAAAAAAATTACAAACTTCAACAACTAAATTGGAGTTCTAACAAGAACTATGGAAAGTTCTAACATAAGAAAAACCTGACCACTTTCCCAAGGAAGCATATTCATGAAAATTGAGAGGAACCAAGGTCCAGTGACCCATGCAACTTGAACTCCAAGATAATCCAGATGATTTACTACAATTCAAAATAAACAGAAGCGGCACTTATTTTTTCAAACTTATGTCTTTTACAGTATGTAATTTCTACAGTAGTAGGAGACCTAAAATAGATAAATAGAAAAAAAAAAAATGGACTGCAAACCTAGTTTAGGGAACCTCTCACGGACCAAATCCTCCAAGACCAGCTGGTCAACCTGGAAGGAGAAAACATTGGGAGTTTCAAATTACTGGTATTATCGGGATAACTAAATGAAATTCAAGAAACAAACTGTACCTGGGATTCAATCATTTCCTCAGTGAAGTAACCATCAAAGTAGTCATCAATGATACCAGTCAAAGTCCTAGACAAATATTTACATAACATATTATCCAAAAAAACACAGGTAGCTTCTGAACTAAACGAAATTAATCTTGTCAAGCAAATATTTACCAAAAAGCATTCTCCTCAGGCATCAGCAACAACAACAAACCCGCAAAGAAATTCATTGCCTATAATTGTTCAACATGTTATGCCAAATTGCTACATCGCAATGTGTAATTAATGTTGCAATTAATCATATAATACCTGGCAGTAGCCAACTGAAGGGTTATGCCGTGCATATGCAGTAAGAAGTCGCCTCAAAGCATTTCTCCCATTCTCATCCAAACAAGGATGCCCAGGAAATGTCCTCGGCAAATCCTTCGCAAAAGAAAAAGGACAGTGAACAACATGAAGTTAAACTTTACAGAGTGAGGCTAGCGTGTGCTAGGCTCACCAAGAGTGCTTGGTGAGCTTAACTCCAAAATCTATTGGATTGGCTTCAAACGGAAAATCCAAACTGTTGAAACCGATATATTTCACGGGTGATGCGTGTACATGCAAAAATTTGAATTTTTTTAATTCATTTAGTACAAAGTCAAGCGGTAAAAAAGAAATGTTTACAAGATATTTTAATGCATTTATATTTCATCATTTTTTGACCGCTTGACTTTGTTCTAAATGAATTCGAAAAATTCAAAATTTTGCATGTACACGCATCACTCATGAAGTAGATCGGTTTCAACGGGTTCGGATTCGTTGTTTGAAGCCAATACGATAAATTTTGTAGTTAAGCTCACCAAACCCCCCTTGATGAGCCTAGCACACGCTAAGCCTCACTCAACTTTAAATCTCCAAGTCATAGAAGATTATCTTTTCAAAAAAAAAAAAAGAGGTCACAGAAGATTCATATAGAAACCTTCTCTATCTGTCCTTTCCATTTCTCAACTGAGGCAGCCTGAGGCACTTCCTTCAGCTCACCATTTGTCTCTTCATCTGGGGAAGCTTCAGGATTTTTATTTTCTTCACGGTTTGTTTCCTTTGCAAGAAGACCCTCGTAATAGCCTTCAATTCTACGAGCTCCAATTCCAACAAAGGCTTGCCACAGCTATGTATTATGACACAGGTTATCCCATTACCAAAAAGAAGAAAAGGATGATAATGGATCTTGTTTTTCCATGGGCCCAGTTTAATATCTGATACTTCTCAAAGTTTATAATAAATGGCATAAAAAAAGGAAATTCAAGTAAATTCAAGCAAGATGCCACTGATTGAATTGCATTATAGGGGGAGTGTACAAGGTATTATCGCATTCTTAAGATGATGGTATTTTGGATATTGTATCTACAAAAAAAGAACTCGAAATTAACCAAAATAACGCCATTTTGCATATCTTTACCTCTCCTCGGAGAGCCATTGGCAATCCTCCACGCACTAAAACCTCTAGCTCCTCTTTCCAAGAGAACTCTTCTTCACCAATACCATCACCAACCAGGTTCAAACCCGGATTCACACTCCCATTATCACCTGAATGCACCTCCTGATTAGGGGGGTCAACCCGCTCTGCATCATAGAACTCATCATCAGAGTCCTCGGATTGCTTCTCTTCACCGATTGGTGCTAAAGATCCCCTAATTGTCCCCAAGCCATTAGCAGTTCCATTTTCAGCCAAGCCCTTAACTCGCTGACTCATCAATTGTTCGATGTGGCAAAGAGAGGGTCTAATCTTGGTCCAAATTTGAATTTTGTGTGTTTTTGTATCTTTTTCAACTGTTTTTTCAAGTGATCCATTTTCATGCGAGTTCTCTAAATTATCGGTGACTTGAACTTCTTTCTCGGTTTTCTCTTTTGGTGTTTCTGTCAGCTGTAGTTTCTCCTCTTCTTCATCACGAGTTGTTACATTTTTTGTTTCTTTTTCAGATGATATTTCGTCTGGTTTTGGTGTCTCAGTCTCAGCTTGTCTTTGAAGAAAGTTATTCCATCTATCTGATCTCTCCTCCTCTTCTTCCTGAGATAAAAAGAAATAAATAGATCAGTCTGAGAGGTCAATAGGAAACATAGAATAGAGAACGCCAAGGACAGAATAGTCAACTGAGCAACTTAGTTTGGCATACATTTAAAATGTTGAAGATAAGTAGCATCTAAAGAAGCCCAAAGATCAGGAATTGAATGTAGATAAGTAATAATTGAAGTAACCTACCGTCAAAAGTCAAGCAAGATTTTAGCACTCTATGAGGGCTACTAATAACATAAAGTGAAGAATAAAGAGCCAGGTATAGATTGTTTAGGAGTTCACTGATCAAAATCACTACAAAACCAAGCAACGTTTCTATAAAGGAAGAAGAATGGATGTAGAACTCAGAAGTATACAAACCAAGCAACTTTTCTATATAGCAAATTTTAAGCAACTAGACTGCAATTTAAGCACTGAAACGTATCGGTTTTACCTCTAATTGACAATTTGAGACATACCTTGTAGATGTTTGCATATTCTCTATATCTCTGCAAATGTTGAGGCCGTACAGCGAATCCATAAGCATCCCTGAACAAATTCTAATTAACAATAAGCATCCTTGAACAAAGTTAATTAACAGTACTAATCACAATAATCCCATCATGCTACATTGCAATGAAACATTGAAAAAATTAATTGAACTCGCCCCAATTAGTTACCTACACTCAACTGCCATAGAGATCTGGGTCGATCAATGAAACCATTAGAAAGATCCCTAATCAGAACATCAATCGGCCACAATGAAGATTCAATGTTAAAACCCAAATCGCCCCCTTAAACCCTAGGTTAGGGGATCGGGAGATGCCGCTTTTCTAGAACTTTTGCAATTTCGATATTCTTTTCCAAAAAGGGAATACACGATAACACGGAAACAGTGGAGTACACCTCGATTACCATCCACATTATCCAAATTTAGAGATTGATATCCGTAAGCGGAAAAATCGGAAAAAAGGAGATAAATCCAGAAAGTTAGTATTCTCACTTGCATTCAAACAATATACATAAGATCGAGCAATACCGTGTCCTATAATAAAAATAAGCGGCAGAGATCTGGAGACATGGATCCGATTTGGATTAAGAAAAGCAACAGATAGAAATCGGAAATAACAAACCTCTTGTGCTCAAAGGTAATGAGAGGCAAGCTCTTCCCCTTCATTTTAGCGTTGTAAACGATGCCAGAGAGAAATATCAAATCTCCCCTTTTTATTCTTTCCCTATGCTGTCGCTGTTCTTCATTGAAGAACAACAAAGATCTCCGCGCCCCCGGTCGTTAGACCAGAATCTGAATCTGAGTGAAGTGACCTTACGATAATTTTTCCTTTTATAGTTTTCTTTTCAACAGTTAAATGTGCAGATGAGGAACTGGAGAAGATGAATAAACCTCCTCCTCTGTTCTTGCTCAGATTGAAGGAGAATACTGAGACGGCTATTTTATTAGCTTCTAACTGCACGCGGTTCACAGCTCCTTCGAGATCAACGAGGTGAAAAACAGATCTTATGAGGCCGTTCGCGCTTGTGGATCTTGCTGTAATAGTATGTCCGAATAAATGCGCTATTGAATTTGAAGGTGAAAAATATAGGATTAAGATTAGTGTGAAAATAATATTAATCGGAATAATATAGAATAGTGTGAATTTTGTATTATTTTTTAATAGTGGAAATAGTAATTGAAATATAGGAATAGTATTAATTTGAAGAGTTTAAATTGAGTAGGATTAAAATGTTCTGTTATTTTCGTGTTCTAATTATGTTTTATATTCTTATCTTTCAAACAGTTGATTCAAACTCTTCAACATGATCTCCATATTAAAAAGCTTGAAAACCAAATTTTATATTTTTGAAACTTTTTTTGCTATTTTTTAGATAGCTACAAAATTATTGTTTTTTTATAGTCCATTAAAAAACAGAGATTTTTGTCAAGATATGAATTAGGATATGTTGGGTTCTTATGGTACTTAAGGCAACGGAATTTCAAAATTTTAACAAGAAAAGTACCAAAAGATATCATCATGTGCGACTGAAATCAAACCAAAATCTATTTTCAAATCAATAAGCATCATACATTTAGTTTATTGTCTCCAAATAAGAAAGGAAGGTCCTTGAGATATAGGGTTGTAGCCTCCACCTGATTGTTAATGCTAATGGTGGTTGATGTCTTGCAGTGCCTTGGTGGTTGATGTGTGCGTGACCTAGAACGTCTTGCACTAAGATGAGACTCCAAAGTAGAAGTCTTTCCACGGTATCCACCAAGAAATTAATTAGAAACCAAAGTTTCCTTATGCTAGAGAGTAGTAGTTTGGTCGCTCCTTAATCCTTATTCTCCAAGAGAACTAGATCTTTATTCTAGGGTTTGTGGGTTCTCAACACATGAGAGATCAAAATGGGAGAGAGACAAAGTTTTGGCTCTCTAAGAAAGATGAACAATCATTAGATTGAAACCCTAGGTAGTAGGGACCTCTTTAAATAGCTTTCATGTTTTTAGAAGAGTCCCCACTGACTAGACACAATTCTCACGTTCTTCCACGTTCTCCACAATTTTCATAATTAATCTGGGCAAAAAATAGTCGATTCTGGCCCAACAGCGCACTGTGCGATGCCGCATGCGGCATGGGTATACCGCATGCGGCATAGACATACATCTTATTTTACATCAAACTGTAGATATTTTCGCAAGCTTTCTGAAAATTCATAGAATACTGAAAACGGAGCTACGGTTGATGAGATATTCCCATTTTAAGCTCTGTTCACAAAAATCATGGTGGAAATATAGAAATCTTTGCTGCCTACAAAAACTCCTTTTTGTGGCTCACAAAGTTCTTCCATTTTGATCTTTCCCGATATTTGGATTTTATTAAACCATTTAATTAGATCCATTACATCATATAATTATCTCCATAATTATTTATCTCATGTTTAGGTAGAGAACTCAATTTATCATCCATGTCATACATGTCAAATAAATCACACGGAGCCTTACTAATTAATTTCTTATTGGTGTGACCCTGTGAGATCTATGTCATTTGACAATAGAATCTGAAACTCCTTTCGATTTCATAAATTACAAGTGACACCTAGCAATATGCATTGTAATTACCCAAAAGACACAGATGATAAGTACCTGCTATATCACGATCCCTAAAGCAACAATTGCCTCGTGTCAATTTCTTGTCTCCCGATATCATGAATAGATCCAAGGTAGGAATGTGTCATCCTTGCAAATCCATTTGTTTCTTGATTCTGAAATAATTCAGTAATTATGATTAACTCATTAATCATATGTGCATATACTTGTATTATTTCATCAAGGGGCCCAGTGATATCATCACTTATTTACATGAGAGACATTGGTATTCTTGATAATTACTATCTCTCAACATACGAGATACATACTAAGATAGAATCTGTATGGCTGCCAGTTACGGACAGCGTTAGATAATATCACGAATATGTATTCTCATATGAGAGAAACAATCATCATACCTTAGAATTCAAGACACAAATAAAACATTAATAACACAAACACAATCCATATTAAATATTTTACTTTGGTCATGTCCAATCTGCTGATCTCCATCAGGTATCCATTTGATTAGATTGACAACTCCTTGTTATATGATCTGTAGAACATGATCATCATCTAATCCAAATGCTAATATTATACCGGTAATTAATGTTTCTTGTTAATTAACAAGATTAGAGACATTTAAAGAATTCATTAACTCTTGTATAGAGTTCCACAATTTCAGGTCCTCAACCTGAATGATCTATAAGTAATGAAATACTCAAGAAACAAAATGATAAACAAATCATCCAATTACATAAACAAAACTTAAAATACGATCATCATATATTTGACTTCTATATACAACACTAACATAATATGTGTATCTCAGTTTGAAATATTTACCTGAGAGTTATCATTCTCTAGCTAGCACATCTCTATTTTTTTTTCTCTCACGCATCTCTTTTGGAAAGTTTGTATTTGATATTACAAAGAATATAAAAATTGTATTATGCATTTATGCTAGTAGATATTTTTCTCTAAGAATATGTTGTAATTCACATATATATAAACTCTGTATTGTTTTTGTATAATGGAGAACTTTTGATAATAATTAATATTTTTCAATTTTAATAATATTTAAATCTTGCTAATTTTATACTTATTTAAAAATTATTCAAAAATTCAAAATATATAAAATTAAGTCTACGAGCACATTTTAATATGGATATCATGTTGAGTTATTGAATTAACTATCTGAACTTTGAAAACGGAAATAAGAATGTGAATCATAACGCGCGACACACAGTAGGCATTTATCCCTACTCTTAATTTATTATATTTATGACGATATTAGATCAGCAAAATAATGCTAATTCAATATTAGTTTGATGAGAGAATAATGTGTTTAGAACTTTAGATTGCATTCAAATAAAAATAATAATATTGGAGGATAAATTTAATGCCGTTATTGTTAGTGGCATCGTACACCATTAGATCTACACCATTCATCACAAATTTAATGTATAGCTAGATTTAATTATTTTATCTCATTTTATTTCTTCTATATTTCTCTTGATAACTTTCAATTTATGTTGCATGGATACAGATATGAGCACCGTACCGTATACGATACGGCAATTTTCAAAATGGTATGCGATACTTGTCGGGTATCAATACGGTATACGATACGGATATCAATACGGTATCCGATACTTGTCGGTTATAGCTACGGAATCAAATATGAAATAAAAATGGTAAGTTTCTTAAGAAAGAGATACAAGAAAATTGAAAGGTACTAATACAGGATCATTTTAATTTTGTCTGTCTTAGGTATCAAGAGAAATAAATGATAATTTGGTGAATTAGTATCACCTATCAACCACAATAAGTGTTTTAAATAGCTAGCTATAGCGACGTTATAGTGTTTTCAGACTTCAAAACTATAGCACTATCAGCTATCTTTGGTGATATAGCACTATCAGCTGTTTTTATAGCTAGCTATAACGACGCGATAATTGATATTTAGAGCCTTGACTGCAATTGATTCAATATAACTAACTAACTAGCTGCGGTTAATGACAATAAGAACTTGACCTTTATTTTCTTTTTAAAAAAAATTTGTTCAGCTATTTTCATATCTTATTACTAATGCTAATTATATTTTTTTTTCCCAACATCTATTCAAATTTTGGATTATCTTGGCCTTGCAAAACTGTAGCTATTTTTGCTTCAACTTTTTAATTCCTGCAATTGTAATATTCTCTTTGCTTGATATTTTTTAACTCTTCATTTATAAAATATTTATTGACTTAATTAATTTAAAGAGCTATTTTGATATCAAAACTTTGATGGAGAGCAGTGCTTTTCTTTTGTGAGGTGAAGAGGAGAAGAAAACAATGCCTTCCCAGCTAATTCTCTTAGGGCCTGTTCGGCAGACACATGGGCAGGAGAATGGGCACAGGAATAGAAAAATTTTGAACTGATTTTTACTGTTCACGTTGGAAAAAACAATTCAGTTTGAGTAAATTTTTTTTCCCACGTTAACAGTAAAAATCAGTTCAAAAGTTTTCAGTTCCTGTGCTCATTTTCCTGCCCATGTGTCCCCCGAACAAACGCTTACGTTCCTTTTTAACAAAGGAAGCGGTTATATTAAGCGCATGTATTGTAATATTAAAAGCTCAGAGAATTTTATACACTTTAATATTCAATTTATCTTTCTTTTTAATTCTATATACACTTTAATATTCAATTTTCCTTCTTTAAATCTTTAATAATTTCGTATCTTTTTAATTCTATATAGCGTCTAGATTCATTAATACTTGCATGTTTGTATGAAAGAGAACAATTAAATTCATTTATATACTAAAAGGAAGTTTGCTACATAAATTTTTTACATGGTGAAATATTTACACGCTAATGTTCACTTTAAAATTTTACATGCATGTATTAATTGGATATTAAATTGTAAAAAATTCACTCAGCTCTCAAAATTACAATATATGCACTCAATGTAGCACCTCTTTTTTTATAAAGCTTTTTATTTCCGAAGTCAATTGAAGTAATGGAAATAAATGCAATGTAATGAGGATTAAATTTGAGTATGTATCCTCTTAAGTACCTGAGGTACAATTTATATAAACGGACAGTTCATATTAGTTCCAGCCGAGCAAAATTCAATCCAGTGTCTGTAGAAACTGTAGGGGTGCTGTTTTGAGATTTGTGTCAAGTTAAAAGAACGGTCTAGAATTAATACTTGAACCTCGAGTATCTGGGAGATTCAAAATGATATAGATTTAGTGTCATTGCATGCCGCTAAAAGAGTGACACTTCATTTCAATTTACGAGTTCGTATCGTTATATATATTTTTTTAGTAAAATTTGGAGGTGAAGTCATCTAACTATTTAATATCTATAAAAAAAAATTATTTTGAATTTCGAATTTGCAACCTCTCACACAAAAAGTATTGTCTTTGAAATTATTTTGGATTTCGAATTTGCAACCTCTCACACAAAAAGTATTGTCTTTGTCACTAAACTAGAGGCTGATTATCTTCTAAGCATGTTTTTTGTGTTTGTCTCATGTTGTTTTAGCTTAAGAAATATATTCCGGTGAGGGAGATCTATATCAGCAGTAGATTCATATCTCAAGAGAGAAGCATCAAAATTTGACCATTGAAATATTTAAACGGTTGGAATGAAAAAAAAAAACATGTACATGTTTTTTTTAAAGAAAAGCAACATCTCTAATTTAGTAATTTGTGAGGGTGTGGATAATAATGTTGTTTTAGAGTATTTATATTGAGAAAAGGTTATAATACCCAGCTCTTCATCCCCGGATTATCCCCACAACAGTTTTTATGTACTTTTAACAGATTTTAACCGTCCATGCGGTCCCCACTTTCTAAAACCACCATTCCTCATCTCTCTAATTTCTCTCTCTTCAACTTTTACCCAAATTCATTTTCGATATCTTTCTCCTCTCAACTTTTACCCAAACTCTTTTCCGATTCTCTTTCTCCTGAAAACTAAAATCACTATCCTCTCCGATATGGTGAAGCCGTACGTACATCCTCTCCGATACGGCACCGACGGCAGCGAGCGACGGTGACGCGCGAGGGCAGCGAGCGACGGCAGCGACGGCGACGCGCGACGGCAGCAACGGCAGCGAGCGACGGCAGCGACGGCGACGCGCGACGGCAGCGACGGAACGGCAGCGACGGCGACGCGCGACGGCTGCGACGGCAGCCACGGTGAAGATGCTCAAATGCTTAGATGTACCTGTTATCTGGCAGTCATATGAAGTCACGAAGTAACGATCGGCTGCTCTGACAAGATGTGATAACCATATGATACCTGTTACCTGTTATGCTCGGCTGTACCGATCAGAGCTGAATAACATGTACCTTTTCTAAAAGCTCCGATCGGCTGCGGCTGTACCTGTTATTCAGCTCAGGTATGTTCAAGTAAATAAATGCATATTTAAACTTTAAATTGTCAAATCGAACCATAGATAAAACACTAGGAATGTTTATCATTATTGTTTATATTAAATAGGTACCTCGTTGTCAATACAACATGCGATTTCTGCTTATTCCCTGTTCGGTTCACCAAGAAACATTCAAATGTCTATTTTTATTGATTTATCCTTTACTGTTATTGTTCTTTAACAATTTACAGTATGTAATTTATTGATTTCTCCTTTACTGTTGCATATATCATGTAACAATTTACAGTATGGTTGTATAAGTTTATTACAGTATGTAATTTATAGGATACATATAACAATTTTACAGGATATGTGCAACAGTTTATAGTATTCACTTTGGTTAATCATAATTACAGCATCTGTTTAACAGTTGTCCTCATAAACAGCATTTGACAGGATGTATTAGACAGTTTTTACTTGAGTTACAGTATTCATTTTAGTTTACAGGATATGTGCAATTTTACAGGATACATATAACAATTTTACAGCATACATAGTACATTTTTACATGATACATATACCAATTATTAATATTTATATATGGATCTATATCATGTAAAATAAGCCTTGAATACTGTAAATTTGGAAAATGCAAATTATGTATTAGACAGTTTTTACTATGAGTCACTGGAGTTACGGTATTTACTTTAGTTTACAGCATATGTGCAATTTTACATGATACATATAACAATTTTACATGATACATAGGACAAGTTTACAGAGTACATATAACAATTATTAATATTTATATATTGATCTATATCATGTAAAATAAGCCTTCAATACTGTTAAATTAGCAGATGCAAATTATGTATTAGACAGTTTTTACTGTGATTCACTTTGGTTACAGTATTATTTTACTGTGCAATTTTACATGATAATTTCACATGATACATCAACAATTTTGCAGGATACATATAACAATTTTACAGTATGTTGCTTTGATTGTTTGCATCTGCTAATGGTTCATAACTCCAATTTTTAACCTTGCTTATTTATTTATCTTTTTTGCAGGATGATATATCGAAAGAACGTGTGTTCTAGCAATAAAACTTTTCACTCATCCGAATAATGTGCACCAGAGGGTTATGAAATGAAGAAGCCATGTTTGTATTGATGTATTAGCCATGTTTTTTTATTGAATTTTTCTTTGTGCTTGTGAACAATTATTAGTGGTAACAATTATGGGTGGTAACAGTTATGGGTGGTGACATCTTACAGTTGTTGGTTATAGTTTATGATTTTGAACAGTTAATTTTGTGATTAATAAAATTTTATTAACTTGTATATGTTATTTCGATACTATTTTACAGTATTGAAGTTTTGCTGTTAACATATGTCAGTTTTATAGTTTGCATCTACTAATTTTACAGTATGTAAGTCTTATTTTACAGTATGTCAGTTTATTTTGTGATTAATATATGTCAGTTTTATATTTTGCTATTAACATATGTCAGTTTTATAGTTTACATCTGCTAATTTTACAGTATGTAAGTCTTATTTTACATGATATAGATCGATATACAAATATTAATAATTGAAGAAAAAAGAGAAATACGAAAAAAAAAATTTTAATTTCAATATCGAAAAAAAAAATTAATTTTGATGCAAAAAAATTAATTTTGCACAATTTTAGGTTTGTTTTTGAAATCTTCTAGAAGCCGTCAGTTTTTCAAGTACAGCCGGAAGTACAGTGGCTTTGCAACTACCTTGGGGACCACTTCCAACTAATTTGGATTGTTGGACTTTTAAACTTCTTATTATACATGATCTGTCGTTGAAGTTACAGTATTGGTTGCAGAATTTTACAGTATTTGCGCAAGTCAAATGACAGTTTTTTTGGAGAAAAACTGGGGATTGAAGCTTGGGGACAATTAGTCGGACCCATTTATATTAGGTTTTTTTTTTTTTAAGTTTTTAAAAGCAGACACTTCTATTTAATTTTGGTATGTTACATAATTTCTAATTTAGACGTAACACATAATTTCTGATTTTAAGATAAAATTAAGTAAAATTTGTTATGTTTGGCGCCAAAAGAGCGGTAAAAGAAAAGAGAGGAAAGAGACCTCATGTACTAGGAATGATTTCTTCCGGTAAAAATCTTATAAAGAATGAGCATGGGTAATAATTTCATATTAATCCGAATTAATCTATATGCTCTCATTTTCAATAAAATCTCATGTATGCAAGGTTATAATTGGCAATTTGATAACATATGCAATAAGAAAAACCGATATAAAATATGAGGAGGGTTCAAATGCCTCCATCATGCCTCCGTTTTTTAAACTTTAATAACTCAAAATTTAAAACATAAAAGTCAAAATAAAACCGTTGGATATGATCTACATCATTTTATCTATGTGCTCATAAAAAATTATCACATTTCGATTTTGTTTTTATGTGAATCAATAAGTTGAAAAATCAACGTCTATAAATTATCCACATTAGTATGTTTTTTACAAGCTCTTGATGACAACCAAAACAAAATTAAAATATCATAATTTTTTACACGTGCATAGATAAAATGATGTAGATCATATCCAACGGTTTTATTTTGACTTTTAAGTTTCAAATTTTGAGTTATTAAAGTTTTTAAAAATGGAGGCATGGTGGAGGCACAAAAAATAGAGGCATTTGAACCCTCCTCATAAAATATTATTTTTAATACGATAGGATATGATTTATTGGAATCACAAAAACCATACCTAGAACTCCAGTTAATAAAAAGATAGATCCTCCTATTGTGTATAAATACGAACCTTAAAAAAATTCTTATAGAATACAACATTTGGATTAAATTTGAAACAATTTAGACTTTAATACGTTAATCAAATTAATCAATTTGAATCAACTGTTAAATACTCAAAAGTCGATATTAAATATCTTTAGTGAAAAACTAACAAAGTGTTGTCCTCATGAACAAAAGGAATACAAATTCTTATCATCTCTAAAATTCAAACGAAGTGTTGCCTTCTAGTCCGAAATTTTTATTTATACCCTTAAAAAAAAACCAAAACACCCCAAATTATGGAGAATTTCAAAAATATCAGGGCCTTCAAACCAATATGCGGCTCCATTCTTGGAGAGCCACAGATTGGCTTGGAGGCCCCTCAAAATCTTAAATATATTTAATATTACAGTCGTTATTTGAGTTTTTGGGGGGCCGCCAAGCCAATCTGTGCCCCCCCCCAAGAATGGAGCCGCATATTGGTTTAGAGGCCCTAGAATTTTTGAAATTTCCCACAAAACATGATTTTTGATTTTTGATTTTTTTGGAATATGGTATAAATAAAAATCTCGGCTTTCTAACAAATAAAATGTTTGGCGACTTAAAATACAAATTTAAATCTCGTGACTTATCTTAGATAAAATGTTTGACGACTTAAAATACAAATTTAAATCTTGTGCCTTATCTTAGAAATGTAATTATATGTCTCTTCTGTTTCATTAATAGAATGTCAATGGGTACGATACTTTTTAAAAGCAAATCAAGTATCTACAGCTCACGTGTAGTATCGTTATTTTAAACACATCAAGTACGTAATATCTTAAAATATAAAAAAATATAATTATTGATCTTATTATTGAATTTTTTTTTGAAATATTGTATAAAAAAATCTTGTTATAAATTACCAATTAAAAATATATATAAATGATATATACATTAATCTCATCATATTTAAAAAGTAGTTATATATATGAATAAAAAATTATTATATATAATTTTATATTGAGGGTTAAAACACGTACAAAATAACTCTGGTCAGGTAACCTGAGTGATGTGAATTCATATCTAAGAGGATACGCACTCAAGAGATAGTAGAGAGAGGGACAATAGAGAGAGGAGAAAGAGTAGGCGACTGAACTTTAATACATTACAAGGTTGATGGCATAGTGACAAAATTCGCGTATAATTCGTTTTTTTGACGTTACAGAATCGAACTCCGAATAAAACGCAAAAAAACGTATAAAACGCAGAAAAACGCGAATTTTCTTTTTTACGGTTTTTTGGTTTTTTTTTTTTGTGCTTCCTTGTTGTACCGAATCATTTCCGAATTATATCCACATCACGAATTTTTGACCTCGCCGAACCGAACCCGAACTATTGATTTGTCACTATAGTTGGAGATGTAGTACGCCACATAAGATCTGTGCGGAGGTGTAGTGACTAGTGAGTGCGGTCCCAGATCCGGGACAGAAGCACAAGCCCTTGCCTCCTGCGTGATATGATACATCCGGTCGGTTGATGGAATTATTAGATCAGGTACTTGGTACTATGCTGTGCAGCCGAAAGGTCTTTACCAGTAAAATATCCTCCGGGATTATATCAAAAAAAGAGAGAGAAAAAAAGTAAAAGGGATTACTATTTTACCCGACATTTTTATTAATATCCAAAGTTAATTAGAAATTAATATTTATGTTTAGAATTCCCGACTTTCGCTAAAAATGCACAAACCGGTCATAAAAGAAGTAATTTAGCGTAATTTAACGTAATTTAGTGTAATTCAACATAATTTATTGTAATATAATGTAATTCAACATAATTTCAAGTAATCTAGTGTATTTGAGTATAAATATGCTAATTATAAATCAAAAGAAGTAATCTAACAAATAATTTAAACAAAAAATTCAAATTTTCAGTGTTATATTTCATTATTTTGCTCTTCATAGTGTCTAAAAAAAAAAAAAAATCGGCCATTTTATGACCAGTTTGGACATCTTTGGCGAAAGTCGGAAATTCTGAGCATAAATATTAATTTCTAATTAACTTTGGATATTAATAAAAATGTCGACTATTTTACTCAGCGGTCAAACTTGAAAATTTTTGTAACTCGTGTCAGGTTATTATTTATTGATAATATTAATTAAGGTGTAAGTACCAAAGCATTTTTAAAATTTAAAAGTTAAATGATTGCTTATTATGCCAAAAAAGGTGATCAAAGACTGGAAACAGTAAACAGTTGTGCAGTGCAGTGTTTGTGTCCAACAATGTACGAAGAAAAACAAACAAAAATCATTTGGATCGCTGGTGAAGATTAATTTGAGTAGAATTGTTTTTTTTTTTTCTAAAATTTTTAACTGAGCCTATAAATCTTCATCAAATTTTAACTATTTTTTCCTTATAACAAAACAAACACTTTCAGGGAAAACAACTCAACCGAAAAAAGCTGTTTATTTTATAAGTAACTTTAAACAACTATGTGACTATATATTCTATAGTTTTTTTTTTTTTAAAACAACGCGAGTCAATCCCTCATTTATATTAACCTTATTGGTTACATTGATTGGATTTTCGAGTGGTGAAAACCCGTTAGAAAAAACGAGAAATAAAAGCAGAGTAAAGAAAGAAAAATAAAGAAGAACGAAAGAAATAGAAATAGAAATAAAATAAAAACAGAAAAGATCATCTAGTGTAGTGGCCTCAATTATCATTTGAACTGAAGGATTAGTTTGTCTTGCGCCTCTTGAGTTTAGAATTCTCCATTGGTCTCTAACTTCGCTCACTAGTTCCTCAATCGGTTTAGATTTTTCATTGAATATCCGATTGCACCTTTCTCGCCAAATTACAAAATTACTCAAAAACACCATTCCTGCTGTCTATCATTAAACGTATGTTTGATCCTCCCGGTGATCCCTGCCAGTATTCATGGTTGTGGTCCCTCACCCCTAATGTACCAAACCCGAGAACTGGCATTCATTGAATAGATGTTTGATAGTCTCACCTTGAGCTCTACACATATAGCATATGCTTGGTAGATTGAACCCTCTTGCTTGCAAATTCTCGGCCGTCAATTTTGTTTTTTTGTAGTAATAGCCAAGCAAAGACCTTGCATCTAGGAGGTACCACCAACTTCCATATGTTGTATATGTCTGACATAATCGCCGTTCCTCCTATCATTGTTAGGTAGGCTGACTTGACAGTAATCGTCCGCCCTCCTTTGACTTCCAGATGGCATCATCCCTTTCCAACCGAGACCCCCTGTAGCCCGATTGAACAACCAGCACTTGATGAATTCGCTACAAGAGCACTAGTCGCGCATCGATGGATAGGGATTGCCTGAATAAAAGTGGCGATGTCTGATTTATTGAGGAAGACTTGCAGAGTTGTATCTGTTGCCAAAGCGTATGTGTACAATGTTGGAAAGCGAGATCTTAGAATCCCGTTCCCCCAATCTTGGCACCACAGAAGCACCGTATTGCCCATCCCAGGGATTTGAGCAATAAAAGTCTCGCTGAATTCTTGCACCGTATCCAGATTTTTTGCGAAGAAGTTGGAATCCACTAACCCTGAACCACCTGACGCACCGTACAATAGACTAGAGATTTAATTCCACATTTTCGGCTCTGCACTTAGCCACTGCCACCGCCACTTCAGTAGAAGCGCCAAATTAAAACTCTTGAGGTTTAGTACTCTTGAGGTTTAGTACTCCCAGTCCTCCATTCTGTTTATGCGTGCACACTATTTGCCAATTAGCTAGGTGAATCTTTTTTCTATCCAGCTGCACCCTATGCCATAGGAAATTATGCCTCATCTAGTCTATTTCATCTAACACCCATTGTGGAATCTTGAAGACGGTCATGTAGTAAACCTGATATAGATGAAAGAACCAGCATTGATAAGCACAATTCTACCCGCTATAGATAAGAATCTAGCTGCCCACCTCGCTAGTTTTTTGCTTATTTTTGTATCAGGGGTATAAATGCGACTTTCGACAGGTTACAATCCGATAAAGGCAGACCCAAGTATCTGATTCGGAATGAACCTCGTTTGCATTCGAGGAAAAGGGATAAGTCAATGACATCTTCCTGTGGGTCACCCGTAGCCACCAATTCTGATTTATCGAGACTCACCGAAAGACCCGATATTGATTAGAACCCCAAAAGTACTATTTTCAGGATCTGCACCTGCTGCATCTTTGGTTTGACAAAAAACAGAGCGTCATCTGCATACAATAAGCACAGATTCATGTTAGCTATCGACTATTCTCAAAGCACCAGAGGATGGTAGAGGTTTTCTACTCAAAGGGCAGGCTCTCCTATATGGCCTTGCTTCTGACAAGAGAAACATGTGATGTGGCTCTTGCATTGATGTTTCATGTGGCCCTTAGCAAAATAATGGAAACACCTAGCCTCATTCATTAGGCGCTGCTTCTGCTCTTGTAAATTCTTGTGCAGTGGTCTTAGTTGGTGAAAAGATTTCTTCGCTTTCTCTGAACTAGTGTCCATCCGTCTTCGTTTTGTGGTTCATTTTCATTAATGGGTTGCTTGGTTTTAGGTGGTGTTTGGGTTTTCTTGGTTTTTGGGATTACCCGTTGGTTCTTGGAAGGGGGCTCTTGCTTTGGTGCTTGTGTCTTGGCGTGGGTTACTACTTCGGCGTAGTCAAGTTTATTGGGATGTGATGAGTCCAAATTGAACTACTAACTTTCAGTATAAATTAATATACTTTTTAACCCTAATTCTAGTTGCGTTCAAATCACAAACGCATGATCCTACCGTGTAATATAATTGGGATGTCGATCCACAGGGATAGTGTATTGGATTTCTAATAATTTTTACTAGTCTAGGTACTTGAGGGGTTTTGAGATCGAGTTTAAAATAGTTTTTAATAATAAAAAGGTAGGGTTCAATACCCTCAAGGTTTATGCAGTGGCGCTAATTGTGCTAATATTTAGGTTAAACAATTAAATAGAGATTCTCTAGGGTTCAGGTTCTCTCCTTCTTAATTATGCAAAATATAAGTTCAGACATCTCTCTACCCCGCATGAGACATGTCACCCCGCATACCGCCTAGATTGTCCCACAGCTACTCCGCATGCGGCACTATCACTACCCCGTAAGGCGTGTTGGGTTTCTGTGTATGTGATTTGAAATGTTTTCCGATCTTGCGATTGGCTTTTGAGGTATCAATTCAAAGTATTATAGGTATGCAATTATCTTTCTCACACAAAGACAATTGATCAATTCCTATTCTACCCTTCAATTAAATATCCCAAAGACCCTACCTAGTCTAGGTGTTTCCTAATATGATATAAATTACCAATTTACGCTATCCTGCCAAGGGAGCCCACTGGGTTCTAACTCTAGTCTTTGAACCGCTGCCAGGCCTCGTTAGCCGAAGTGTTGCGTATACTTACATGCATTATCCCCCTCACACCGGGATGCAACGAAATCATACACCTATTGGTATGTGGAGATTTATTGGCATATGGTAGACATAACTATGTATGCAAGAATTTAATAAAATGATTTAAATAATAAGGCAAACTCAAATCAACATACACAAAACATAAATATATATCAAAACATAATTAAGAATTCGATTACAACCCTCACCCTAAAGATGAGAAGTTTAGTTCATCATGGCCATAGCAAAATAAAAGGAATAATAAATAGAACATAAATTACAACCCAATTGAAGATGGATGAACCTCTCCCTCCTTAGATGACGCCTTCTCCTCTTTTTTGGCTTCCTATGACTACCCTTTTCTCTCTAAGTAACTCACTAACCTAACTTAGCAATGATGATTGCTAATCTCATTCTATAGACTAAACACAATTAAACACGCACATTAAAATCAATTACAATAGGGGTATTTATAGCCTTTCTAATATGAGATATGGGTAGTGGAAGTAGTGGAGGTAGTGCAAACTTGGAGTGCACTTCAAGTTTGCTTAGATGAAGCCAAAAATAGCTATGAAAGCTTACCGCTGAAGTAATTGCGTCAATCTGGAAGAATTCTGCCGAAAATATCATCAATAGTGGAGATTTGATCAGAATCTACACAGTTCACGGATCGTGCGGCATAAATCTATGTCGCATGCAGCATAGGGGACCCCGCACGACTTCCTAACTTAGAAAATTTTGCAGTAATTTCGTCATTTCGCATGTTGTGCACTTCGTGTGAGGTGTTGCATGCTCTATGTGATGCCCTGATTTGGTGCTATCTTCAGAAATCGCCTAAATTCAACACTTTTGCTCCATTTTTGGCCTCAATACGCAACTTTCTAAAAAACCTGCAAAAAAGACCTAAAACATGTTTACGGTAAATAAATTGGAAAAATAGTTACTTTGCATTCGCTTTTCGCCATATTTCGGAAGAAACGATATGGATTTTCACTATATGTTTTGGCTTCATCACGGTGTGGTACTCCATGGTTGCGGTGGTGCGTTGGTTGGTGTGAAGGCATGAATATCGCCCTCGGTTTTGCCATCTCCTCCGCTCCTTGGTTGGTGGCTTTAGGATTTTTAATTTGTTGTTGGTGAAACATCCTCTATATATTCTATAATTAGATATATAAAATACTTGTTAGGCTAATCTTAAAGTTACAACAGAGGATTGGAGGAGTCATTTTAGTCCGTGTAACACCAACTTCAAAACCTATCAAATCGACTATCAACGGTGAATTAAAACCGTTCAAACCGATCTACTTCATTAGTTGTGCGTTTACAGCAAAATTTATCCTTTTTCAAATTTATTTAATATCAAGTCAAGCAATAAGATGTGAGAGTTTTTATTTAGTAGTTTGAAGTCTTTCCAATAAGTTTTGGAATTGGTGTCATATGACACTAATATCATACTAGCCGGACTCGATATAACCACCCTAAGTTTAAATGCTTTTTCCATAAAAAGTATCGCAGGGGCTAGCTAGCAAAAGGTGAAGAATAACTATGGCCAGAGGTGGAGGTAAAGAGAGAGTATGGGGTCAATTGACCTTCATTTTTTTTTATATTTTTTATATTTATGTATGATTTTCTTTATAATTTAGAGTAAAATGTCAAGAAATTATAAAATCTGACCTCCATTTTTCACACGAAAAATTTACGGTTGAGTCCCATATATATTTGAGCCCCATAGTTCAAAAGTCTGGCTCTGCCTCTAACTATGACAATTCTTCGTATCTTGTGGCCCTATTCATACAAACAATTGATCAAGAATTTAAGCCTCATGGCCTCACGTGTGTTGTAGTAAAAGTAGCACGTGCGTTGTGGGATCTAAATCTGACTAGACCCGGTAAAACATGAGTCCATATCTTCTCAAATATGCCGAATCAAAATTCAAAATTAATTATGTGCCTATTTATAATATAGAGTCTGATTTAAGATTCGTGTCTGATCAGGTTCGGTGATGCCAAACATCACTAGAATCTTTCTTGACTTTCTAAACTGAGAATTTTTTTCACATCTTGCACGTAATTTGAGAAAAACTAGAACAAATGAAATGCAAGAAAAATTAGAACAAATGAGGTTGGTTTTAGATTTTTAGGAATAATTATGATGAGTAGAACTAGGGTGTTCTTGAGTTCATCAAGTTCCTCGGTGAATTCAATTCTAAAATATATTAGATTAATTTCCAACAACAAATTTGAACTGTTGAAACTCATTTACCTAATGAATTTTAAAATTTTGAATTAATTTAGTATTAAGTCAAGCGGTCAAAATTAGAAAGTTTATAAATTAATTTTGATGCATTCATTTTCGGAAAGTTTTTTGATCACTTGACTTTATACAAAATTGTGTTCAAAATTTTCACATGTACCCGCATCACTTATAAGATATATGAGTTTCAACGGTTCAGATTCATTGTTTGAAGCCAATTCGATAGATTTTAAAATTGAGTTCGCTGAACTTAAGTACACCCCCGTTCTCCTCTAATTATGACTTGCACCTAAATTTACTTAAAAAAAGAAAAAAAAAAGAATTTCTCTTTGCTCAAATCGGTCATTCGCCTCCTGTAGAAAATGGAAAAAATTAGAATGTTTTACGAGTAGCGTGACTCGAACCCTAGAAAGCGCAATGACCAAGTAACCTACAGAAAACCACTAGACCATAAGCTAATTTGAGTTACAACGAAGAAAATAATAAATATAAGTTCTCTATAGCTAGCGCCGTGAAACTAAAGGCCTCCAGTTCCAAGTCTAAACCTTCGAACAAAACCCTGTCTCCCTCCAAATTCTCGCTGCTCTTCTTCGGTTGGCGGGCGCCTCCCTCTCTGAACCGCCATGGCGCGGTTAGAAGAGAAACTCCGGTGCACGAAGGAACCCTACGCCGAGGAAGCCGGTTCACGACGCATGTATTTTTCTGACCCCTTTCCTTCTGTACTACTTACTGTCTATTAACATCGGTTTAGGAATTGAGGAAAATATTGAATCACATGAATCTCAATCTTCGAATTGAAGATGATCTAGCTTGTTTTACTATCTACTGTTTCATTTGGGACTTGGTAAATAGGGTTGAATGACACTCAGGGGCGTATACGACTAGCAGGTTGCGGATTGCCATGAATTAACCAATTTTCTCCAGGAGTAGGCAACAACCTGATTATAACCTATACCCTATTTTCAAAAATTTAGGGGTAGGCAAGGTAGGCAATTGCCTACCCTTGGTTCAATGTGGCTCCGCCACTGATGACACTCATGCAGGGGTAAAGATTTGACAGAGCAGTTTTAGCTTTCATTCTGCGCACGAGCCATATGCAGCGATTTTGGATTCTATAGTCCGTATGTTGCATGAATCCAAAACTGCTCTGTTAAAATCTTTACCCTTCATGCGGTCATGCTTATGAAGAAGTACCCTTGTATATGTCAGTTAGAAATTTTAGTGCAGACTTTACTAAAACCACTATTTCAGGCTTTCAGCAATTAACACCAGGCCTAATTAGAACTGTACTGTAACATATATCTAATTTATCTTGTAGAAAGAGCATTTTGTTTAGTACACTATCTGGAGAGGAGATTCAAAAATCAGCTGAGGTGCAAGTATGGAAAAGCAATATTTATGATGTCACTATGAAACCGGTTGAAAACGGCCTGCTCGATCAAAGAATGGTATATAATTACTTGAACTTTTAAATCAATAATTTTTACTTTCTGACTTCTCATGTCCCCGAGTTTTCAGTTTTTTTATAACGTTTATAAATTAGGGAGCTCGACCTTGGTTTTGTGACTCCGATTGGGTTTCATTTCTAGCCTACCCCAACTTGTTTGGGACTAAAGGCTTGGTTGTTGTTGTTTATAAATTAGGGAGCGGCAAATAAAGCAGGACATTGCACAACTTGTCATGGGGGATTTACCGACTGCCCAGGGCACTTTGGGTATGTAAAACTTGCTCTTCCTGTTTACAATATCGGCTTCTTCGCTAACGACTTGGACATTCTGAAGTGCATATGCAAGGTACTTAAGGCAACAGCCCCTTGCTATTTTCCTTCTTTGTAATGTGACACTTGATGGTAATTTTTTATTTTTTTGTCAATTTATTAACAGAACTGCAGTAGGATCCTTCTTGCTGATAAAATTAGAAGGGAGTTTCTGAGAAAAATGAGGAGTCCAAGAGCTGACGCGACATATAAAAAAAATCTTGTGAAGATAATAAGAGACAAATGCAAAGTTGCTTGTTGCCCCTGGTGTGGTTATATAAATGGTACTGTGTACATGTTTTGGTTCTCTTACCTCCTTTTGGGTTGGATTTTAAGAGGCATTTATTGCATCATTTAGATCTAATGGTCATGTGACAGTTATCAGTTAGAAAAGTTCCGTAGGATCATATCATATGTCCCTATTTTTTGTATGGATATGAACCAGACTTCAATGCGACAATACTGAATTGTATTTGTTGCTTCCTCATTCCCCTTTGTATGATTAACCGATTATCTTGATGAGTAGTAGTAAAATGCCTCTACTTTCCATGTCTCCACCCTTTATTGCATTTTGGCCTCATGCTGATAGGCATTATAAGCATGAAAAGTGAGAACGTTTAGGAATAGTCACATCAGCTGATAATTTACAAACCTCTTGATGCCCATCAAGTTGAAGCTGACATGGCACCGAATTTTACATTCATGTTGAAAAATGCATCTAATGGTTTTCTTTTTTATTGTCATTCTAAATTTTTTGTCCTTGAGGAATTAGAAAGCGGATATCTGGCCATTCTTTTGTCTTTTCACACTCTCTCATTGCAATGGTACATGCAGGCACTGTAAAAAAGAAAGCGCCTCTTAGCATAATTCATGATTTTTCGAAGGGGCTTGATACAAATGTAGATGAGGTTCGAAAAGCCTTGTCTCACAAGAGAGACAAGTTCTCTTGCACTCCTCTTCCAGCTATAGACCCCCTGAAGATCCTCCTGCTGTTTAAAAGAATGCCTGACGAGGTAGCACCTTACTTGTGATTTGAATGAATGATTTGATGAAGGAACTCATAATTAACATTTTGGGCAGAATTTGTAATATTTGCAAACCTCCAGATATAGCATACGTCCCTGCAAAATCACGAGTATGATGTATCAAATTTAAAGAAACCAAGAATTTTGTATGGATGCCCTGCAGGATTGTTCCATCCATATGTCAAGGTTTTGCAGGGTACTCCTGAAATTCTGCCTTTCTTTTGAAGTGCTTGTAAGATACAATGAAAAGTGCAATAAAGGGAGAGAAATGCAACCGAACATACGGAATAGTTATATTTTGCTCATTCTCTTCTCTCTATGTTTGTAGGATTGTGAATTGCTTAATCTTTATAGCAGGCCTGAGAACCTAATGGTGACAACACTAGCTGTACCACCTGTAACAATCCGACCTTCCAGCCTTGTTAGTTTCTCAAATTCCAGGTATACTTTTGTGTTTCACAGATTCTAGAAACTTCACCCTGAGCACCTTTTTTGGTTTTACAGATTGTAATGTATTGTGCATATATTGTTGTATATTGTTGAATTTTTCTTTCTCAAAGTATCCATAACTTGGATTTGTTTGTTTCATGGCAGTAATGAAGATAGTATCACTGGTATCTTGAGAGAGATAATAAATACAAACTCAAAGCTGAGGGAGCATCTTGAAGCTGGTGACCCCCCTTACAAGTGCATTGTAAGACCATAAGACTAGCTTTTCTCTAGAAATTATAAACACTTTGCTTCTCATTTCTTTTGTTTACCTTTTTTTTAGGATACACTATGGGCACACCTACTAATTAAAGTAGTGGAGTACATTAACAGCGAGTCTCCTTCTGTACCTGAATCGACAAATCGCGGGCTTGTTCAGAGGCTCAAAGGAAAGCAAGGACGGTTTCGTGGAAACTTATCAGGAAAGCGTGTTGAGTACACTGGTCGTACTGTAATTTCACCTGACCCAAATTTGAAAATAACCGAGGTTGGTAGCACTCTTATTTGCTGCAGGGTTGCATTGTATCTCTAAAATATTGGTATTGTCGGAGTATGATATTAGTTTTGTTTTTTTTTTTCCTGGGACCTCTTTGGCTGTTTTTTTTTTTGGAGTTTCTTGGGTATACCACAATTTTATAACATTAATTGAGTTCTCAAATTGTCTTGCACAAAACATCAATAGAGCAATTAAGCAAGAATAGGAGCCAAACAACATGATTGAAGTTAAATTAAACAATGAGCACTACTCCTGGCCTACTGCAATTTTAGTGAAATTAAATTCAGATCAAGCAGTGCTGTCCTCTTTTTTTACCACTACATACTGGTAAAGCAGAAATTAAAAAGAGATAAGATATTCAAATTGATTCAAGTGCAATAATGAGCAATTTGATCTGTGTCTAACCTGTATTGCCTGTTTCTATTTCATTCTAGTTGGGAATTAGATCTAAAAATTGTAAGCGCATATACTATATTCTCTTTTTGTTCTCACCTTATTGTAAGTAAATAGTTGGTTGTTAATGGTCCAGGTTGCTATTCCTGTTTTAATGGCAAAAGTGTTAACTTACCCAGAAAGAGTTTCCAACCACAACATAGAGAAGCTGCGAGAACGTGTGCGCAATGGACCCACAAAGCATCCTGGAGCAAACTTTATTACTCTACCTGATGGCACAAAGCTGTAAGCTGTTACTCATTTTTTATTTATTCAGCTTAGAGAAGAAAGAATTTTACAAGAGGATTTTTCGGTACACGCTATTATCTTCATTTAATTTATACGGACTATTTGTTGATGCAGGCACTTGAAATATGTGGATAGAAAAATTGCTGCTTGTGAACTGAGACCAGGATATGTAGTAGAGAGGCACTTGGAAGATGGAGATATTGTCCTTTTTAATAGGCAACCAAGTCTGCATAGGATGTCTATTATGTCTCATAGAGTATGTCACTTCTCTGACCTATATTGTCTTTTTTCTGAATTTGAAAGTTAATTATAGGTTCAGCTTCTACTGACATGATGCTAATATAATGAAGAGAAAATATATATACCTAAATAACACTTATATCAAGTAGAAACTTTTGGTTTGGTGGCAACTTATGAGAACACTTTTCTTCAATTTAGGCTAGGATCAGGCCATGGCGAACACTCAGGTTTAATGAGTCGGTGTGCAATCCTTACAATGCTGATTTTGATGGAGATGAGATGAATATGCATGTGCCTCAAACTGAAGAAGCCCGGACTGAGGCACTCATGCTCATGGGGGTACAGTTGCCGTTTACCTCTGGAAAACCAGAAACTTGATTTTTATATCTATCAGAATCTAGTGTGGTCTCCTTTGTTAATACAATTTTTGTGTGTAACCTTTTTCAGGTGCAAAATAATTTGTGTACACCAAAAAATGGCGATATATTGGTGGCATCTACTCAAGATTTTTTGACCACATCGTTTTTGATAACGAGAAAAGACACATTTTATGACCGATCGACTTTCTCTCTTTTGTGCTCTTACCTTGGTGATGCTATGGGAGCCATTGACCTGCCAACGCCAGCTTTAATTAAAGTATGAACTTATCTCTTCATACATGCTTAGTATTTGAAGCAAGGATTATTGTTCATCCAATTACTTTTGATCTAGACTAATTAGTTTTGCTTTTGTCAACCATGGATTTACCTGTTGCTACTATTTACTAATGCAGCCAATCGAGCTGTGGACCGGTAAACAAGTTTTTAGTGTGCTTGTGCGGCCCAATGCACAAACAAGGGTTTTTCTGAATCTCACTGTTAAGGAGAAAATCTATAAAAAAAATGAGACGATGTGTCCAGCTGATGGTTGGGTGTACTTCCGCAACAGTGAACTAATTAGTGGTCAGCTTGGGAAGGCCACTTTAGGTGAACTATTTCTTCATTGTAATTTCCTTAATTAGGTGATGGCTTAACTTTGGTTGCAATGAAATTTAAAAATTGAAGCTATAGTATAATTGATTAGCCTCTTTTCAGGAAATGGAAACAAGTCTGGTCTTTACTCGGTTCTTTTGAGAGATTACAATGCACATGCAGCTGCCAGTTGTATGAACCGTTTGGCCAAATTCAGGTACTTATTACCCACCAAACCATGTAATTTTGAAGATTTCATCTTATGAAATAGAGCATCTTTGTTGATTCTAGATCTCTAATAATTGTGCAGTGCAAGATGGATAGGAAATCATGGTTTTTCGATTGGGATTGATGATGTCCAGCCGGGGGAGAGTTTGAATGAACAGAAGAGTAGTAAAATAAATGAAGGGTACAAGACATGTGACGAACTTATCACCTCCTATTCTAAAGGTGATCTTTCTTTGCAACCCGGCTCTGATGCTGCTGCGACACTTGAAGTACAAATAACTAACGTGCTAAATAAGATTAGAGAAGGTGCTGGAGATGTAAGAAATTAAAAAAACCCCATCTTAATCTCTATTGTTTTGTATTATCTTGATGTCTGGTGCACTTGTATTTGTTTACTTCTCAAACAGCCTGTGCCAATTTAATTTTTCTGATTAGGTGTGTATGGCGGAGCTGCATTGGAGAAACAGTCCATTAATCATGTCTCAGTGTGGATCAAAGGGTTCTCCTATTAATATTAGTCAGATGGTTGCATGTGTGGGCCAGCAATCAGTTGGTGGCAAGCGTGCTCCTAATGGATTCATAGACAGAACACTTCCTCACTTTCCTGTCAATTCAAAAACACCTGCTGTGAGTTGAAAGAAATATCTGTATACTTTACTGTCTTGCAAGATTAAGAATAGAATAGAATGCAATATGATCATTAAATGTTTGTCATGTAGGCGAAAGGTTTTGTTGCAAACTCATTCTATACTGGGTTGACCCCAACAGAGTTCTTCTTCCATACAATGGGTGGACGTGAAGGTCTCATTGATACTGCGGTACAAATTTTTTAATTTTTAATCCATTATTGTTATCTTGCTATATACAAGTAAATTTGTATACCGAGTTTACACGTGTATAATAATTACCTGAATTTTTTATTATATAGGTTAAAACCGCAGAAACTGGATATATGTCCCGTAGATTGATGAAAGGGTTGGAGGATCTTGCAGTGTACTATGACCAGACAGTTCGAAATGCAAGTGGTGGAATAGTTCAATTTATCTATGGAGATGATGGCATGGACCCAGCGAAGATGGAAGGGAAGGATGGTGTGCCATTAAATTTAGATCAGTTGTTTATGAAAGTCATGGTAATTATCTGTCACCTTCTTGAGACAAGCATCATATCTATATGGATGTCATATTTGATACATTGTTGATGTTGATTTGTATTTAACACTCTTTTTAATTCTTTAAACAAAATACTATCTCAAATGTACATAATGCTAATCTGGACTATATGAAAATAAAAGATTCTCGACGTGGAGGCGATTTGGATGATTTTTATGTTTACAGAAGCATAATGGGTATTACTCATGAAGTGACAAACTATATATATATAAAAGAAACATTTCTATTTTTTTTTTGTTAGGCCACCTGTCCTCATCAAGATCAAGGTGTTTTATCTCCTTCAGAAATACTGAAAATGACTGAAGAGAGGCTATCAAGGCTTGATACATCTCCTGAAGGTGGTTGCTCTGGTGGCTTTATGAAATTATTACGAGATTTTGTGAATAAGCGTGTCACCTTGTGGAAAAATACGAGAAGGTCCCTTAACCTAGATGAGGAGTGTCTAGAGAATAAAGCCTCCTGTCCAGAAGAGAGAGTTGCTGCTAATATTTCTGGGATATCAGCCAAGCAACTTCAGGTTTGGTTATATTGTATCCTTAATTTAATCTTACCAAATTGAACCACTTAATGATTGTGGAAATGTGAAATGACTAGTAAACCTTGAAAAGGACAAAGGTTGCTAAGGTTTGGTATTTTTGGTTACTGGAAGTTATTGAAAAGATGTTAATGTAATGATTGTTCCTCTATTGTCTGGATGTTAAATGAGATCATAATATTGCCGTTTAGATCATCATTTTAATTTATTGCCTGTTCACATGTTCCCTTTTTACCCTTTTTTTTAAGGTTTCCAAATCCTTAATCACAAGGCCCATAATCTAGTTTATAATTAGTTAGAACTTGAATATGATGAACTTGTGCCCATCATTCTTATTTCCATTTGCAATGGTATCTCTTATACTCATATACAATGGCTCTCACATACATGAAGACCTTTCACCAATGTAAATACACCGAATGATACTTAATTCATACATGAAGTATAGTGCACGTTGAATAACCCAGATGGATTCACTAAAAAAAATCATATTTGACCACTTGACCACAGTAATTAAGTTTATTCTCACATAACTTGCTTTATCATGCAGGTTTTCTTGGAAACATGCACATCACGTTACCAACTTAAAAAGGTGGAGGGCGGGGCTGCAGTTGGGGCAATTGGGGCCCAAAGTATTGGAGAGCCTGGAACACAAATGACCTTGAAAACCTTCCACTTTGCTGGAGTTGCTAGCATGAACGTTACTCTTGGTGTACCTCGAATCAAGGAGATCATAAATGCGGCAAAAAATATAAGTACCCCTATCATCGAAGCAATGCTTCTCTCTGATCAAGACTTGTTGTTGGCTCGCATAGTCAAAAGCTCTATTGAGAAAACTGTTTTAGGCGAGGTTGCAAATCGTATAAGGGTTGTAGTGAAATCAGGTCAACCATATGTTTCTGTGCTGCTTGATATGGAAAGGATTGACAGTTTGCATATGAAAATCTCTGCCGATGCAGTGCAACAGTCAATTTTGAAGCATCCAAAAATAAAGTTGAAAGCTGAGGTGATGAACTTTTACCACAATTCCTTTATTTGTTAATGTTTTGGTCGATGAAGCCTTCTATCTGTCTTCTTATGGTTAGAACTGCACGTTGAGGATACCTTGGTGGAAGATACAGTATGGAGAAACAATGGAAATTCATATTTAATTATGTCATTTGTATAGTTTTTACAGATTATCTTACATTTTATGTACTACTCCAGCATGTCAGAGTGATACGAAATGACAAGCTTAAAATATATGCACCAGAGGTGGACAGGAGCAAGCTCCAGTATGAGCTGCATACTATAAAGTGCATGCTTCCCAAGGTCATAGTTAAGGTAAGTTTTACCTAGATATTTGGACCTCTTATACGTTTTTATTTATTTTTATTATTAATTATTAACTTGCATTGGTAAATGCTTGGTCACAAAAGGGTATCCCTACAGCTGAGCGTGTAGTTATCAGCGAAGAGAAGGGAGTTTACAAGCTCGCGGTTGAAGGGTTAGTTCTCTCTCTCTCTCTCTCTCTCTCTTACTGTGTATGTTTTTTCTTCTTATAGGTGTCATTATTGGCCAGCCAGCCAACATTGATTATATATATATATAGTGATGCTACTATGCTTTGGGAAGTAAAGAGAATGTTTTACTTCCCGCTCATATCTCTATTTCCAAAGTTCAAATAGTCAATCTGTAACTTCTCAACATGATCTTCATATTGAAATGTGCTTGGAGACCAAATTTTACATTTTCTGGAAATCTTTTTTACTATTTTTTTAGAATTTTTTAAAATCATTGTTTTTTTGAATTTTTCATTATTTTTTTATTTAATGAAAAGCTGTGATTTTCAAAAATTCTAAAAAAATAGTAAAAAAATTCAAAAAATGTAAAATTTGGTCTCCAAGCACATTTTAATATAAAGATCATGTTGGAAGGTTCGAATCGACTATTTGAACTTTGAAAATTAAGATATGAGTGGGAAGTAAGACACCCTCTTTACTTCCCAAAGCATGATAGCCCATCTCTCTCTCTCTCTCTCTCTCTCTCTCTCTATATATATATATATAATATTTTGTAGTAGTGAAACTACCTACTAATAATTTTATTAAACAAATGAAAATATTTACTATGCTATATATGTAAGGTGTTATCAGGTTGGTAAAGAAAAGTTTATAATTAGTCTTGTTTGGTCGAAATTGTTAATAAAAAGTTGAAGGTTAATGGGTTACTAGCTAACCTACTGCAACCTACTTATTGTCGCTTTCCAAAATTTGCATCCAACTAAACAAGAAGGAAAATTTATGACCTCCCTTTTTATTCCATTCCCTTGCCTCTTCTCTCTTCACCTGCTAGCCAGCATGTTAATGCACTTATATCCCAGGTTTCTAATCTCTACTGTTGTATTCTTTCCAAAATTTTATTCTGGTAGCAATTGGATGAGGGTATCAGATTTAGTGTTGCGCTGCAACTTTGCAGTGTGGGATCTAATGGTACAAGTTGCTTCAACACGTGTACAATTTTGAGATTCGGACAACCACCCCCTGTATCCAAAGAAAAATAAAAAGATCCCACCGTGCAACTTTGTAGTGAGGCAGAGGATAAAGGATCCATTGGATAGGAGTAAATTGCAATTTACTCAGGGGCGGAACCATAAAATTGAGATTGGGGGGGCTAGATGATAAGTACCATGTAATTTTATTTTAGAGGGCTAATAGTATTTTGTAAAAAAAACTTTGAAGGGCCAAAATGAAAAAATTCAGTTTATTTGGGCGGGGGGTGGGGGGGGGTTAGGCCCCTTTCCCCTCTACATTCTTCCGCCCCTGAAATTTTTACTCAGTTTTTAATATTTAATTATTTTATGGTTGTTTTTTTTCCTGAAATTAAATCGAGATTGTAGAGCTTGCTTGATATTTAGTTATTTACTGGGTTGTGGTATTTGGTATTATTAAAATAACCAAGTGGGGTTATAAACATTTTGCAGCACAAACCTTTTGGCTGTGATGGGAACTCCAGGGATCGATGGGTGTAAAACAAAAAGTAACCATGTGATGGAGGTGCAGCGCACTCTCGGCATTGAGGCTGCAAGGCAGTGTATCATTGATGAGATACTGTACACCATGAACAGCCACGGGATGAGCATTGATATTCGTCACATGATGCTCCTTGCTGATCTTATGACTTATAAAGTGAGTATTTCAATTGATTTTATCATTTCATTCCCTAAGCTGAACTGCTCAAAATTTTATGGGAGGGGAACAATCAGTAGCACAATGATTGATATGAGTTTAGTTAGATTATAATATAATATTTCTGTTGGTGTTTAAGCTCGTGAGGACATTGATTCACTATTTTTCATATAATTTTTTCATACCTCTCGGGATCTTAAAGAATTAGTGAAGGCTTCGTAATAAACCAATTTTTGTTTTTTTTGGTTGGTTTGTTGATGTTTATCTTGTAGTTATTTTGTGTTTATCTGCACTCTGGAAACATACCAGGCTAAATTTTTAAGGTACTGACCTAAAATAATTTTCCTTTTCATACTTTTTTCATTAGCCTGTTGTTTTTCATATAGGGTGAAATTCTTGGGATCACAAGGTTTGGCATTACAAAGATGAAGGATAGTGTACTGATGCTGGCTTCATTTGAGAAAACAGCAGAGCATCTTTTCAATGCATCATACAGCGGGAGAGAGGATCAGATTGAGGGAGTTAGTGAATGTATCATTATGGGCATACCTATGCTACTTGGAACTGGTATGCTCAAAGTCAGACAAAGGTATGCTTGTGCTCATCCTTTTACTTTATTTTAACTTTATATAATTTCATTTTTACCTGTCCTAAAATGTCCATGTCAAAATATATTGTATTACCTTCCAACAAGATTATACATGAGGATCGAGAGTAAAGCTATTACGAGCTTAAGCTCACCAAGGTGGTTTGTGAGGATAAGCTCAAAGTTGATAATATCTGCTACAAGTGGCAAATCCAAATTGTTTTTTTTTTTTTTAAACCTTTGCAGAGAATCCAAATTGTTAAACCACCAATCTCTTTGATGAGTGATGCATTTACGTGTTAAATTTGTAAATTTTAAGTTCATTTAGTATAAAAACAAGCGGTAAAAAATGATCGCCGTATATAAGTTTCTATACAATTAACAATTTTTTTTATGTAAAAAAATCACTCGTGAAATAGATTGGTTTGAATGATTTGGATTCATTGTTGAAAGTTGATATGATGGATTTTGGGGTTATGCTCCCAAATCATCTTGGCGAGCTTAAGCTCACAGTAGCTTTACTCGAGAATCAACAACGAAATGTTTTGTTTGAAATATGATAATTTCGTCCTGGTCCTCCTTTCTTGAAAGGGTATATGAGTATTAGTGTTTTTTCTTACTTTGCCTCAAGTAAGAGGGGTAGTTCTAGTTCTGTGTGTGTGCAGGGTGGGGGGATGAAGTTTTAGAACATTGCTTTATTTATCATTTCTAAGGGTGTTAGATTTATATTTTTATTTTGATGGATTAAAATATATATTAAGATGTAATTTGGTCATGCTATGTTGGGGCGCGCCAACCAGGACTAGACCTGTTACCAGATGGGACAGCATAAACAATTTTTTTCTTACTCAGTAACAAAGTTTTCTGATACAGGTTGGACAGCATACCTGAATTTAAGTACCAGCCCGATCCAATAATATCATGACCCTCTACGGCAATGCCATATGATAGTGTGACGAGATATGTGCATTTCTGCGGCATAATGTACGTCGTACCTTCTAATGCATGGTTTATTTGTTGATTACGTTGAGCTGTGTTGCTGTATATCTTCAAGTTTTGTCTAGTTTCCTTGGTTGAGAGGACAGCGATATACGAGATTATGTTGTTCTATCATAGCATTTTTGTACTTAAATTTTTTAGTTTGTAAATGAATTTGATCTTTAATCAGTAAGAAAAGCTGATCACAGAGTAACCATGTTCTATTATTTATTAGATTTTGAAGGTGTTTGTCATAACTTATTGTCTATATAAAGGCTATCATTTAAAGTGGTTACGAATTAGAAACTCTTTATCAATTATAAAAAAAAAAACATGAAAGAAACAATTAAAGAAAATTTCAAGTCTTAGCTAAAGGATCAAGTAAGAAATACAAACTGTTTTGGAGGTTTGTAGTTTATTTAGTTCACTTGTACACCTAGTTAACATGTTATGTCAATGTTAGCTTTCACTAACAATAACTGGACCAGCGACTACTCAACACATGCTACTTATGTAGGGAAAGGGGCAAAATCGGTTCATCATACATTCAATCTCTTCAAATCCGAACTAGATCTTTCCTTTGGTTTTTTTTATTAAAAGCAAAAATACGTATTGAATTTATTAATTCTAAAAAGCAAAAGTATGTAACAACCTTTTTTTTTTATTTATTTTCCTCAAAAGAAAAACTTTTTTTTATTTATCTATACATTGCTTTCTTATTAAGTAAAAACTGTTCTATTTATTCTTTACATAAAAATGATAAATTATTAAAAATTTATATACCTTAAGGCGTATTGTATCGTAGGTTTTTGAAAATGCCGTATCATCGTATCCATATCGTATCAAGTACGATACCGGTAGCCGTGTAGCACAGTTGGTGATGATTGTTGAAATGAATATTATATATAGCTCCAATCTTTCATTCTCTAAACAATCCCCAATTAGGTGTAATAGTTAAGTGTACATTGCTGTTATACTCAGGTACACATTGAATAATAATCAAGTGTGCAATTTAAGAGGGTTTAGACAATGAGTTTGAAAGATCAAAACAGTTACTGACAGCCGTCAAAATATATTTTGACTTGCTGAAAACTGTATGACAACTTTCAAACAGTTATCAGGCCAATTTTTTTTTTCTTTTCAAAATAAAACCATTACTCCTATGAGCATAAACAAAGGTAAGGCAATAATCAAACATTCTGTACATATTAACAAAGTAGTGAGCTAAATGATGATTTCCCACTGCTCTGCAACCTCCCCTAATTTACATCAAGTAACCAGCATCTACTTTGTTGTCTCGGGGGGCTTCAGATTCGTCCTCATCCGGGCGATGTAGATCTTCTCGGACATTCGATACGAGCATCATGGTGACAATCCACAAGAGCATGGCATCAAGGGTTAGGAATGCGGCGCCACCAAACAGACCCGTCTTGGCAGTCGGGCAGGTGTACTCCAAGTCGTGGTGCACATTCCTCAAGTGGTGAAGAAGCTCTGTCACTGTCACCCATAACATCATGCCCACACCAGAAAGGGCCACTCCACTGCATACCAGAACCACAATTCATGTCAGAAACATGTCCGTAGGTATATATTATTCCTTTTTTTGTGTTATACAACACAAGGTCCAATTTGGCACAAGCAAGTTTCTTCTACAATTTTTGGTTTTTACTTTTATTCAGGAGCACCAAACAGACACGAACTCGGATAAAAATATGAAAAAACAGGAGTAGGATAATGTTGTGCACTCATGTACTCCTTTAATGCAATATATGCTCGTGACTACAACTCGAACAACTTTATCAACTTGCCGAAAACTTACATAGTGAGATGGAAGAAGATGTAGAAAAGTCTGTATCCAAAGAGAGCCTTTCTTGGGATATCTTTAGCGGAAAGCACGGAGCTTGCGCCAAGTACTGAAGTACTAATTGCTGTCAGAATAGATAGGCAACCGAGCTGAATTGTCGGATCTTTTGGGAAGCTGCAGATGATCACTCCTGCTCCTTGGATTGGAGTCCCAGATGGAGGCTGCATTTCAATATTGCAGATTATTTTAACTTGGTACAAATAATTTCAATGTGCATGGATGATAACAAAAGCATTAAAAGAAACAATGCTCATTTACAGCCATGTTTATTTCATGTCGTTAAAAGTACCGGGTATATGTATCTACCTCAGAAAAGGGAAAATCATTTTACAATAATATCATATGCACTAAGTTACTAACCTTCTTCAGTTCTGCGGAAATTCCAAGAACAAAGGAGAGAATGCCAGAAAACATGAGGTGTAGGATGAACTTTGCTTGTGTGCTTAGAGCCATTCTCTCTGAGTTTAGGTATGAGACTCACAATTTTTGACAAGCTCCGCTGAATTGTTATTATTAAATAAAAAACTAAATAAATTATCGAAAGAACTATTCAAAATATGTAGGAATGCTTTTTATATTTTTTATTCATGATTCTTTCCTTGTAATTAGTTAAAAAATTTGTTAATTTTCTTCAAAGAACAAAAATTTGACATCATCTAATCTCCAATTACTTGAGTGGATGAACCAACAACACATAATATGCAATTGTAAAATATAATAACTTGAAATTTTGCTAACTTACCTCTGATTATAAGCTTCTTTGCCAATGTATCAGATTCAATTAATGAATCCTTTTGGCAAAGAAGCCCTCCAGGAGAGGGGGGAAAATAACTGATTGAGCAAGACCTCCAATAAAAGCAGAGAGAGCTCAATAGTTTTATTTCAAATCGTTCAAAATATATGTGTTGGTTCTGCACACCCAAGAATAGTATATGACAGCATGGCGTTTAACGGTTGAAAGACGCGAAAAAAATTAAGATTAATTTTTATTTTCTAATGAAAGATTCACAGCATTTACCCGTTTTTATAAAGTTACATACTAGCTTTGGCTGTGAAGTAAGCATATACTTAAGCTGGTGTAATTTTCAATTGGACAACAAAAATTGAAAAAAAAAAACTGATCTAAATTATAGAATAATCTTTTTTGAGACAAGAAGTATTATTGTAGGATAATTATTATTAATTATTATGTTATTCATATATTCTGTGTTTGGTTATATGAATTATTATTGTATGCATGGATTAAAATTAGCTATAAAATTGTCTTATCCATGATTTATTAGAAGATAAAAATGAACTAAATTGCAATATACTTATACAAAAGGTGAGTTTAATTAATGGTGAACCCACTTAATTTGCTCAGTAAAACAGAATTTGACCAATTAAACACCTGTACCTGTACCTCGTCAAATGTTGCTGAGCAAAAACAGCTTGATTACTGGAAATTAGTTGTTTGAGTTGTGTTAAAATAAAATTGTTTGTTACAAGCTAACATGCATAGTTGCATGGCTAAAAAAAGATTGAGTGGTTTACCATGATATTCCAAAAATAAGTTCTTCTGTGCCACATTAGTGATTGGAAATAGTAATTATACTGAGGAACTATTTTGCAGCTGATGTATACGGCAGCATAAACGATATTATAAACTATAAACTAGGGTAAAATAAATTGTATTACTGTGTGGAATGGAGTGTTACTGTTTTCTGAATTTGCTGTACATGATTTGAACCAGACGTCTGAAACCCTTTTGTTCTCGGCCTCGCTTTCCTAGGGGCTCTACATCTGGTCATATATGTATGTAAGAGTTGAGCAAAGCAATCCAAAATTAATACCCAATATCAGTAAAACAGAGAACAACGTCTTTCTCTCTCTCTCTCTCTCTCTCTCCATATTTTAGTATTTTGATTTTCTATTCTTTGACAAATGGATGAGGTGATTCTTTACGTATATTGTAATTTTTCTGGTATTAATAAGTTTCTTATATAAGGACTAAGGACAGATCTTTCTGATCTAGGAGCTGTTCAAATAAATTCATTTTCCATAGTTCACGTTTGTATAGCGCTTTACCGGCACTTAGTTCACATTTGTGGGCAATGCACAAGAGGAGATGCAACATACAAATTAATATATTTAGGTGGCTTAACCCCTGATGCCAAGGCTGCCAGGATGTATAGCGCTTGAATTGGGTTAAAACAATTTATGAGCGAAATCACTAAAAACATGACAATTTGACATTTTAACCTTTCTCACCCACAGTTTGTTCTCAGCATTTAGGAACAGTGAAAGAAAATTTACCGTCGGGGTGTGCTTAATTGACAAAGGATGCGTACCTTATTCCAAAAAAATAACTTGGGGTTCATAAGAATTACGAAAAATAGATCAGTAAATATATGACAAAACTAATGAATAGTTGTTATATAAGCTTACTATTATATAGGAAATGAAGGGAAAGAACCAATGTGGCGTAATAAACTGGTTCTAAGTTTCCTTCAGTTTTTTCCTTTTTTCATATTGAAAATTCTCTTATTTTTGTCTGGAGTAATTTTTTGACAAATGGAAGGAGAAACTTTCAAGAAAACAAATTAAGCAAACAAAAGATAAATGTGTCTAGAATGACAGTCTGGGTGACTAGTTTTTACAGTAAAAGATTACATTCATTTTTAAGGGTTAACAGATGCATAAGGTTTGATTGCAGTACTGTTAATTTGTAGATCTACAATATTTTTGACAAATAAAGGTAGGCTAGCTACATCATACTACAAGGGAAAATGAAAAAGAAAGATAACTACTTCTCAGTATGTTCTACACTCTCTTTTTTGAATGCTGCTATGTACACAGAGACCTCTGCTGCTGATCTTGTTTAAATCCTAAAAAAGTTTAATGTGAACTGGTTGCTTTCATGCCCCAATTATGTCTAAAAGGAGAAACAGAAAAATGGTGCATTTAGAAATTCTCTTTGTGGAAATGGAAGCGCGTGTCTGTAGTATGACTAAACTCTTTCGACAGGTCTCGTAGCATCTTTGTCAGTGTTGGAGACCCGCAATAAAATACACCTACATAAATTTTTACAAGTAAAAAACTAAATGTAACGAGAATTCTGGTAAAACATTTAAATTTAAAATCCAACTGTATAGTATTACTAACCTATGCGGGAATTCTTGTGAGCATTGGCGAGCTCAGCGAAGACCTTTCTCCAGTTCGGTCTTGCAAAGTGGGTTCGAATCTACAAATGTTGAAGTCCAATTAACATACATTAAAAATGAATTTTTTTAGAAAGATATTCTGAATGACAAAATTGTACCCGGCTGCCAGAGACTATATCAACACCATTTTTGGCATGTTGAAGTGATTGGACCATTGCTATCAGGGCCGACCGTGCGTCACCTTCTTCATACACACTTGTGAGGTAATTGTGCATTTCTATCACGTTCTAAATTATAAAAAAAATATAACTACTTGATATGATTATGCGAAAAAGAATAAGGTGAGGTTACAGTACTATGCATAGCGCACATCGGTTTGTACTATGGCTCCATATCTCTTTCTTCAAAATCCAAATAGTTGAATTTTATCTCCATATGAAAATATACTTGCTGATATGTAGAAAATTACTCGATCTTAGAAGTAAATTATTTTTTATAAAATGTAAAATTTAGTCGGTAAGTATATTTTAATATAGAGATCATGTTGAATGGTTCTGATCAACCATTTAGACTTTGACAACGGAGATATGAAGGCATAGTACGGACCAAGGTGCGCTTTGCATAGTACCGTAGTCTCAGTCAAATAATAATTAGATAAATATAAGAGACAAGCATAATAAGAGGCAGTACATCATGGTCGCTCTCCGCGACATCGTTCATGACCCCCTTGAACCACTCGAAGGAACCTTGTTCTCTTGTCACCCAATAAAAATATGCCCTCTGGGGTCCCTTCGAGCACGCCATATCACCATCCTTTGAGCAATGGAGGCCTTGAAGTTCCTGTTTACAATTCAATATACACTTTCTACATGTTATTGTTATATTATTTATTAATGAGTCCTTAGTGAAGGAGCAATATATAGTATATATGACCTTGATTGCTTTTATATTGTTGAGGAGATCTTTTAATATGCTGATCATAGGGGTTGCGCCAATTCCAAGTCCAATTAGCAGAAGGATGTCGTACTTCTTGTAATTTTGCGCAGGTGCACCATATGGACCGTCAATGAATATTTTGGGAAATCTAATTAACAAAACCATTCATTTAAATATATATAACCAACTGTTCTAAAAAGGAACTTCTGATGGTTTACATGATAATTTGTATTACATTGTAGTTTGTGTGATCTCAATGTCTGCAATGACTGTTGTATCAAGTCGGTTAAGATTTGCCTTCTTCGATTCAACCTGAGCCTGACAAGCCTGCATTGAAAAATAAAAAGTCTTTTATCTGTAAAACTTGAGTCTTTGACATGTTGCATCAACTTTCGGAAAACTAGATTTAAAAGCTATGCTTATCTCAGATTTAAAGTAACCTTTCCAAAAATATTCCGAAGTTCGGTGGTCCAGTCACCTAAAGTGCGTATATGCACACTCAAGTAACTATTTCCTGGTGCTGAAGTAATAGAGAATGGATGCCTATAAGAAAAAAAAAAAAAAACTACCGAGTTATCGTCAGATTTTAGTTATGTTTTTTCAAATGTTGAAATTGTTAGATTTTAGTTAATTACCATTCGAAAGGCGAAACGTCTGGGCATTTTACAAAAAGGTACATTCCGCTCTTGTATTTGAATCCCGGGGGCTTCTTCATTTGTATTGATAGCACATTCCCTGGATATATGGCTGCCTACAAAGCACACAAGGTAAATTAAGTAAATCTCTAATACGACCCCGGTATATATCACACTAGGCATAGATATCAGACTTCTGAAGATTATTTACCTTTAGGATGCTTACATCAAAGTGACTCTCGCGAAACCTCCTGAGCACTCTTTCGCATGCATAGAAAAGCACTGGTACCATGAGGTACATCCATGTCTGAACAGAAATAAAAATAGGTACAAAATGATACAACAAAAAGAATTACATCTTCAAAAATTGGAATTTAATGTGACAATTGAGATGTACCGTCTTCTTGTACCACTCTTTGGTGAGGAAGATAAAGAAGGAATGAATGACGAGCATGATGTACACGAGCACGAGCAAGTGGTGAGCGTACCAAAAGGCATTGAATCCGGCCAAGTGCCGATAAGGTGTGGACAACTTAACTGCTCTCCTTCTAAAGGAATGCGTTGCAAGTGTAAACGAAAATGTCATTATAATAACCATTAAAATACCAGTCCAACCTGGTGTGCTTATTAGGAGACTAACTACGGTCGGTTGTTTATAGTCAAAATTTGGTCCAAGCATCAGATCGAATTTTTCTCTCGGACAAATTATGAGTCTTGGAAAATCACACGAGACGTGCATAATAGTATGGAGAAATGTCGCGATTGTGATTGCCAATGCAATGATCTTGTGAAAGTTTATGTTATCATCAAAAGGGATGATGCCACTCAAAACCGTAGACCTTAGCCTCGTGAGCGTGTTTCGACAAACCGGTATCAAAATAAGAGCCATGTTCAGTTTTAGGGTCTCGGCCGCACCCTTTGCGATACACACGCAATAACCCATGACTTGAAAAGCTTTGGTCTTCTTGTATTGCTGGAATTTCCAAACAAATAGCACTACATTTACTGTGATCCAGAGGGAGAGGAGCCATATGCGCTTCCAATTCTCGTGCATGAAATCAGAAGTCTTGCTCATGAAGCGAAAAAACGGGCTCCGGTAACGTTTCGGGATCATAGTTCTTGCAAGGCTGTTTGTTTTCTTCATCATATCTTCAGAGTTTGGTGTGCTCACCATCCCTTGTAGTAGTGTTTCAAGCTGCCAAATCTACATAGATAAAAGGGACAATACAATAGGTTAACCTACTGACTTAAACGACGAAAGAACAGTTTAAACAATCATTAAAATATCAGAAATTATACCTCAATATAGCCATTATCATCGGGATCAAGTTCTTCCATGATTAAAGATGCATATGTGCTGGCGTTTGCTTTCAGCTTACCGAGCTTGTTCTCCGAGGCACTCAATACAAGAATCTACCAGAAAGAAACCAATGGAATTATGGAAATTATACACCACTGCAGAATATTTTAATCATAATTAAGCTCTTTATCTTTCAATTTTTTGGATGCCAATACATACACTTAAGACTTCTCACTTCAAGATTCGCATGATTCTTCTTCTTCTTCTTCTTTTTTTAAAACAACAAAGAAAAAATTGAAACAATTTAATCTCATAATACCTCTGCCACCTCATCTTCGCTGAGCTTTCCATCGCCATTCTTGTCACACCTACAAATGATACAAGTTATTTTTTTCTTTTTGATGATGAAATGAAGAAAAGACTGAATGCTTGAATCTAAAATTATATCAGTACTGACTTAATATACATTTTTCAATTTTTCATTCTAATATTAGAGAAAATGATTACATGTCAAAGAAGATTCTCAGGCGGGAATCGAAGTTTTGATCAGTCATTTCCTCCCAAAACAATTTCAGTTCATCCTTTGTGACTCCATTTTGGGGATTTATATTTCGGCGTCTGGCAAGCGCAACAAACAACTCGCTGGCAAAATCTTTCGATTCACTCATGCCTTTGTGAAAGAAAAAACAAGCCAAATTAAGGATTGATCAAACCTGAACAGCTTGTTTGGGTAAAGATTTTAACAGAGCAATTTTGGCTTCATGCAACACACGGACTATAGAATCAAAACAATGCGACATATGGTTCGCCTGCTGCATGAAGCCAAATTGCTCTGTTAAAATCTTTACCGCATTACATCCTTACCAATGCATTTGCTAAAGCTCTCCTTTTGTAGAAGGCCATTCACCGCCAACTCATCGAACCGTTTCTCGACTGCCTTCCACCCGTCCTTCCCATTCGAAGCCTTATTTATAAACCGCAGCCCCTTCAAGCCCGACCGAGCACTCCATTGCTTCCTTTTCATCTTGATCAATTGCCCGGCCGTCTTTAACCCTTCCTTGGTTGATAATTTCTTTGTCAATGTTGTTACAAACTTTTGCGCGGCCGACAGGCTTCCAATGCGGCTGGCCCTCGGTTGAGGGGCATCACCAAGGGGTATCTCTACATAGTCTTTTGATTCTGAATTCTCCATTGGAGGTGAAATTGGGTTTGTGCAATGATTAAATTAAACAGAATCAAAACTGTGCAACTGTTAAACTTTTATTTTGGTTCATTTTGGTTCATTTTGGGAGAAGGTGACACGCAATGAAGAGTAATTATAGCCGTTAATTCAGGGATAAAAAAAAATGACATTTTTGGATATTCCAAGTTAAGACTGGAGCCGTCCATTTCTGATAATATGAATTTATAGTCTCAAACAATACAAAATTAGTAATATGATGAAATCATTTATCCAAAACAATTTAGAACAATCAATGAAATTGACAAAGCCTGCTAAAATTAATTAGAAAATTAGGTATTTGCTTCAAACAGACCTAACGAGAACTTCTATTACTATGCCAATGTCAACTTCTAATTTTTACTTCTTTTGATAGCTTAATTAGTTACAATTTTTTTTTTTTAATTTTTGACTATATCCTGAAAGTTCAAACATCTATAATTTAACAAAAAGATCGTTTGCCATTAATGGCACTGGATATATTATTACTAAAGGTTTCAGCTACTAAAAATTATTTATATTACATTCCATGCACTTGCACAAGAAATCATTGAATTTCCTCTTTGACTCTGCTGCTTTGAGAAAAGCAGAGTCCTGCTTTTCCGATCCCAATCGTTCAAATCGTTGAGATTTGTGCATGAAAAAGTTTCTTTATCGAGATACGTGAATAGAAAATTTTGAATGGTTGAAATCGGAAAAGCATGACCCTACTGAAAAGCAGCAAAGTCGGATCTCTCAGAATACAAATGGTTGAAAGATGAATCCACAATTCCACATGGATGGGTACATGTGGTGCATTAACTAGTTTCTCTCAAAACGTCAAAACCTATCAAAATATTGTCAAATTGAGATGATTTGTTACAAAGATGTACAATTATTAGAGCAAAGCTAGGGTGTGATGTGCTCACCAAGAGGGTTTGGAGCACAACTCCAAAAGTATATCGGATCGGCTTCAAACGGAGAATTCAAACCGTTGAAATCCATGTACTTCATGAGTGATGCATGTACATGCAAAATTTTGAAAGTTTTGAATTTATTTGCTACAAGATCAAGCGGTAAAAAAAATGATAAAAATGAATATATAAAATAACTTATAAAGTGTTCATTTATTTGACTGCTTGATCTTGTAGCAAATGAATTCGAAACTTTCAAAATTTTGCATGTACATGCATCACTTATGAAGTACATGAATTTCAACAGTTTGAATTCGCCGTTTGAAACCGATCCGATATACTCTTAGTGTTGTGGTCACCAAACATTTTTGGTGAGCACATCACATCATAGCTTTGCTCCAATTATTATATCAAATTCAACTGCTCAAATTTATCGTTTGAAATTGTTGTTGTAGTTATTTATGTTTGTACCGTAACATCAATACTGCGTTTATTCAATTTTTGGAAGTACTATGTCTATCCCCATCATCTTTTCACCATTGTTGTTGCCTCGTTGGATTTGGATCCAATGACAAATCTAGCTTAGGAATTTTTTGCAAATATTCATCATCACTATAGGGGAAGGTACGAGCCCACATCCTCTGCATTAACGCACCATTTGAGTTTAGCGCTGGACTGTTCGATCAGAATCGAGATCAATTCGGTCCATACCTATAACAATCTGACTCATTCGGCTTGAATCTCAAAGCCGTGTGTTGTGAATTTGATCGAACGATTTGAATTGTATTAGTTAATATAGTTGACCACACTATGTAAATATATTTTGGGACAAATTTGTGTCCGACGCCCATTTAAGTTAAATGGACGTTCTTCTACTATAAGATCCATATGTACTAGATCGGCATGAATTATAAAGCGAACACACACGGATATTGAAGTAAGACGTACGGAGTTTAAAACAGATCGGACGGTGGTGGAACTCATCAGATTCAAATTTAAGTCCAATAAGCATCAGACGCAACCCGTTCCAATATATTTTTTTTGCATTAGCAAATGCATAAAAAATAGGCCCACTTTAGATCCTACATAAAATGTAACTGGATGACAGTAGGACCGGCCCCTACTTTGTATACATAAAAAAGAAAAAGAAAACAAAGTTTTCGTTGCATTGGATCGAAATTCGACTTATATTTAGTCTAAATCATTCTATTTATGTTGAAATTTGTGATGACGGTTTAGATTTATGGGACAGTTGAAATTAGTGCAAATTTAAATCCGTCTGCATGAATTTCGATGCAGAATAAACAAATTAGATTGGATACCAGACAAATTTCATTCCGATGTCTATTGAAACTTTTTTTCCTCTAGGAAGTGTAATCTCTCCAATAAGAAACAATCAACATTTTGGCACCAAACACAGTAACTGACACCAAATGCCTACAATGCCTAATTTCAACAAAAAAAGTCACAGTGAAAATAATTTTTGTTATATAGATATAGTGTTCAAAAGATAGTATAACCTAGTCTTATGTCTAATCGGACCGTTGGATCCGAAGTTTTATAAAAAAATTATGTGAGAAAATTTATTAACTGGAATTTTAGATGCGTGGCTGTGTTAACTCCGGAAGTGTTCACATCAAGATTGGCACTGTTGAATTTGCTAGCTCAAATAGCTTTTGGTATGCTTTGAATGCCTTCAAAAAGGTTGCCTCAGATGCCAAAATTCACATCATATTCTTTTTTTTTTAAAGTTGTGGCTTTAAATGCTTTTCACATTACAAATTTAGTTTTATAAACTTTATTAACTGGAATTTTAGATGCGTGGCTGTCTTAACTCCGGAAGTGTTCACATCAAGATTGGCACTGTCATTAGCCTCAGATGCCATAACTCACATAAATATTCTTTTTTTTTTTAATTTAGCGGCTTTAAATACCGCATTTTTATTAATATCCAAAGTTAATTACAAATTAATAAATTTATTCATGATTCCCGAGTTTTTCCAAAAATGTCCAAACCGGCCATAAAATGGCCGGTTTCCTCTCTCTCCCAGAAACCTGCCATTTGACACTATGAAGAGCAAGATAATGAAATCTAACACTGAAAATTTTAATTTTTTGTTTAAATTATTTGTTAGATTACTTCTTTTGATTTATAATTAGCATATTTATACTAAAATACACTAGATTACTTGAAATTATGTTGAATTACACTATATTACATTAAATTACGCTAAATTATGTTAAATTACGCTAAAATACGATAAATTTCGGTAAATTACTGTGTCTTCATAGTGATGTATAATTAGAAACTATTTTTTGTTTCTCTTTTATCTTCATAGTGATTTATAATTAGAATTTTTTTTTTAAGAGACACTATAAAGAGCAAGATAATGAAATCTAATACTGAAAATTTGAATTTTTTGTTAGATTACTTCTTTTGATGTATAATTAGCATATTTATACTAAAATACACTAAATTATTTGAAATTATGTTGAATTACACTATATTATGTTAAATTACATTACATTATGCTAAAATACAGTTAATTACGCTAAATTACATATGAATAGGGACGATATCTTCACTGAAAAGGCAAAAAACGACGGCAAAACTTCAAACGGTCATAAAAAAGCGCTCGAGTGTCAGATTTCAGCATATGACCACTTTTCGGAAAGCTTGCCAAAATACGCATGCGTCCGTGCTAGCATTGCTGGATTCCAAAATTCAGAATTGCCAAAAAACTAAGGGAAGAGCCTCAAAACTTGAGTTGAAGTTTCAGATTAAGATTTTCATTTCTATTATTCAATCTAAGTAGCTCAGTAAATTAGTTACATAATGAACTTGTAGAATACCAATTTTTACTATTTTTGGAATTTTTTTACTATTTTTTATGATTCATGGAAGATGACACAAAATCGGTCTACTTTAGCGTAGTTTAGCGTAATTTACCGTATTTCAGCATAATTAGCAAAGTTATTGTAATTTAGCGTAATTTAACGTAATTTTGTGTAATTCAACATAATTTATTGTAATATAGTGTAATTCAACATAATTTCAAGTAATCTAGTGTATTTTAATATAAATATGCTAATTATAAATCAAAAGAAATAATCTAACAAATAATTTAAACAAAAAATTTGAATTTTCAGTGTTAGATTTCATTATCTTGCTATTCATAGTGTCTCTAAAAAAAAAAAAGAAGAGAAAACCGGCCATTTTATGGCTGGTTTGGACATTTTTGGAAAAACTCGAAAATCATGGATAAATTTATTAATTTGTAATTAACTTTGGATATTAATAAAAATGTCGGCTTTAAATGCCTACTAACAATTTCATTGATAAAAAATGTATTTATAATTAGTCAAATGATTGCATTTTCTAAATCTGTTTTTTTATTCTCATAAAATCCTCTAAACTACTATAATATTCTAATTCTCTCTTAAACACTTTAATACCTTAATCTTCATCTCATTTTACGACCAGATCCACTTCTTCGACCGTCGCTGCGCTCCGACAACAATCGGATCTACTCATCGTCACACTCCAATCGAGATGTTGATCACCCTAACGCTATCTCGCTTCACGATCGGATCCGCTTCTTCGACCACCGCCGCGCTTCGACGACGACCGAATCTACTCACCGTCGTGCTTCGATGGAAATATGGACTCTACGCTTCGAGCTCCGACAATACCGCACTCCCGACTCTGATCAGCTCCGCTCAGCTCCGGTTTCTCCCCTCTCTCTCATTCTCCTCTCCGTTTGAGAAGGTAGAACCGAGAGAGAGGGGAGGTGTTGTGTCGAAAATAAAGACTACAAAGAGTAGAAAGAAGTAGAAAGAATGAAGTTGAATGAAAAGATGAGGGTGAAGGTGGAGTGTGGCGACTGTCAAACCCTAGATCGCCAAGCGAATCATCATATTCTGAGGTGGGTATACAATTTGACAGAGCTGTTATGAACAGTAGAGTCAAAATGACTATGTATATGATTCCTGCCGTGCATGAATTAAAATCTGATCTCTCAAAATGTATAGCCTTCTTAGGTGGCATGTCTTATCAAGAAGGCAGCAATACATTTCTCCCTTTAACGTGGAAATTTCATGTACATACGTTAAAATTTTCAAAATTACGTAATTCTCCCTCTAAAATTCATAATATCATAGTTATACTTATAAATTTCAAAAATTATAAACTTATCCAATTTATTGATTTTTCTATTGAAACCCATTTTAAATTTATAAAATATCCAATTTGTTCTTTATTAAAAAAATATGTATTAAGAGAAATGTCAGTCTTCTAATTAGCTGGTTATGAGGATAAATAGTTAATTTTCTTACTTATGGCACACACACAAGCGTGTGTCTAACTACCACCATGTATGTGTCAACTCACTAGTAGAGAAATAAATTTTTTGTCTTTGAAAAACGACCAATTAGAAAATTGAATATTTTTCTTACACGGACTATGTATTTTTATTTTCTAATAAAGAGTAAAATGAGAACTTTATAAAATTAAAATGACTTTTAATTGAAAATATAATAAATTGGGTAAACTACGAGTTTTAAAGTTTAGAAGGATAAATATGATATTATGAAATTTAGAGAGAGAAATACTAAATTTTGAGGTTTTTGAAGGATGAGGAGGGTTCAAATGCACCATAATTTTTGTGCTCCAATATGCTCCACATCTTTTATCTCTATTTTCAAAGTCCGAACAGTCGATCCGAACCGTTCAACATGATATTCATAATAAAATATGCTTGGAGACCAAATTTTATATTTTTTAGAATTTTTTTACTATTTTTTTTATAAGTACATTATCACTTTATCGGATGGTCCAGAATCTCCTTAAAAAAGTGATTTTGTACCTATCTAAAAAAATAGTAAAAAAATTCTAAAAAATATAAAATTTAGTATCCAAGCATATTTTATTATGAAGATCATGTTGAGCGGTTTAGATCGACTGTTCGGACTTTGAAAATGGAGATAAAGGATGTGGAGCATATTGGAGCACAAAAATAATGATGTATTTGAATACCTTCTCTTGAAGGATATACATGAAATTCTCCTAAAACATGAAAGAACTTGTGAATCCTTTTCATGATTTATAAGTCCTTTGTAATGAGAAATCTTTTCAGTTCCCACCACCTAATCATGTCTGCCCAAAGGAGAAATAATAGTGACAAATATTGGAATTTGATTTAACATCCACACATGAAACACTAGTGACAAATATGTTTTATTGGAATTTGATTTAATATCCACACAGGAAATAAAAGTGACAAATTTGATTTAACATGCACTCCACACCACACACACTTCATAATTTCCAACTCAGTTTTTATTGGAATTTGATTTAACATCCACACAGGAAAGTAGGAAACAGTAGTGACAAATAATATATTTTATTGGAATTTGATTTAACATCCACACAAGAAACAATAATGGCAAGCAAGCATATTTTATTATAATTTGATTTAACATCCACACAGAAACAATAGTGACAAATATGTTTTATATTATGGAAAGAAAGGTGCTGGAGAATCTTCATTTTGAACCAAGTTTTTACTCCATGGTACTATATAGAGATGAGCTATGGTGAGACGTGGAGTAAAACCAAGTTTTTACTCCATAGTACTATATTTTCATTTTGAAAATTCAAACAACCAATCCGAACCGCTCAACATGTTCTCTATATTGAAATGTGCTTGGAGACCAAATTTTACATTTTTTGGAATTTTTTTACTATTTATTAAGCCACTTTGAAAATTGCTGATTCGGTGGTCCAAAAATTTTTACTGTTTTTTACTGTTCACAGTGGATCAGCGATTTTCAAAGTGGCTTAATAAATAGTAAAAAAATTCCAAAAAATGTAAAATTTGGTTTCCAGGTACATTTTTAATATAGATTGAACATCTAACGGTTTGAATTTGTTGTTTGAACATCAAACACTAAGATATGCCCCCGGAAGCACGAGGCCGAAGTTCTAGAGGAAGCACATTAGCCATACTCAATATATATATATATATATATATATATATATATATATATATATATATATATATATATATATATATATAAGAGTAAAGTTTCTTCTCCCCTTTTGCATTTTTGTAATTTTTTCTCTTTTTGTTTCTCATTGTACCGTTTAACACTTCTGATATCCATATTAGTAGAATTTTGAAGCTTAACCTCTACATTTATTTTCTAAAAGAACTGTCATTTAACTTGCCGTTTTATGTTGGTTAAATTGATAGAATTACCTGTCATTAACTATTTAACTTGTCATTTTGGGTAGTTTGTTAAGACTTCATAGTATTAAAGACAAAAAAAAAATGTAATTAAAGAATCCCCTCAAAATTCAAATCATGAGATGATTCTATTTTATGGAAGTCTCAGACAATATATAACAGCCGACCAAAAACAGGGATCTGATCTGACAAATGAGATATTGAATTTAAAGAAAGGATTTGGTGGTTTCAGTGCAATAACTGACTGAGTTCAATTAGATCTGAGTCGTCAGTTTTAACTTGACACCACAAATCTCAAAACATACTGTCTATATTTACATAGACACCGAATTTCAATCGCTCGGTTGGAAGTTCATCTCAGCTTATTTTATTGAATACAATATCTGGGGCTATGTTTGGATGACACAAGAATAGAGGCTATTCTAGAATAGAAGCTATTCGGAATAGCAATGTGCATCAAACAACATTTTTGCTATTCAGGATAGTTAGAATAGCTGCTATTCTTTATTCCTTGTAAATGTTGGAATAGCTACTATTCAGAAATGTAAAATGAGAGAAAATTTTTTTTTTTTTTTATTTCCGCCAACACAGTCCGAAAAGACAAATTTGATACCACTTTCCGCTATCTCCACGTCGTGAATTTGAGATCCCACTTGCATATCTTTCCTCTTAATTAGCATCTTGTTAACACTATTCTTTATTGGTTACAACTATTCACTATACCAGATATACAATCCAAACAAAATTTTTACTAATCCGAATAACACTATTTTCACACTAATATGAAAATCATTATTTTTTCCCTATTCTCATTTACTATTATAAAATTTCGCTATTCTAACTCTCATCCAAACGTACCTCCAGGGAGGATACAAATTCATCAAAATTTGAGCAAATCCGGCTCAAGGTGAAATATATGGAACTTGTTAATATTTGTATCAGAGCAGATTGAACGGTCTAGATTCAAATTTATAATTTTATTTACTTTAGAGGATCTGACTCCAAGCAACCCACATGCTATTTTTGGGCCTTGTTTACGTAACAAAAATAGCCCACATTAAATTTTTTAGGTAGATCCGTTATGTGATGGAATTTATGCTTTGCTTGATGATTGATTATTTGATTTGCATTAAAGTTTACTTATGATATCAATCGAACGATATAGATTTATTTATTAATTAAAAATGTCAATAACAGAAATAGTGCATCGTTTCTAGGAGTGTCAAACATTCTTTTGTTCGTTTATCCGACCCGTATCGTATCCGAAAAGACGGATAAGAGTAAGATTTTTTTTCATTATGTTACCCGTTATCCTATAAGATAATTAAAAAAAATATAATTATACATATAGATATATATTTACATGATACAATAAAATTTGTATTTTACTAAAATTTCATAATATAAATTAGTTATATTCATTATTATTTCTTGTTTTGAAAATATTTTATCGAAATCACAAATTGAGATGTCAATGGTATTTTTTTATTTGTTTACCGATCCGTACCGTATTAAAAAAAACAGATAAGGGTAATGATTTTTTTCATTTATCATAACGGGTACGAGTATGAATATGACTCCACCCGAGCCGTATCATACCCGTTGACACCCCTAATCGTTCCATGCTAGAGATAATAATAATAGAAAAAAGGTTGTAATATTCTATTACAATAAAAATGTTACTTAAAGTCAGTGACTCAGTGTACTAATTCTTCACAGTGGAATCCGTACATTAACTCATGGTATTAAGAGAAAATTTGGATATTTCTTCAATTTATATAAGAGTTCTAAATAGCTAGCTATAGCTACGCAATAGATGCACTATAGTTTTTTCGGACCTTAAAAGCTATAATGCTATCAGCCGCTTTCCTTGTATCAGAGTTCTAAATAGCTAGCTATAGCTGCGCAATAGTTACGTTATAGCTTTTTCGGACTTTAAAGACGATGACGCGATAATCACTATTTAGAACCTTGATTTATATAAATTTTGTTATGCACTCACTAGTACAATAAAAATATTCATGAATAATTCAGAACCAATAGACAAATTAAAAAGATTTTCAGTTTTTTTTTTCCAACTTAGTCTGATTTATGTGCAAATTTTACGAATTATTTGTATAATTTGTTTTCTATCTTAAAACTTCATAATTTTGATGTATGCATATTAAAACCGAACAAATAATTTTAGCACTATATCTGAATTATATGGAACCATGAATTAGTAGGGGTACAAACGGATCAGATAATATCCGACCGTATTCGGATCCGTATATGAAAATTAGATACAGATATCCGATATCCGAATATCTGTGCGGATACGAATTCGGATATAATTTTAAATTTTAATTATCCGTATTCAAATAGTAGATATATATATACCATATAGTTTAATATATATTATGAAAAAATTATGTATATATTTACGGATCCGGATATGTATCCATTAAATATCTAATCCGTATTCATATTTGAAAAATAAAAATAAATACGGATATAGTTTTACCACTATTCAATCCGTATCCGATCCGTTTGCACCCCTATTATTATTATTATTAGACATTGTCAAGTTATTCTCAAATTCCAAATTTGTCACTTTGCTCACTAGCAATCAAATTATCATTCTTTTAAATAATAATTATAAATTATTGTATCGTGCAAACTTAGAGCTGTCAACAGGTATGATACGGGTCAGATGGAACTATTTTTATACCCGTACATGTTATGATAACGGAAAAAATCTTTATCCTTATCTGTATCTGATAAGTTAACGAAATAAAATCTTATCCTTACCCGTCTTTTTGAATAGGGTACGGGTCAGTTAAATGGATAAAAAAGTGTCATTGACATTCCGATTTATACTTTCAGTAATATATTTTTCAAAACAAGAAGTGAATAACAAAATTAATAATGAATACAACTAATTTTGGGTTATCAAATTTAGTAAAGTACAAAATTTTATCATATAGTGTATCATCTTCATAAAAATATATATATATATCTATATCTATATATATATATATAGAGCTGGACTATGGTGAGTTGTGAAGTAAGAGGTCATTTTTACTTCATGCTCATATTTTCATTTGAAAAATTCAAACAACCGATCCGAACCGCTCAACATGTTCTCTATGTTGAAATGTGCTTGGAGACTAAATTTTACATTTTTTGGAATTTGTTTACTATTTATTAAGCCACTTTGCAAATTACTGATCCGGTAGTCCAGAAAATTTTACTGTTTTTACTGTTCACAGTGGATTAGCGATTTCAATGTGACTTAATAAATAGTAAAAAAATTTCAAAAAATATAAAATTTAGTCTCCAAGCACATTTCAATATTTAGAAAATGTTGAATGGTTCGGATCAGTTGTTTGAATTTTCAAAATAAAAATATGGCGTGAAGTAACGTTTTACTTCACAACTCACCATAGCCTATCTCTCTCTCTCTCTCTCTCTCTCTCTCTATATATATATATATATATATATATATATATATTTTTAAATTATTTTATAGAATAACGGATAAGAAATAGTCTTTATCCGTACTCTTACCCGTTATAATAATGAAATTTTTTTTATCCTTATCTGTACCGATAAGCTAATGAAAATGAATTCTTACCTTTATCCGTATTTTCGAATACGGTATGAATTAGGTAAACAGATAAAAAGGTATTATTGACACCCCTGCAGCAAACTAGGCAAAATAAATTATATCATGATCTAAATTATTTGTGAATTTTATGTAGATTTTATGAATTATTTATAAACTATAACCGTATGATACTCGATTTATTCTTGAACTACTTTTAGAATTTATTTTCTTCCTTAAAAAATCAGAAATTTTATATATTTATATATACATATATATATTATAAAATTTTATTTTTGGTATATTTATATCCAAATTACAGATTTTAGATCTTATCGAAACTTTTTTTTGGATTGAGAATTAGTTACCTGAAAAGCAATTCATGTACTCCAATGTTGTATGAATATGGATACGGCCGTACAGGTATCGTGTTGGATACGATCATGGGCGGAAGGTAATAGAATCAAAAGGAAGCTAAGCCACCCTCATGCATTGAAATTTTGTAATTTTATTCATTAAATTCTATAATTTTTATATGTATTAATACTTTTAGTCTCCTCTATAAAATAAAATTACACTACACTTTATTTTCTAGCTCTCCTCTCATCTCAATTTTCTAGTTCCGCTCCTGGATACGACGATATAACAATTATCAATGTGGAGAACCAGCTTTTAGTTTAGTGACAAAGATACATGGCTCTCATATAGGAGGTCATGGGTTCGAAACCCACAATATGGATAAATCCTCTGTAATATAAACTAGAGTTTGAAGGAAGCTGGTAAGCTAGATCTCCACTTTTCATTAAAAAAAAAAACAATTATCAATATGATTCAGACCGTTCTTTTTAACTTTGCACAAATCTCAAAGCCCAATAATACTACCCCTGCGCTAGCCCGAATCTCAAAGCAACTGAGAGTAAATCTCAAACCATAAAGTGAAGGAAATCTTTTACACATATTGGAGAGGATACTTGTTTAGAGTGGTCAATATCTCGATTGGAGCACGACGGTGAGTAGATCCGGTTGTCGTCGGAGCGCAACAACGGTTGAAGAAGGGGATCCGGTCATGAAGCGAGATGGGATTAAGAGTTTATATAATTGTATGATTAGAATATTAGGATAGTTTAAAAGCTTTAATGAGAATCAAAAAGTAAATTTATGAATTACGGTCATTTGAGCTATTGTAGATATGTTTTTTATCAATGAAATTGTTAGTAGACATTAAAACCACTAATCTAAAAAACAAAAAAATTTGAACGGCTGTGATGAAAAAAACTAGAACCTTCTTTTCAGGTGGAAGAGTAGCAGATTCACCAGTGTATCTGAAATATTACTGCAACTGGGATGTTCTAAGCGAACCAAAACCACAATGTTCTTTCTGCTTGCCATTCGTAATAGGAACATATGATACTTAACAAAATGTCTATTTGACATAAAAAAAAAAAATGTATTATAGTAAAAAGAATTGCAGCAATTTTTAGTATCTTGAAAAGAAATATGCCACAAATAGCCGATAAAACTAGAATATAACACCACTCCTATCTTTAGCACAAAACTGCCAAGTAATTCTAAAGAGAGAAAAAAATGCTTGTAAAGACGCAAACATTTTATCTTATACATAAGACCACTCCTATCTTAGCACAACTAAAAGCTAATCACGAAAAGGGGTAAAAGATAGAGAAAAGACAAGCAATTGTCCACGCTATCATTTATTATGCAGGACAGCTTAATTTCAGCATTGGTGACTTAATTTGCAAACCAAACAGGCCTCTTAGTGGACTAATCTCAAAACTTACTTCAGTTCCTACATGGTGCATCATTTTCTACAACAGATGGTGCCACAGCCGCAGAAGATGTCAGGTTGCAACCATTTTCAGTACAGTGTGGCCCAACAGGAGAGTTTGCATGAAGCCCAGCTAAGTAGCTTGGAGACAAGCGAGGAGAAAATCTCGGCGAAAGAGATGTGAACTCAAGAGCTTGCATTCTGAGCTCAACTGGGTAGTCGGCTATGCACCCAATGCGTGGGCCAGTACCAGTGGACCACTTGCGAGACAGCTGGGTAGCCAGCTGGTAAGTGTTAGCCTTGAGCTTTGATTCGATCCTCTGCAAGACTGCCTCTTCTCGGACCGGGGTTTTTGGGCTCTTCAGCCCGCCCGATAAGGACCTCTGATAGCATGGTTTTGGTGGTACTTCAATTGAAGGCCGGGAGTATTTTTGGTCTTTGTCTGCATTTTGGTTATGCTTGTGTCCAGGCACAGATCCAGAAAGATCAATTCCAGTTTGATCTTTGGTTTTGATCTTTACAGCAGTTTGGTTAGATTTAGGTTCAGGTTTTCGTTCAGTTTCTGTTTCAGTTCTCTCTTGGGATTGGAGCTGCTCTATGGCCGAGTTGGTTTCAGCCTTTTTGGGGTCATCATAGTAGTCTTCAATGGAGGAATCACGCAACTGGTAGAAAAGCCAAAAGAAAATGTCGTTGAAACGATTAAACCACAGTATATAAGCAAATCACAAAAATGTCATGCGTAGTCCTGCAAAAAATGGAATATTCCATCTGTAGCTTTCTGAAGCCTGAAAAATTTCACCCATGCCCCTTTTCAATCTTATTAAATATATGAACAAACAACTCAATTTCTTCATTGTTTCAATCTTCAAAAATTGTGGGAAGCATGAGAGTACTTTTTTATATATTCTGAAGACATTAGAGGAGGAATATAAGTCTTCCAATAATTACTATTCAATATGTCTTTTATTTTAAGAGGCATATGATAAATATAGTACCTCGATGCTACTAACGTCAGCCCCTTCCGCTCGTAGGAAGCTGAGGAAGTTCTCCATTTTCTCATCCCCAGGTTTGTAGTGTCCGCTATAGCCCCAGACTGACTGTTAGTAAGTAATGATTAGATTAAAGATACGTACACTCTATAAAGCCAGAATTATAGCATTAGCATATGATGTATATATAAAAGAGTCTGGCTAAGCTACTTATATAAGCTTATCAAAACATATGCTTATAAGTCATATAATCATTTTCAAAGTCCAAATGACAAATCCAAATTATTCAAATCGATCTCCTTCGTGAGCTCTCACGAAAGCTTCGTTTACATATAGAATTTTGAAATTTTGAAATTGAAGATTTTTTTAATTAATCTTGATGCATTATTTTTCTGAAAAATCTTTATTTTCAAAAATTCTATAAAAATAGTAAAACATTTTCAAAAAATGTAAAATTTGGTCTCCGAGCACATTTTAATATGGAGTCATGTTGAATGGTTCGTATCGACACTGTTTCGACTTAATAGATATATGACTTATAAGCATATGTCCTCATATGCTTATATAAGTACCGTAGACGGACTCGATATAAAAATAAACATCAAGATGTCTATCATAAAGTAATGTGGAAAATAATTGTCCAACAGATGGACTTCATTCAAGGGAATGAATAAATAAAGCATATTATATATAAAAAAAAAACTAAGTCAAGTAATGCTGGCAATTTTGTGAATTCACATGTTGAGTTAATTTCATCTTCTTCTTAGTAGTATAACTAGATTTTTGGATTGCATCTGCTTGTTTTGAATTTTTTATTTTCCTCAACTTATGTTAAACACTCAAACCCTGTAGTAATACAAAACATATCCAAGTTTGTACAAGAATTGTTGAAGTACCTTAAGGACTCCATTTTCAGCATTAAGCCTCCCAGCAGCTTTGGTGGCACCTCCAGCTAGAAAGCTTGAATGGTGAAATAACCCTTTCTTTTTCTACGAAGGCATAACAGTACAAAAGAACAGAGAAAGAAGTGAAAGAAGAAAACAGTCCATGGAAAGCAATTTAGGTTAAAGAACAGTCTTATGAACTATCAGAGGACAAAACCATAAATCAGTGTGACCAATAAAGAATATAACTTGATTTAGATTTGGAAAATTTATCTCCGAAATTTTAACAACTCCTTAATGTTCTTTTTTTCCAATTTGGGAGTGAAAAGGATCAAAATGCATAATTTGTCTAATCTCTTTTCAGGAGAAGCACTGGCCAGATATGCATAGAATAAAGCCTATTTAGGTATAAAAAAGTACAATAAACAAAAGAAAAATTAAGACATAATTTCATACCACGCCGGCATAGAGATGTTTGTCAGTGCTAAGAACAAATATCCACTTGCCGCCCTCAGCTCCGCTGTTGCGTGTATCGAGGTAATCACCAGATTGTTTGTGCATTATCTTTCCATGGGCCACCACGTACTCATAGCGTTCCCTCTCTTGCTATACATCAACACAAATTGTCATGAGTACAGAAACTCAGACTCCTATTAGTAATCAGAATTTAATGTATTTGATATGTGTTAATTTATAACTTGCAAGATTTGAATATAACATATTTGATGTTTTGTCTTACAAATACAATCAAATATTTATTTTATTATTTTTTTCTCTTTTGTTAACCAAGGTTTTCATAGAAGCATATATGCACCATAAAAGAACTGGTGACAAGGAAAACAAAAGCACAGAAAATAGAAACTAGAATTGTCAAGTAATTCTCACTAAAATGGTGCTCTAGAATGATTATTTATGGAAAACCAATACTCACAGGACTGAGATACTTGATGCATTGAGTTCTGAGCTTGGACCTCGGGCACTTTTCCAGATCAACATCCCTCCCATCTCCACAATCCAGCCTGAAAACATTAGATTTTTAAAAGGAATAAGAAAGATTTATTAAAAAAGAACACTAATATAGTTTTGTTACTGTCCTGATCATGCAATTATACTAAGACTGATAAGGCTCTCCAGGCGTGACTAGTTGACCAGGATGAAGTTGTTGTAGATCAGGTTTATGAGCCACTTCACTGCAGAATAAGATCCTCAAAAGCGTTGAATTTTTTTTCCAGCACAGATAGAATTGGCAGTATTTTCGCTGAGATTTCTGTTGCATTGACATTCATGTCATGCCCCGACCCCACCCCTCTTTACACACACTAAAAAGAAAGTTCCGACAGCATGGGGGGCATGCGGTACGTTTTACAGCACAGTCAAAGATGACATTTCAGTTAACTGTATACCAGTCAGGTACAGTACCACAAAACCAGAAGAAAGTACTAACCAGTAAAAGAAAGGCTGGCCAGCTTGGCTTTGAGTCCATGCGTCATAGTAAATTTGTAGGTTGCGCCCGTAGCGGTGCCGTGGATCAATCTGTCAAACAAAAATTCAAGCCATCTCTTTTTTTAATTTTATTTTTCAAAGCCAATTTATGTGTTGTTTCTCTTTTGGAGTAAAGGTCAAATAACCAAAGTGTGGAGAGCAAGCTGAAAAATCTTTTTCTTTAGTGGTTAATTTGTCAATGAAAATCAAAATAAAATCTTACCCTTGGAGAAAGGAACATATATTAAACTACAATTGGAAATGAAACTGAGAAGCACTTAAGACTTACTGCTTCTATCCAGTGTTGAAAACCGAGAGTTACAGCCTCTGTATCCTGAGCTAAACCAAATCCTACCTACAAAAGAAGACGTATGTAAGGTTGCGTTTGGATGGGGTAAGAATAGAGCTAATCTTGGATTAGCTCCACTATTCTTAACCTTGGGTGATCCAAACAACAATTAGAAAATTGGTTTAGCTCAAAAATAGCTTTATTCTACTGACCCATAGAAATGGTGGGTTAGCAAGAATAGAGCTAGTGAGTGGGGTTAGTGATATTAATAAAAAAATAGTTCATTCCTCTCAATTAGAGTTAGTTTAAAGAGTGAGGCTAAGGTGCTATGCATAGCACCAATTGGGTCCGTGCTACGGCTCAAAATTTGACTTTTCAAAATCCTAACAGTCAATCCAAACCGTTCAACATGATTATAAAATGAATATGTACTTGCAAACCAAATTTTACATTTTTTTGAATTTTTTTACTATTTTTTTAGATAGGCTGTTTTTGGATGGTCCAGAATGTTCAGATCAAGTGATTTTCGAAAAAATAGTAAAAAAATTCGAAAAAATGTAAAATTTGGTTTGCAAGTACATATTCATTTTATAATCATGTTGAACGGTTTGGATTGACCGTTAGAATTTTGAAAAGTCAAATTTTGTGCCGTAGTACGGACCCAATCCGTGCTATCCATAGCACCATAGCTTCACTCTAGTTTAAATATTAAATTAGTATTAAATAAAATATTTGATTAGTATTAAAAAAAAATATAATATTAGATTAGATTAGTGTTAAATAAAATATTAGTTTAAATATTAAATTTAATATAATATTAATTAAAATATTAGATTAATATTAAATAAATATAATATCAAATAAGATTAATATTAAATAAAATGTTAGATTAAATATAATAATATTAATTTAAAATTTTAATATAATATAATATTAGTTTAAATATTACATTAGCAAATATAATATCAGATTTGATTAGATTATTATTAAATAAAATATTATATTAAATATTAAATGTCATATAATATTACTTTACATATTAGATTAGTATTAAATAAACTATTACATTAAATATAATATAATATACTATTAGCTTAAATATTAAATTAATATAATATTAATTTAATTAAATGTAATGTAATATTACTTTAAATATTATATGTATTAAATAAAATATTAGTTTAAATATTAAATGTAATATAATATTAGTTTAAATTTTAAATGTAATATAGTATTTTAGTTTAAATATTATATTGGTATTAAATAAAATATTAAATTAGTATTAAATAAATATAATATATATTAGATTTGATCAGTATTAATAAAATATTGGATTAGTATTGAAAAATATTAGTTGAAATGCAATATAATATTAATTTAAATATTAAATGTAATATAATATTACTTTAAATATTATATGTATTAAAATTAGATATTAATTAAATATAATATAATATTAGTTTTGTTAAATTAATGTAATATAATATTTTAGTTTAAATATTATATTAGTATTAAATAAAATATTAGATTAATATTAAATAAATATAATATTAGATTAGATTCTATTAGTATTAAATAAAATATTAGATTAGTATTGAAAATTTTTAGTTTAAATGTAATATAATATTAGTTTAAATATTAAATGTAAAAATATTATATTAGTTTAATCAATTTTTTTTTTCACTCCCTCCATCGCTATTCCAAATATACAATCCAAACGACATTTTTACTTACCGGAATAGTCCAAAGTTAGCACTATTCTCAAACGACTCGGGTTAGCACTATTCTCAACCACTAATTCAAAAATCACTATTCTTGCACTAATCCTTGCACAATCCAAACGTACCCTAAAAGAAAACTTAGCAACAACAAAAGAAAATAAAAATTTAGATTATAGGAACTATTGCATTGTCTTAGCACCTTAGAAGCATTCAAGCTAATGCGACTCCACCTAGATGAAACCGATTCTGTCTTTGGATTTATAAAGAAAGACACCGTGCTGTGGTTCAGCCTAGCGAAATCAAACAATTGCCACCTTGCATCCACAAAAAAGAAAACATCCCCGTTAAATTACCATTAAGAAAAAACAAACTAAGCAAATTCCACTTTTTAGCAAAATGCAAAACATCATCCCATTTATAAGTATTGCCTTCGTGGCTATCCATTATCCATCAACCCATTAAAAAAGAGAGTAAACATCCATATAGCTTTCTGAAACCCATTATCCGATTCAAGTACTAACGACAAGAGTTAAGTCTAAATTGGACTAGAATTAAATAACAATTGTATCTGATGAAAAATCACTACCCAAAATATAATTGTAAGAAACCAAAACTACTATCGCGTCTCTATCCTATCTATAGGGTAACGAACCAGAGTTCTTCAGCGACGACAGCTGAGTCAGCTAATCTGCGCCGTGTCCGGTAGCTCCTATAAACCTTCTGAACCTTAGTTGCCGCCTTGAACGACCCGTCCGTAACGACAGGCGACTGGTCACCTTCTCGAACCTTCGATTCGAAGTCGCAATTGTTCGGGTGAGCTGGAAGCACAGTCTCTACCTCCATTGATGAGAGAACGATGAGCACTTGGATTTGTTAATCTCGGTCTGATGTTTCTCTAAATATTCGCTTTGGTATGAATGTCGGAGCAAGTGCGGTATTTGATTATTTATAATTTCTCACTGGAGGGGAGAAATTTGGGTCCGATGGGCATCGGGTTAAAAGTGAGTTCGATGGATTCTCTCACTGTCCGATCTGCTTTAAAATTCGCGTCCACAACTTTCGTGTCTGCTTTAAATTCGTGCGCACAAATTTTAAAGTGGATCGGACGGTGCCGAAACTCATCGGACCCAAGCCTTTCTCCTGGAGGGAGAGAAATTTGGGTCAAAGTGAGTTCGACGGATTCTCTCACCGTCCGATCTGCTTTAAGATTCGCGCCAAAGTAGTATATTTAATAGTCGTTTCCGAAAAGCGAAATAATTAAGATATTTAAGTACTGTTTCGAGATTTTACTGGTAATAAGGGTTTACGTGAAATTAAGAGCTATTTGCACATCTCTGGAACAGATCTTTCCCGAGTCACCGACTTGACTCGCGGGTCCCATAGAGCCAACAGCAATTTTTGGTCCATCAAACTCCTGGGTCCCATCCTCAGAAACTTCAGACAGGACGTGTTACAAATATTGCGAACAGAGAAACTAGACTGATAGCGTAAAAGGTTGCTCGAAGTAGGGCTGCACAAAAAATTCGTATTTTGTAATTCAATTCGAGTTTGATTCGAAAAAGTTCGTAAATAATTCGATTCGAAATTGAGTTCGTTAGAAATTAATTCAAACTAAACTTAGATCAAAATTAATTCAAACCAAACTCAAACTGAATCTAGTTCGTTCGAAATAGGTTCGCAAACCAAATTTAGTTTGAAATTAACTCAAACGTGAACTGTTAATTTCCGCTAATAATGAACTTTAATGTTTTATATTTGAATCCGAAGTTTTATAAAAAAATTATGTGAGCTTACCAAATTTTCACATTACAAATACAAATTATTTTTATAAACTTTATTAACTGGAATTTTAGATGCGTGGCTGTGTTAACTCCGGAAGCCGAGATTTTTATTAATATCCAAAGTTTAATAGAAATTAATATTTATGTTCAGAATTCTGGGTTTTCACCAAAAATGCTCAAGCCGGCCACAAAATAGCCGGCCACACCTAGGCCGGCCATTTTTTTTTTTTTTAGACACTATGAAGAGCAAAATAATAAAATCTAACACTGAATATTTGAATTTTTTGTTTAAATTATTTGTTAGATTGCTTCTTTTGATTTATAATTAGCATATTTATACTAAAATACACTAGATTACTTGAAATTATGTTGAATTACACTATATTATAATAAATTATGTTGAATTACACTAATTACGTTAAATTACGCTAAATTACAATAACTTCGCTAATTATGTTGAAATACGGTAAATTACGCTAAAGTACACCGATTATGTGCCATCTTTCATTAATCATAAAAAATAGTAAAAAAAATTGAAAAATAGTAAAAATTGGTATTCTACAAGTTCATTATGTAACTAATTTACTGAGCTACTTGGATTGAATAATAGAAATGAAAATCTTAATCGGAAACTTCAACTCAAGTTTTGAGGCTCTTCTCTTTGTGTTTTGGCAATTCTGAATTTTGGAATCCGGCATTGCCGGCACGGACGCATGTGTATTTTCACAAGCTTTCCCAGAAGTGATTATTTGCTGAAATCGGACACTCGAGCGCCGTTTTATGACCGTTTGAAGTTTCATCGTCGTTTTTCGCCTTTTCAGTGAAGATATCGTCCCTATTCATATGTAATTTTCCGTATTTTAGCGTAATGTAATGTAATTTAGTGTAATTTAACTTAATATAGTGTAATTCAACATAATTTCAAGTAATTTAGCGTATTTTAGTATAAATATGCTAATTATATATCAAAAGAAGTAATCTAACAAATAATTTAAACAAAAAAATTCAAATTTTCAGTGTTAGATTTCATTATTTTGCTCTTCATAGTGTCTCTAAAAAAAAAAAAAAAAAGATTAAGCCGGCCACAAAATGGCCAGCTTAGGGGGGCGTAAGCCGGCCATTTAGTGGCCGGCTTGAGCATTTTTGGCGAAAACCCAGAATTCTGAGCATAAATATTAATTTCTATTAAACTTTGGATATAATAAAAATGTCGGCTCCGGAAGTGTTCACATCAAAATTGGCACTGTCATTAGCCTCAGATGCCAAAATTCACATCATATTCTTTTTTTTTTAAAGTTGTGGCTTTAAATGCTTTTCACATTACAAATTTTTTTTTATAAACTTTATTAACTGGAATTTTAGATGCGTGGCTGTGTTAACTCCGGAAGTGTTCACATCAAAATTGGCACTGTCATTAGCCTCAGATGCCAAAATTCACATAAATATTCTTTTTTTTAAAGTTAGTGGCTTTAAATGCCGACATTTTTATTAATATCCAAAGTTAATTACAAATTAATAAATTTATTCATGATTCCTGAGTTTTTCCAAAAATATCCAAACCGGCTATAAAATGGCCGGTTTCCTCTCTATATTAGCATATTTATACTAAAATACACTAGATTACTTGAAATTACGTTGAATTACACCATATTACATTAAATTACGCTAAATTATGTTAAATTACGCTAAAATACGGTAAATTCCGGTAAATTACTGTGTGTCTTCATAGTGATGTTTAATTAGAAACTATTTTTTGTTTCTCTTTATCTTCATAGTGATTTATAATTAGAAACTATTTTTTTTTAAGAGACACTATGAAGAGCAAGATAATGAAATCTAACACTGAAAATTCGAATTTTTGTTTAAATTATTTGTTAGATTACTTCTTTTGATGTATAATTAGCGTATTTATACTAAAATACGTTAAATTACTTGAAATTATATTGAATTACACTATATTACGTTAAATTACGCTAAATTACATTACATTACGCTAAAATATGGTGAATTACTCTATATTACACATGAATAGGGACGATATCTTCACTGAAAAGGAGAAAAACGACGACGAAACTTCAAACAGCTATAAAACGGCGCTCGAGTATCCGATTTCAGCAAATTGCCAAAAAACTAAGAAAAGAGCCTCAAAACTTAAGTTGAAGTTTCCGATTAAGATTTTCGTTTCTATTATTCAATCTAAGTAGCTCAGTAAATTAGTTACATAATGACAAAAAATTTCGAAATTACGTAATTTTCCCTTAAAATTCATAATATCATAGTTATACTTATAAATTTAAAAAATTATAAACTTATCCAATTTATTGATTTTTCTATTGAAACCCATTTTAAATTTATAAAATATCAAATTTGTTCTTTATTAAAAAATATATGTATTAAGAGAAATGTCAGACTTCTAATTAGCTGGTTATGAAAATAAATAGTTAATTTTCTTACTTGTGGCATACACACAAGCGTGTGCCTAACTACCACCATGTATGTGTCAACTCACTAGTAGAGAAATAAAAATTTTGTCTTTGGAAAACCACCAATTAGAAAATTAAATATTTTTCTTACACGGACTATGTATTTTTATAATAAAGGGTAAAATGAGAACTTTATAAATTTAAAATGACTTTTAATTGAAAATATAATAAATTGGGTAAACTACGAGTTTTAAAATTTAAAAGGGTAAATATGATATTATGAATTTTAGAGGGAGAAATACTAAATTTTGAGGTTTTTGAAGGATATACATGAAATTCTCCTAAAACATGAAAGAACTTATGAATCCTTTTCATGATTTATAAGTCCTTTGTAATGAGAAATCTTTTCAGTTCCCACCACCTAATCATGTCTGCCCAATGGAGAAATAATAGTGACAAATATTGGAATTTGATTTAACATCCACACATGAAACAATAGTGACAAATATGTTTTATTGGAATTTGATTTAATATCCACACAAGAAATAAAAGTGACAAATTTGATTTAACATGCACTCCACACCACACACACTTCATAATTTCCAACTCAGTTTTTATTGGAATTTGATTTAACATCCACACAGGAAAGTAGGAAACAGTAGTGACAAATAATATATTTTATTGGAATTTGATTTAACATCCACACAAGAAACAATAATGGCAAGCAAACATGTTTTATTATAATTTGATTTAACATCCACACACAAACAATAGTGACAAACATGTTTTATATTATGGAAAGAAAGGTGCTGGAGAATCTTCATATACATATATATAAGAGTAAAGTTTCTTCTCCCCTTATGCATTTTTGTAATTTTTTCTCTTTTTGTTTCTCATTGTACCATTTAACACTTCTGATATCCATATTAGTAGAATTTTGAAGCTTAACCTCTACATTTCTTTTATGTAATTAAAGAATCCCCTCAAAATTCAAATCATGAGATGATTATATTTTATGGAAGTCTCAGACAATATATGACAGCCTACCAAACACAGGGATCTGATCTGACAAATGAGATATTTAATTTAAAGAAAGCATTTGGTGGTTTCAGTGCAATAACTGACTGAGTTCAATTAGATCTAAGTCGTCAGTTTTAACTTGACACCACAAATCTGAAAACATACTGTCTATATTTACATAGGCACCGAATTTCAATAGCTCAGTTGGAAGTTCATCTCGGCTTATTTTATTGAATACAGTATCTGGAAGGATACAAATTCATCAAAATTTGGGCAAATCCGGCTCAAGGTGAAATATACAGAACTTGTTAATATTTGTATCAGAGCAGATTGAACGGTCTAGATTCAAATTTATAATTTGATTTACTTTAGAGGATCTGACTCCAAGCAACCCACATGCTATTTTTGGGCCGTGTTTATGTAACAAAAATAGCCCTCATTAAATTTTTGGGAGAGCCTAGCTATCTCCCGGGATCCATTCCCTGTTTCATCTCCCAGTCAATAACTACTTGAGTAACTACTAACTACTTGGGGGGACCACTTACTATTTGGAGACCGCTTAATATTTGAAAGATTTTACAACTGGCGCGCGCAAGTATTCATACATAATACATCAAGTATTCATACCTAAGATATCAAGTATTTAAAAAAAAAACTGGACACATCACTCACCCATCTTTTACACGTTTTTAGAGATAGTTTTTTTTTCTCCGTTCAATCTAACCAATATTTCTGACGATCTGTGAGGAATTTTGCAAATCTAAAATCACGAACGTCTTCTACACAATTTTCTCTTTCAAATGAGATCCATGATGACATACTTTCGAGTTGTCCGTTGCACAAGTATTCATACCTCGTCGCAAGTATTCATACCTCATCGTTCAATCATGATGAACATTGCTTTATTGTTTTCTAGTTCAATTTTATTTTTTGAAAATAAAAAATAGTTGCCACATGTTTCACTGTCGAAACAAAATAATCTATCAAATTTTACAGATTATATAATTGAAATGTTACAAAAAAACAAAAATAATATTTAAAATAAACAAAACATATTTCATTGAAGTATTCATATAAATATACGTTGAAGTATTTATCCATAAGATATCAAGTATTGATACATATACGTTAAAATATTTATACCTAAAATATCAAGTATTCATTCATACACGTTGAAGTATTCACACTTAAGACATCAAGTATTCATTCATACACCTCTAATTTTTTTCAAAATTTATTTTTCTGTCATTTCTTAGTACTTAGTACGTACTAGCCTAATTCACCATTAATGAAGCTTTGTTCTTTGCAAATAACTCGCTACTGTATGAGGAAGAGGAACATAAACACGATGAATCTGATCCGGCGGAGGTGTGCTTGGTTGGGATGGAGTGATGGAGGCAGAGGCGGAGAGGGAGAGGTGGGCGGAGGTGGAGAGGGAGAGGTGGGAGAGATAGGTGGAGGCGGAGGTGGAAGGCGGAGGTGGAGGTGGGAGAGGGAGGGAGAGAGGGGAAAGAAATAAAGGAAGAACTAATTTGTAGCGACCATTAGGGAGTTAGAATTTATAATTATAGTTATAAGAGAAAGTTAGTTAGTTAGGAGATAAAATGAAGGAATGATAGATGTGAGAAAATATAATTACCCTAAATTTTTAGGTAGATCCGTTATGTGATGGAATTTATGCTTTGCTTGATGATTGATTATTTGATTTGCATTAAAGTTTACTTATGATATCAATCGAACGATATAGATTTATTTATTAATTAAAAATGTCAATAACAGAAATAGTGCATCGTTTCTAGGGGTGTCAATGACACTCTTTTTTCCATTTTTATCCGTTTGTCTGACCCGTATCGTATCCGAAAAGACAGATAAGGGTAAGATTTTTTTTTTTCGTTATGTTACCCGTTATTCTATAAGATAATTTTTAAAAATATAATTGTACATATAGATATATATTTGTATGAAGATAATACATGAACAATAAAGTTTTGTATTTTACTAAATTTTTATAATATAAATTATTTTTTTTTCTTGTTTTGAAAATATTTTATCGAAATCACAAATCGAGATATCAATGGTATTTTTTTTTCTATTTACCCGATCCGTACCGTATTAAAAAAAAGAGATAAGAGTAATGATTTTTTCCGTTATCATAACGGGTACGGTATGAAAATGGCTCCACCCGACCCGTATCATACTCGTTGACACCCCTGATCGTTTCATACGATACGACTGTACGGGTATCGTATTGGATACGATCAGGGGCGGAAGGTAATAGAATCAAAAGGAGGCTAAGCCACCCCCATGCATTGAAAATTTATAATTTTATCCATTAAATTTGTAATTTTTATATGTATTAATACTTTTAGTCTCCTCTATAAAATAAAATTATACTACACTTTATTTTCTAGCCCCCCCCCCCCCCCCCCCCCACATCTCAATTTTCTAGTTTCGCTCCTGGATACGACGATATAACAATTATCAATGTGTAGAACCAGCCTTTAATTTAGTGACAAAGGCACATGACTCTCATATGGGAGGTCATGGGTTCGAAACCCACAAAATGGAGAAATCATCTATAATATAAATAAGAGTTTGAATGAAGCTGGTAAGCTAAACCTCCACCTTTCATTTAAAAAAATAATGCACATCTTTTCATGTGAGAGATCATGAATTTAAAATTCAAATGGAGAATTATTTATGAATATTGGAATTTATAAAGTTAGACCTTAATCTTTCTTAAAAACAAAAAAATTACCCTACACACTATTGTATGTTTGGAATGTAAAACGGTAATAATTTAGATTATTTAAAATACAAATACTTGATTGCATAATAAATATACGTTTAAGTTAATTTAAGTTAAAATATTAATATTTTTATTTTTAATGTTTTTGTCCTTATTGCTCAACTTATCATCACAACACATTACAATAATTTGCCTTTTTTTTTATTTAATATCACTTTGTTTACTTCATTATTATGAAACACCACTGTTTTAAAGCAATTTAATTTAATATTACTTTTCTTCTCATTTGTCAACCACAATGTATATAGATACTTTGTGACAACTTTAACAAATTTGAATCAGCTAAAGTTACCTGAATTTGTCAGGTTAGATCCAAATCGTTCAATGCAATTTTGCGTGAATCAGAAAGTGAGTCATCTATATTCTAAGAGAACGGAGTAGGTCCGATGCCCATCGGACCTACTTTTAGGTTCAACGAGCATGATGACCGTCCGATCTAATTTAAGATTTGTGCGCACGAAAATTAAAATAGACACGCACGAAGCTTAAAGCAAATCGACAGTGATTAAACCCATCGAACCAAAGTAGGTCCGATGCCCATCGGACCTACTCTCAAGTGATATTCTAAATAGGCCACAATCGTATGGCATGATTGGAACTCATTCTATCCTCTACGGTATACTTACTCGACTTTAAATCCGGACCGTCCGATCAGAATAAGGGCTAATTTGTTCCGAGATAGAATGCAAGAGGTGCCTTTAATATTTGTGTCAAAGTAGATCGGACGGTCCTGATCTAAATTCAACATTTCTGTTACCTCAGGTATTAAAAAAACTGCACTAAATACTAACAAAAATGTATCTTTACATGAATTGCTTAGTGTACCAGCATAATCAGAGGCGAAACTAGAAAATTTAGTTAGAGAGTGCTAAAACTTAAAATGCATAGTTATTGAGAATCAGCCTTTAGTTTAGTGGCAAAGGCAATGCTCTCCGTGTGATAGGTCGCAGGTTCAAAACCCAGAAGGGGCAATTCTTTGTGGATATTTAATAGTTGGATGGCTTGACCTCCAACTTTTACTAAAAAAATAAATAAAAATTCAATTAAATTTAATCTACATGATTAAAAATTTCAAAATCATGAGATAGCTTAGCACCTCTGAACTAAGTGTATGCATCATCTTTTAATTAAATTTACATGCTATCACTAAATAATCTATTGTTTCTTTCTCAACACAAAACTGACATTTTATCTTACCTACCCATCATCTTTTAATTAAATTAGACTTAGTCAATATTATTTTTCTTGTCAAGAGCCACATAAATATTTTAATTTTAAGAGATACATGCATGCACATTCCACCACAAAAGTACAACTTATTCATTACACATGTAATTTTAAATATTTGCACAAATAGGCAGATGTTAAATATGAAGCTTTTAAGTGCTGAATTGACAATATATTAACTTAAACATTTTAAAGTGATGAAATTTCATGCAAGTTGAAACATACATTAAATGATATAAAATTCATACGTCTCAATTTAAGACGTTTAATCAAATATTCATAACATTTGAATCACATAAAAAAAATTGAAATACAACCAATATACAAGGCTAATAATATGTCTACATATATATACCTTTTTTCATTATTTAAGAAAATATTACTTCATTTGAAAAAATATTTTCAAGGTTACCAAGTTAAGTTGTTATTTATAAAATTCAGCTTTATTTAAATACTAGGTTAATTTGTTTCACGAACTTTGCTTAGGAAAAGAATTATATAATTGAAAAAATAATTAAATTTCAAAAATAAAATAATTTCTAGAGTAAATATTTTGCATTTAGAAAATTTCGGACAAAAGTAAGTATATATACTTTTCAAAATATAATAAATGTTACAATGGTAAACTTTGCTTAATTCAACAGGCGAATCAAAATAAAAATATTGATGTAAGAGTTATGTTGTACCTTAGACAATGCAAATACATATTTTTAAATGAGAAAAGAGAAGAACAATATAAAAGTCATCCGATCAAAAAATAAGTGAAAAGCTAAATCACATGGATGGAAGGGCAGATGATAATAAGCATTCCAAAATAAGTGAAATTAGCTTGCAATTATAATTAGATACAATTTTAGTGGATATATTTGTTAGACAAGTTTATAGTTATGATTAGTGTCACAACTCAGATTTTGACCACTCAAAGTGTAATTATAACATTATCATCGCACTTTTTTTTGGTCCATCAACCTGCGTCGCCAACAGAAAGAAAAACAAAATAACAAAACATAGTCAGCTACAATGCTCAGTAACCGGTTATTTAACGATACGATTATCTATAATTAGCTTAATTTAACAACAATTCAAACAGGCTGGATTAATCCACACAAATACACATCAAATTATGCATGCATATTTAACCGGCGCTAGCACATCGGTCTAGATTATCTGTAAAACAAGTCACATCATATTCACACAGAGGCAATTCCCACATTCTCATAACACATTCATTAAATTTTTTCAAGATGTTATAATTAGTCGGAATCATAAATTATGAAACAGATAAAATCGAAAAAAGAAAACAAAATTTTTACAAGTGCTTCACTTTCTCCCATCAACGAGTAAATTGGTTTCGTGTTAGAATTTTAAGAAGATTTGAGTTGAGATTTTCTTGCAGTTAATTAACAAAATACTAAGGAGCAGTTGGGCAGGTAATATATTTTTAGTTTATTGAGACTATCTCGTGTCAACCGCTAATACTCAATTTAATCAGGTCCTTCCATCCATGATCCATCCATCTTCATTTAACTATATAAATAGGGTAAAAATATTGACAATATTGTTTTGACTTCATGCAACCATAGTGACAAATGAATTATTCGGGTTCGGTTCGGCGAGGTAAAAAGTTTGTGATTCGAGAATGATTCGGAATTATCCGGACCAGATACCTCAGTCCTACAAGGGACCAAAAAAAAGAAAAAAAAGTTATGGAAAAAAATTGGGAAAAATTTGTATGATTCGGTCAAAGTTCGGTCAACCAAATAATTCGGCTTTCGGTTCGGCATCACCAAAATAATTAATTATTCACTAACTTGTGACTATGCATGCAACGTACAAGTTATATATTATTTTATTTTAACTTTATTATTCATGTGTTTCATAAAGTAAAAAAAAATAAAACTCTTAATATATTTACTCTTTGAATAGAACCGTGATTATTGCTCTTAGTTTTCTCTATAACAATACCGAGTCATTATTTTCCATATTATTTTTTCTTATTGTCCTTCTCCATTATTATAATTTTATCTAACCTTTCCTACTTTCGTTTTATGCACTAGCCTGCAATTACTAAAAATGGAGAAGTGGACAGTATAAGAAAATAATAAAGAGAATTTTTTATTCTGTTTTTATTACTAGAAAAAAAAATTAATAAGATAAAACTTTTAGGATAAAAATGGATAATTTCAGCTCTTCAGAAAAATTTCAATTTTGAAACACATTTGTGACATGGGTATTTTATAGTGACCATCGATTAAAATTTGGCAACATTATGGTCAATAAATTCAGAAGAAAGTAAAAAAAATAAAAAAATAAAAATGCAAAGAAATAAATTGAGAAGTTCTTGAAATCAAGTTCATATCTTAGAGCGAGACCGCTACTAAATTAATTTCTCATTCTATGTACATTCACAGCATCTTAGCCCACATATTTTAGGAGTATGGATCCTCTGCATTACCTCACCGTTTGAGTTTGAATCCGGACCGTCCGATCAGAATTCAAACTAATATGACCTCAAGTCTATAATGTACAGATCCCTTTAAAATTTGTGCCAATACATAATATTGAGTAGAACTAGGGTGTTCTTAAGTTCACCAAGTCCCTTTGTGAACTCAACTCTAAAATCTATCAGATTGACTTCAAACGAATAATCCGAACCATTGAAACCCTTCTACCTTACGAGTGATGCATCTACATGCAAAAATTTTAAATTTTGAAATTAATTTTGTATGAAGTCAAGTGGTCAAAAGACGTTCAAAAGATGAATGCATTAAAATTAATATATAAACCTTTTAGTTTTGACTGCTTGACTTCATACAAAATTAATTTCAAAATTTAAAATTTTTTCATGTAGATGCATCACTCGTAAAATAGAAGAGTTTCAACGGTTCAGATTCTTCGTTTGAAGCCAATCCGATAGATTTTAAAGTTGAGTTCACAAAAGGACTTGGTGAACTTAAGAACATCCTAGTTCTACTCCATAATATTTGCATAACTAATTGGAACCCATCTTTTTTATTGGATAGGTGCAAAGACTAAGTCTTTAATTCTGTTCAAATATTTGTAGTTAGTTAGAATTGTTGAATTATCATTGAATAAATAAATCAAATATTACTCTGTATTCTAGTAAACAAATAGCTATCATGTTGTATTAGTTTAGTTTATTTATGGTCTAACTTGACAAATTATTAAGGCATGGATAAAGAAAAACTTTTACTTAGCGGTTAGTAGGATAGTTGAGGCCTTTTTTTTTAAAAAAAGGGAGAAGATGACAGTTCAAATTAATTAATCACATTGGTATTTTTTTTTTTTTGGCCTTTTATGTCTAATCATACGCATTACTTAAAAAAGTAAGACTTTAAAATATTTTGTAACAAGCTTAAAGTTACAATAAAACTTTAATAAGCTTAAATTCACTAAAGAAGTTCAGGAACTTAATTAATTGTAAAAGTTACTGGATAGACTTCAAATGACAAATTCAAACTGTTATAATTATTTATTTATTTGTTTTGCAAAAGGAGGATCTATGTTTCAATTGTTTTTTTTTTAGCTTGTTTTCACATAAGATAAAAATGTTATAACTTTATTTATACTGCTACCTTCATTTGTGAACAATTTTCAGCCTTTTAATTTATACAAAAAAAAGTCAAAGAATAATTCTAGCATGCATCCACTTGATATCATGAAAAATATTATTCAAAATTTATTTTGAAGAAGACAATTGTATATGTATTCTCTATTATTTAGATAAGATGTGTATTAAATTTGAGTTAAGTTTAAATTTTGTTTGTCATTCATTATACAGACACTAAAACCCCACCAATAAAATTTTCCATTTTTTTTTTAAGAAGTGAAGAATATATTGGCACATTGAGTGAGGCTACGGCTCAATATCTTCAATTTTAAAGTTCAAACGGTTGATCAGAACTGCTCAACATGATTTTCTTATAAAAATGTATTTGGTGACTACATTTTACATTTTTAGAATTTTTTTTTTATTTTTTAGATAGGTAGAGAATAACTACTTTTCAATTCTATAATCTTTAGATGAAGTGATTTTTTATCTATCTAAATTAGTAATAAAGTAATAATAAATGTAAAATTTGGTCTCAAAATACAATTTAATATGAAGATTATGTTAAGCGGTTCGAATCGACTGTTTGAATTTTAAAAAAAGAAATATAGATCTATAGTACGGATCGATGTGCGCTATACATGACACCGTTGTCTCACTTTTTTTACAATTTTAATTTTCTAATTTGAACAATACTTTTCGAAATATTTAATGAATGAACAAAAAAAATCGGATGTACCTTAGAATTATCAAATGAAATATTTGAAACTAAATACCTTAACCCACAAAATAGATCATGGATCGTTGTTAACAAGTTCAAATTCATTATTTGCAACTAATCTAATTACCATTTTACATTTAAAGTTGTTTAATAGCTTAAGTTCATATTACGAGTATGGCGGGCTATTATGACATCTGTGTCATTTCAGTCTATATATCACAACTCCAAAATATATCGAATCGACTTCAAACGACGAATCAAAACAGTTCCAGTCGATCTACTTCATTAGTTGTGCATCTACATGTAAAAGTTATAATTTTTTAAATTTAATTAGTATCAAATCAAGTGGTCAAATGTGCAGTTTAGTTAATTTTAATACATCTAATATTTCAACATTTTTTACCGCTTGACTTGTTAAAATAACTCGAAAAAAATATAAATTTTACATGTAGACTTATTACTCAAATACAATAAATTAGTTTGAACAATTTGAATTCTTTATTTAAAGTCTATCCAATAAATTTTGAAATTGATGTTATATGACACTAATGTTATACTAACCTACTCCATATTAACTTTACTCTTTATATATATAGGAAATTGCTAATATGCTATGCATAGCATAGATGGCCTCCGTGCTACGGCTCAATATTCGAGTTTGCAAAATCCTAACGGTCGATCCAAACTGTTCAACATGATCTCCATATGAATATGTACTTGCAAACCAAATTTTAAATTTTTATAATGTTTTACTATTTTTTAAGATAGGTAGAAAATCACTTGATCTGAAAATTCTGTACCATTCAGATCAAGTGTTTTTCTAACTATCTAAAAAAATAACAAACAAATTCTAAAAAATATAAAATTTGATTTGCAAGTACATATTCATATGGAGATCATGTTGAACGGTTCCGATCGACCGTTAGAATTTTGAAAACTCAAATATTAAGCCGTAGCACAGAGACCCTCTATGCTATGCATAGCACCGTAGCCAACTCCATATATATATATATGGGATTTTGCTAATATGCTACGCGTAGCATAGAGCCCCTCCGTGCTACGGCTCAATTTTTGAGTTTTCAAAATTCTAACGGTCGATCCGAACCGTTCAACATGATCTCCATATGAATATGTACTTGCAAACCAAATTTTACATTTTTTAGAATTTTTTTACTATTTATTAAGCCACTTTGAAAATCGCTGATCCAATGGTCCAGAAAAGTTTACTGTTGTGTACAAATTAGTGTTTTTTCAAAGTGGCTTAATAAATAGTAAACAAATTCTAAAAAATGTAAAATTTTGTTTGCAAGTACATATTCATATGGAGATCATGTTGAACGGTTCGGATCGACCGTTAGAATTTTGAAAACTCAAAAATTGAGCCGTAGCACGGAGGCCTCTATGCTACGCGTAGCACCGTAGCACTGTCCTATATATGTATATATTGCAAACATATAGAAGTTGTTTTTAATGTTAACAATCTGATCCATATTTAAAATTTCAATGGTCAAAGTAAACCTAAACATGCACTGGAACGAATCTCATAAACACTAAATTCGCATCAATATCTCAATATTTTTTCATGTTATATATATACTTATTCATGGTCTTATTAGAACCAGCTTCTTTTGTAATATATATTCTGTCATTTTCATTTCGATTTTAAGACCATGAACAAGATCTAGCTTGTTTCAAAAAAGAAAAATAAATGCAAAATGATCCAGGAACCTTTAATAAATATAATAAGGTGTTTAATTAGACCCTTTTTTTTACCTCACAAAAAAAACAACAATTAATAAATATAATAAGGTGTCTAAGGTACATTAATCTGTACTATGAATTTATTTATTTGTTTTTAAAATTCAAACAGTCAATCCGAACCATTAAATATGATCTCCATATGAAGATATATTTGAAGACAAAATTTATATTTTTATAATTTTTTTAACTATTTTTTAGATAGGTAAACAATTATTAGTTTTGGATGGTCCAGAATTTTTAAATCAAGTGATTTCTAACTATTTAAAAAATATAAAAAAAATTCTAAAATTTTATATAAATTTGATATGCAAGTACACTGAGCGTTTCAGATCGATTATATAAATATTGAAAACAAAGATATAAGTTCATAGTACGAACTGCTCTGTAATATAATATTGTATTATTATTTATTACCATAGCATCACTCATCTCACTAATATCACACATAAACATTTTTACATGTTCATTTCAGTATCAACGTTGTGAAAAATTATGTATCATCTAGAAATTGAAATAATAATTTTATGCGAGAGATGGTAAGTTTGAAATTTAATATTTAAATTGAAAATAAAGTGAAAAGTTTTAATTCTCATCTCATATTGAAAAATATATGCAGATTGTGTATATAATGAAGAATTGTATTGCCAAGTGGCAAATAATGTATCTTTTTCAGGTTATATATATCTTTAGTTTAGTGCACGGGACTGGGATAATATACAACAAAAATGGTATCAAATAAAATTAGAGCATTTATATTCTTGTAATTAGACTGAAATTATATTAAAAAAAAGATAAATTAATTTAACGTTGATTTCTCAAGCAATTAATTTCAATTGTTTTTAGCGTTCAAAATTGAAAAAGAAATTCTCATATCCCATAAATTAATTTTTGCATACATAAATACAATTTTCTTAAAAAAATATTTGTGAAATTATCATACATCCCCGAAATTGTAAATGAAATTATTAACTTCGAATTTGAAATTGAAATGAAATTATCAACGTAGATGTTGTTTAGATCTGGACCGTCGGATCAAAGTCACACGAATATTAAAGGAGTTCCGTCATCCGTGCATTCCACACCGTATTGGTCTGAATTTTGATCAGACGGTCTTGATCTAAATAGAAATATTTTGTTACCTCGGAGGATATGGACTCGCGGGTTTAGGGGTGAATTAGGTCTCCCTTTTTTGTTCTAATTTTTTTTAAAAATTAAATAGCATTTATCGCGTATAGCGGAACGGCTAAAAAAACGACGCTATTGTCATATTGCGCCGCTATATAGCGCCACAACTTTTATGGTCCAAAAATACTATAACGGCGCTATAGCGCGTTATTTAGAACTCTGAATATTTCTCTTGATGTATTATTTTGTTTGGTTTCCGGAAAGCAATGAAAACCGGTAATCAATATTATTTCTTTAGTTATTAATCATTTCTAATTTGAATACAGCTTTTCTATTCTTTAATGGAGAAGTATTTTGAATATTCTTTTACTTTTATATATTTATTACTATTATTTTTATTTGCCTAGTACAACAACTATAAAGTTGCAACAAGAAAGCATACACAATGGTATATTGTTTAGAATATTTTTGTGCCCCATCATGCCTCAACGTCGTTTTCTCTATTTTCAAAGTTTAAACAGTCGATCCGAACCGCTCAATATGATCTTTATATTAAAATGTGTTTGGATACAAAATTTTAATTTTTTTGAAACTTTATTGCTATTTTTTAATATAGGTACAAATCACTGTTTTTAGAAGATTATGGACCATTCAAAAATAATGATTTTGTACCTCTCTAAACAATTAATAAAAAATATAAAAATTATAAAATTTGTTATCCAAACACATTTTAATATGAAGATCATGTTGAACAGTTTGTATCGATTATTTATACTTTGTAAATAAAGATAATGATGTTGGGGCATGATTGGACACAAAACCAATGGAGCATTTTAATCCTACTCTACTATTAAATATAATACAACATAGAGTAGGGATAAAATGCCCCATTGGTTTTTTGCCTCATCGTGCCCCAACATTATTATCTCTATTTTCAAAGTCTAATAATCGATCTGAACCGTTCAACATGATCTTCATACTAAAATGTGCTTGGATAGAATTTTTAGAATTTTTTTACTAATTGTTTAGAGAGGTACAAAATCACTATTTTTGAATGGTCTAGAATTTTATAAAAACAGTGATTTTGTACATATCTTAAAAAATAGCAAAAAAATTCAAAAATATCTAAAATTTTGTATCCAAACACATTTTAATATGAAGATCATATTGAGCGGTTTGGATCAATTGTTTAAACTTTGAAAATAGAGATAACGATGTTGGGACACAAAATCAATGGGGCATACCCTAAAACAAATTTATAAAAAATCAGTACATGATTACTCAATGTAGTAATTAAATTAGGTTACGACACAAATTGTTGAACATGTATTTTGATAGGGCCATGTTCCATAGGCCCTTAAAACTACCCCTTTACGGACCATGAAAGAACCGGGATTCAAACCTTCTTAAGAGGTCAACTCGGAGTCAATATGAAAAGCCCAGGTTCTATCCAAACAAGGCCCAATAAAAATCTTGCACAGCCTCACAAGGTTCAGCCCAGAATTGGCTTGCACCGCCTCCGCGAGAGATAACCGCCGATACGGTTTGCATAACTGCCTAAGTCTTCCATAACCGCGCGGGATAGCGGTTATAGACATACTATATAAGGCAAGAAGACCCATTAAACAAGGGTCGAAACTTTTGCTAAGAGAGATATCGCATGGGTTAGAGTCCGAATATCTCCAAACCGCCCCGAGTTTCAAACTCGATCTACACCTCAGTCTGTCATCTCGCGACAGGACGAACTCAGCCGAACTCATTTCTCATACGGCATACTCTCTCCGAGATAGGACGTATCATATTTATTAGTAAAATACTACAAATTCCGTCATACCATTAAATTTGACAATATTTGGTGATTGATCTAAGAATTAACAATACTTAATGATTGAGTTTGTTTTAAATAACTTAAAAGTTAAAAGACGATGACTTTAATAAAGTGGTAAATTTAAAATAAGAGTTTGAAAATTCGTAACCAACTAATCGCGGCACAGAACTAGGTATCAGCTTTCAATTCCAATAATGATTTGTCAACAACCCATACCCAATTACCCATGTGCATGTTAGGTCAATGCTTTCTTGGAATTCTTTCAAGGAAAGAAAGGCTTCACATTTACCAGTACTACCATCAGGGCAGAAAAAAAGAGGAAAAGAAAAGGTTGCAACTCTACCAGCCGTTTTTTTATTAATACCAAAAAAAAAAAACAAATTAGCAAATCTACCCTCCCTTCAAACTTTTATTAAAACTACCCGGACCGCTCCTTCACTGGACGGTTTGGTATGAACAGTATTTTTTTTTTTTTAGAGACAAGATGAATATCAAGATGCTGAATTCTAATGCTAAAAATTCGGATTTTTTTTTAAATATTTGTTAGATTACTTCTTTTGATGTATAATTAGCATATTTATACTAAAATATGCTAAATTACTTGAAATTATGTTAAATTACGTTGAATTACACCAAATTACGTTAAATTACACTAAACTCTAAACTCTAAACTCTTATTTTGGACAATTTCTAGAACCCTAAATCCTAAATCCTAAACCCTAAAAATTACCGTACACGTTAGGGTTTAAGGTAAATTTTAGTGTTTAGGACAATCTATAAATATGTTATGTGAAAATTGTAAATCATTTAATGTACGGTAAATTTTAGTGTTTAGGGTTTTAGAAATTGTTCAAAATAAGAGTTTAGCGTAATTTCACATAATTTAGTGCAATTCAAAGTAATTTAACATAATTTCAAGTAATTTAGCATATTTTAGTATATAAATATACTAATTGTAAATCAAAAGAAGTAATCTAACAAAAAAATCCAGCTAACGTGGGTATATTTATTAATAAAAATGTCGGAAACTAGGGTTTAGAAATTAGAGTTTAGGGTTTAGGTTTCTTTTAAATATCACTAATTTTATAAATATGTTATGTGAAAATTATAAATCATTTAATGTACGGTAATTTTTAGGGTTTAGGGTTTATGGTTTTAGAAATTGTCCAAAAATAAGAGTTTATGGTTTAGAGTTAGCGTAATTTAACATAATTTAGTGTAATTCAACGTAATTTAACATAATTTTAAGTAATTTAGCGTATTTTAGTATAAATATGCTAATTATACATCAAAAGAAGTAATCTAACAAATATTTTTTAAAAAATCCGAATTTTTAGCATTAGAATTCAGCATCTTGATATTCATATTGTCTCTAAAAAAAATAAAAAAAATTACTGTTTATACCGAACCGCCCGACAATGGGGCGGTTTGGTATGAACAGTGGACCGCGCAGTGAGTTTTAATAAAAATTTGGAGGAGAGAACATATTTGCTAATTTGTTTTTTTTTTGGGCATTAATAAAAAAAGCGGCTCTACCAGCAACCTAATTTAAATTTTCATGCCAACGTGTTAATTTTTATTTGTTCCGCTAGAAACAAAAAGGTAGAGGGTAAGGAAACGTTGGAACTTTTACCAAGTACCAGTGCGCAGATTTTTTTTTTTAAAAATAAAAGTTTCAAATTTTGACTTTGCACTAACAAAAAATCCGGCATGATTTGAATCATTGAATCCCGAAAGAGAAACCATATATTAAAAATAAATTATTGAATCAATATATTAGAGACATCACACAGCCAATGCAGGCTACAGCCCCAAATTCAATATTCAAACAGAGGAATTGAATAAGAGAGAAAATAAATAAATTGAGAGTTTGGGACAAGTGTGGGGTAGATTATCGCCAGTACAACGTGCCTCCCATTCATACACCAAATTTGGGGTATCCGGTATTTGCCCCAAAATATCAATGTTCTCACGAGAAATTGGCCTTCAACTTATCGTATCGTTTCTTCTGACGAGGCCCGGAAATGAAGACAAGTGTTTCTTTTTTTCTCTTTTTTTTTATATATATATATTATTTTTTATTTGGGGAGTTCAAAATTCTTTTTATCTCACCTTCAGTGAACATTAAATTTTGAAAAAAAATATAATGCCTTAGTTATTAAATATTTTCTTATTTAATACAAGTGAATTGTTTTATCTTGTGGTATAAAATCCGTTGACATTATTTTTTTTTCTAAAAAAATTTGAACTACTTGTTGGCAGGGGTAGACTCACACATAATCAGAGGGGGCAGCTACCTCCCTCTGGATTTTAAAATTCAGTGGAAAAATACGGGTCCGATACCACTTTATCTCTTTCTGGAAATTGTTTTGCTCCTCTCTGGAACTGGAAAGCCCGCCAGACAAGTCCAAAAGCACTGTTAATGGAAACTTTATTGTTTTTATAGAAATTTTATAAAAATTTACGGATCCGGACCAACTTTGTTGTTTTTTAATATGTAAAATGATATTATTTTTTTATTTTTTTTATCATGTAAGACTATACTATTTTTATTGTTTCTTATTATGTTGATTGTTTTTTTATCTAGTACCCGATTAGTTAATGAGTTTGAACTCGATAAGCTATTTTAATCATATTCCTACTCTCTGATAGAAATCTTGCGTCCGTCCCGGCTTGTTAGGTGCTTTTTGACAATTTTTGTGAGTGGTAGAAAAAGTTAATAGATCTTTTATCTTAGAATAATTATTTTAGTACCCGCGCTACAGTATCCGCACTGTACTCGCGCTACAGTACCCGCACTTAGAGGAATAATGTACTATGGTCCCCACTAATTATATGATCCTCACTAATTATTATTCTAAAAATATATTATATGTTCCCTACTAATTATTATTCTAAAATTCCAGCAACACCCTTCATCTATGATCCGCGTCAACCTTCCTCCAATGAAGTAGTGGGGACCCTGTATCACCGTATCAATCTTATCCAATCATCACCGCATTAACCTTCCTCTAACAAAAATAGTTGACCACATAGGCAAAAATACTTTAGTGCAGAGGTATAAATACTTGCAGTACTTGATATTAATACTTTCAGACGTCATCTAGTGTCATATGTAAAAAATATTTGAGTGGTCCCCTAGCGGGTACGATGCGAGGATTTTTCAAGAAAAGGTGCGGGTACGATTATTTAAGAAAAATTCATATATCATATATGTAGTTCATTGTATAGATATAAATACTTATCTTGTTTGAGCTATATACTTCACAATGTTACTATTAATATTTGTAAAACAAAATTACAGTTTTGGAACGGTTGTGTGGTCCCCTAATGCGGGTACGACGCGAGGATTTTTCAAAAAAGGTGCGGGTACTGTTATTTAAGGAAAATTCATATATCATATATGTAGTTCATTGTATTGATATAAATACTTGTCTTGTATAGATATAAATACTTCACAATGTTACTATTAATATTTGTAAAACAAAATTATAGTTTTGGAACGGTTGTGTGGTCCCCTAATGCGGGTACGACGCGAGGATTTTTCAAAAAAAGGTGCGAGTACGGTTATTTAGGAAAATTCATATATCATATATGTAGTTCATTGTATAGATATAAATACTTTACAATGTTACTATTAATATTTGTAAAACAAAATTACAGTTTTGGAACGGTTGTGTGGTCCCCTAATGCGGGTACGACGCGAGGATTTTTCAAAAAAAGGTGCGGGTACGGTTATTTAAGGAAAATTCATATATCATATATGTAGTTCATTGTATAGATATAAATACTTGTTTTGTATAGATATACATACTTCACAATGTTACTATTAATATTTGTAAAACAAAATTATAATTTTGAAACGGTTGCGGTCCCCACAAACAGTTATGGCAGTTTAGGTGCGGGTACAGTGCGAGTACTCGTATCAACTTCCTTTATCTTATTGTGTCCAACGGATTTGAATCCATAATTTTTTAACTTATTACAGTAGCTTATTATTTATAAAACATCAAGCAAGGAATGCAATTTTTATTTATCACACTATTAAAGAAATTAAAAGAACCAATACTTTCTATGGTCGTGCTCCTTAAAATAGATTAGGGTTAAAATATATGCACAATTGGTTTTGTGGTCTAATTATGCTCTACATCCGTTCTCCTTTTCCAAAGTCCGAATAGTCGATCCGAACTGCTCAACATAATATTTATATTAAAATGTGCTTGAGGCCAATTTTGAATTTTTTTTTTTTTACTATCTTTTTAAATAGATACAAAATCAATATTTTGGATGGTTCAGAATCTTCTGAATACAGTGATTTTGTACATATCTAAAAAAATAGTACACAAATTTCAAAAAATATAGAATTTCGTCTTTAAACACATTTTAATATGAAGATCATGCTAAGCAGTTCGAATCAACTGTTCGTATTTTAAAAATAAGAAAAAAAATGTGAAGTATGATTGAAGCACAAAAACAATAATGCATTTTAACTCTAATGCAATATGAGTGTTGCATCAAGAGCACATAAACGTACCGTCAGAATTCATGAGAACCATCTGATTTAAAATGAACGGTTCAATATTCATTAAAATTTTAATTGATAGATTAATAGCAATATGTTTCCATCACTGTTATACACTCCGCCAAATAAATGTTCTCATCCTGTTAATGGAAACAAAAATATGGCATTGAAAGGTAAAGGGCAGTAGACAATCACTGTAATGGAAGATTGCATCAATTTAAAGATAAAGGTAAAAAAGATGAAAAGCATAAGCTATAAAAAGATAACTTTTAGTGCTCATGAAATTTTTGCATTCATACACGTCAAGCAAGATTTTGATATAACAGTGTGTGTGTGTGTGTGTATATAGCAAGAAGTCAAGAGCCTAAATTCCAAAACAGATACAGTACAACCACTCCTCTCCTCAATAATGTATATATATAATATAATAAAGCAATTTCTTAACTTTTATACTTTAAAAAAAGTTGATATGAATAAAATTAAAGTTTGAAAGGAACAATAGAAGATAAGACACTCTCAGGTAGGGAAAAGTATCCTCTCTGGTACCGTAAAAGATTCCTCTTATTTTACGGTTTGAGATTAATTTTCTCTCTTTGAGATTCGGGCCAGTACAAGGGCAATATTATTGAGCTTTGAGATCAAGTTAAAAAGAACGGTTCAGATCCACTAATTCTAAAAGATTCTCTATTATGGTACCGGGTAGGATCTGCACTCTGAGGTAATTCTAATTTTGAGTTTAGATTCAGATCATCCAATTATAATTTGGACCATTTCGATCTGAGGTAGAATGCTCATGGCTCCTTTAATATCTGTGCCAAATTTTGTTGAATGCATGAACATTTTATAAAAATTGTCTTAGTTTAGAATTTTAATAGTTTCTCAATAAATATGTTTATTTTGAAATGAAGTTCGGAAAACAACTCTAGTTACAAATTAAATATTCATGGCCATTTATTTGTTTCAGTTAAAACAAATAAAGTTTTAATATAAAATGATCGAAATATTCATTATTATTATTATTTAGATCTTTCTCATTTGGAGACAAATATTCATTGTCAATAAAAAAGTAAATTAAAATTTGATTTTAAGTTTATTATTTGGGATAAATATTTATTGTTTCACAAAACAGAGTATAATTTTGAAAGGAAAAAAAAAATTTTGTACGATATTATTAATTCAAAGTTCATAAAAAACAGAGTATTATATGTTATATAACTTTTTTTGCACCATACATTTTAAACACACAGAAAATATAAATAAATAATAACGATTGTTCATAGACATATTAAATTTAATAGAATGCATGATACAAAAATTAATAAAATCAAATGCAAACACGATGTTAACCTAATCTTTACCTAATTCAACTAAACTTATCAACTATAAACTTAAACTTTTTATACCAAGCCAACACAAACATGATTAAAGGTGGCATTTGAATGGACTAGAACCTGATTAAAGTAACTTAAACAAATTCGGACACGATAGCTCCAAACCGACGTCAATTTGGATCCGATACCCATCGGACTCAAAGTGAGTTCGATGGGTTCGATGACCGTCCAATCTGTTTTAAGATCTGCACCCACAATTTTTGAGTATGTTTTAAAATTTGTGCGCACAAATTTTAATGCAGATCGGACGGTCTCGAAACCCATCGGACCCAACCTGCTCTCCTCCAAACCACCGAAACTTTTATTATTACCACTGTAAAAAAAATCACAAATTATGAGAAATTAAAAAAATACCAGGGCCTCCAATTCAACCTGCGGCCCCATTCTTGGAGGGGCGCAAATTGAATTGAAGGCCCCAAAACTTCAAAAATGCACTGTAATAAATATCATATTTAGGTTTTTCGGAGGCCTCCAATTCAATTTGCGGCCCCTAAAATATGGAGTCGCAGATTGAATTGGAGATCATGATATTTTTTGAATTTTTCAGTTTCAATGGTGTTTTGGTTTATTTATTTTTTGAAATGGTATTAATAAAACCAGCTAGTCTCTTAAACTCGATTGATCGGAGCATCCGAATTAATCTGAACTTTTCGATTCAATGCGTGATCTGTCGGATTGATATCGCGAGAAGAGAAATTAGAGTATTTAATATCGTGAGAAGAGAAACAAAGGCGACATGATTGGTAATGGGGACACCAGCTATTCCACCAAAACAATTACAAATGAATAAATTTGAGTAATGCTTAGTTAGTATGGAGCATAATTTTTTTTGGAGGGTGGTAATGAGCTGGCTTGATCTGAGCTAGATTCTAACTTAGTTTGTTAATTCTGGACCGAGTTACAGTCGAGCGAGCTAGATCTAGGGCATCTGAGCTAAAATCTCAGCTTAAAATCGTGACAAGCCAGCCCGAGCTAACGAGCTGGCTTGTTGGGTCTGGCTGGATCTTGTTTTAAGAAGAAAATAAATTTTACAAACTTTTTGGATTGAGCTAGACAGTATAAAATGCACACAAATTCATAAAAATTCACAAATTGACGCCTAGCCGAGCTAGCTCGCTAGTTGGCGAGCAAGCTAGGCCTCAGCTTGTACTCGTTAATTCTGGATCGAGCTAGTGGTGAGCTGGCTCTTAACAGCTCGGTCCAGTAACGAGCGAGCTGTTAGCGAGCAAGTCAGGTGTGAGTCACGATCGAGCCACGAGCTACGAGCTTTTTTGCCACCCCTAGTCTTTTGTGTTACAGTCTGAAAAATTTATCGTATGAATTTCAAACTTTGATCTTAATAGCTCAGTAAATTAGTTATATAATGAACTTGTAGAATATCAATTTTACTATTTTTGAAATTTTTTTACTATATTTTATTATTTACGAAAGATGACAAAAAAATACCAAATTTTTTATTAATAGAAAAAACCAAAAAGATAATTCAATAATAGTTAAGATTTATGGTGGAATTCGAAATCTAAGAAATCCATGAAAGTGCATAACGTTTAGATTATCGAAGATAATTAATTTCTAATTAACTAAACAGGGCAAAAGAAAATGGGACGTTACTCTTGTAACGTCCAGACAGCAGCAAACAAATCAGCTATTGTTATCTAAGAAAAAATAACAGTAAAAGTTACTATCAAAAAAAAAAATAGTTTTTGCTATCTAAGAATAAAAAAGCAGTTTTTGCTATTTAAGAAAAATAGGACGTTACTATTTCTGAAAAATAACACTAGATGCAAAAAAATCTAACAACGCTTTTGTCCATAATGTCATGTAAAAATATTTTTTTTCGCTGTTTTGTTAAGTAAAGAGTTTATGGGGCATATTATAGTTAATAATGTCCGCTGGACGTTATAAACCATGACGATTTTCTTAGAATTCAAATTTCACCGAAAATGCTAATTATTATCGATTTTTCTTTTTTCTATTTATAAAAAATTTGGCAAAAAATAACTTAAAAATAAAAGAAAATTGCCAATATTTTAGACATTTTTTGTCATCTTTCATAAATCATAAAAAATTTCAAAAAAGTTTCAAAGAAATAAAAATTAGTATTCTATAAGTTCATTATATAACTAATTTACTGAGTTACTTAAATCGAAATTTAAAATTTATACAATTAATTTTTAAAGCCATAGCCGGAACGCCTTATGCTATTATAGCATCTAAGTCTTAATAAATTTATTATTTTCGTTTCGCAAATAATCAAATTTTTAAGTGTAAACTTTGCATGCTCCGAACTCCGCGGTTAATATAACACCCAATTTTTTTTTTATTTGTGTCGGTGGATGAAGTTCTTCCAAAAACAGTAAATAATTCATCTTATTGATGAAATAGTAAGAAAATGTATAAAAATAAAGTGTTCTTTCGTATTTTTATTATAAATTTAAATTTTTGAAACTAATCTACTTTATAAGTAATAATTTTACATATTTTATTTTAAATATTTAATATAAAGCTAAGTGATAAAAATGATAAAAAATAAATGAATTAAAATTAATTTATAAATTTTTTTTTTTTTACTATTTTATACTAAATTAATTTGAAAATTTATAAATTTAACATGTAAACACTACCTTTTAAAATTAACTTCACCAATTATTAAGCTTTTAAAACACATCATAGTAATACTCTACAGGGTTGGCCTCCACACCAAATGAGAAAATCTAACAGCAACCGAAGCATAGAGAGAGAGAGAGCATTTGTTAGTTGTTACCATTTCCATGTCCCACATAACAGCGCGTCTTCAAATCGAGAAACGGCTATTTAATCCACTTATTCTCTCTCTCTCAAGTCGCGCCTCCTTTCTCTCCGCAAAGAACTAAAACAAATAATTGAGCTCAACAAACCATCAAATCACCCCTCCGCAAAAATTCAATCCACGTACATTGCCCCAACTCAACCGTGGATCTCCTATGGCGAGCCATTCGCATGAGTACGGCATCCCAATCCATGAGGTCCCACTGACAGGCACAGATAACGGTCGACCACCGAGGCCGACGGGCCCAAGGCATTTCATGAACTCGGTTTCGCGAATGTCGTTCAAGGAAGGGGTTAAGACAGCAGCGACTACGGTGGCGAAGAAGATGACGAGGATCCAATCGAGCGCGCAACCGGGGCTCAAGGGGTTGCGATTCCTTGACAAGACAACTAACAGCAAGGACGGGTGGAAGGCGGTGGAGAAACGCTTCGACGACATGTCCGTGCACGGACGGTTGGCCAAGGAGAGCTTCGGCAAGTGCATTGGTGAGCTTGCTTTCTCATAAGCGAACCCTTTTTTTTTTTTTTTTTGTTTGTCTATTTGTAAACTGTGATCTGATTCCTCTTTTAGGTGTTCCTTCATTTGAAAACTGTTTGGTACTATATTTGCAGATTTAGTTGATCTCGGTTCCTGGTAGGCTTCGGTCTATTTCTCGGGGTAAAGATTTTTAACAGAGCAGTTATGGCTGCATGCAGCGCATGAACCATATGCAGTGCTGTTTTGATTCTACAGTCCGCGCGTTGTATGAAGTCAAACTGCTATGTTAAAATCTTTACCCATTTTTCTCCCTCTTTTGATCTGGCTGTGGGCTTTTAGTATTTTCTTTTTTTCTGTACATGGCGGGTAACTACTTTTGTTCGTTTATGTAGGATATTAGTGCATCTCATGTGAAAAGAAACGAACAGTGCAAACAAAATTCTTTTTGTTTCTTTTTATATTCACCGTAGGTCCCTAAAAATATACCCGTCTCAAGAAATTTTTGCACAATTTTGGTGTATTTCATGGCTGTTTAACTGCCAGCTTTCTCTCAAAAGCGAAAAAAAAAAGTCAACCTCCTTTTAATGTGAAAAAAAAATTCCCAAATGATGTATATCTTGGAGACTTGAACTGATTACTTTGTCAAATAAATAGATCCAACATTACCAAAAAAGGAAAAAAGTAGACCCGCCAAAGTCGCACAATTAATTCTGTATTAATATGAATTGTAGAAATGACCCCAAGAGGCAAGTTAGTTAATTTTGGATGGCTATCTCTTGTTAAATAACATAGGTGAAATATGTCCCTCATTTGGAGTAGTTTTGTTCACAAGCAAATAAGACCTGATGGAAAAGTTAGCAAATTTACTGTCGCACAAATCATTTTTTTTTTTTTCATTTTTAATTACTGTTGATTGGAAAAAGTTGATTATTGCCTCTTGCATACTAATTTTCATGCTTATCATGCCCGTGTTAAATTGAAAATACGCAATTTTTCAGGGGTCCTTTAGAAAAAATCTCCCACTTTCTTTTATTTTACCAATCTTAAATTTAAAACTGATTTTGTCAAGTTCTTTATGACACAGATTTCTTTTTACTTTATTGCCAGAAAGATGGAGCTGTCACTACATGGAAGTTTATAATATATTGCCTTAGAATTTTTCATTTTCCCTGATACATAAAGGTTTACTTTTTAGTATAACACAATTATATATCACAAACTGTTAATTAATTCACTTCTCGTCAAATGAAAATAAGAATAAGCCGTTAATTAATTCACTTCTAATAGTAAAGTTTCAATTGCTTAATGTGGACTTGGCTTTTAGGTATGGCTGAGAAGGAGTTTGCTGGAGAATTATTTGTTGCCTTGGCAAGGCGCCGCAATCTAGATCCGGCAAATGGAATCACAAAAGAAGAATTGAAAGAGTTTTGGGAGGAGATGACCGATCAAAATTTTGACTCACGCCTAAGGATCTTCTTTGACATGTAAGTTAATATAATTTATTTTTTTGAGAGAACAGTTATTATAATTATCTTTCAAGAAAAATCAAAAGAATGATTTTACAATTTTTATATTTGCATGGCTTTTCTCTCTTCTTTTTTGTAGGTGTGATAAGAATGGAGATGGACAGCTCACTGAAGATGAGGTGAAAGAGGTATATACTTCTCATAAAGCAAACATATTTTCCTATCTATCATTTTAGGTATAATTGCATAACCTTTATTGGATTTTCTTGCAGGTTATCATATTGAGTGCCTCGGCAAATAAGCTAGTCAAGTTGAAGAATCATGCAGCAACCTATGCATCATTGATTATGGAGGAACTTGACCCAGATGATCTTGGCTATATCGAGGTACCGAGATTATTTATTTTCAATTAAGTAATTATTATTTAATTTTCTGTTTGCCAACATCTGTAATTATTATGAAAAAGAAGGAACATCTGTAAGAGTTATGTTTTTCTAATGAATGAAGATTTGGCAACTGGAGACGCTACTTCGAGGCATGGTAACAGCACAGGGACCAGAAAAGGCTATAAAAAGAACAAACAGCTTGGCACGTACCATGATCCCAAAAAAGTACCGACACCCAATAAACCGGTCCATAACCAAGGCGGTTGATTTCATACATGAGCATTGGAAGCGCATCTGGCTCATTTCCCTATGGATCACAGTCAATTTATCACTATTTGCATGGAAATTCAAGCAGTACAAAAGAAAAGCTGCGTTTGAGGTGATGGGATATTGTGTATGTGTGGCAAAAGGTGCAGCAGAGACTTTAAAACTGAACATGGCACTCATTCTGGTACCTGTTTGTAGAAACACGCTGACGACCCTAAGGTCAACTGTTCTTAGCCGGATCATACCTTTTGATGATAATATAAATTTTCACAAGGTATGCATGAGACGTTGTTTAATTATATAGAAAAGAATAAACACTGAGAAAAAGAGTGAACTTACATCAACTCTATAACTTTTGGTGCTGCAGGTCATTGCTGTTACAATTGCAATAGGAACTGCCCTCCATACATTAGCCCACGTGACATGCGACTTCCCCCGACTCATCAAATGCCCACACGATAAATTTCAATTCTATCTTGGCTCAAACTTCCACTATAAGCAACCGACCTATGTGTCTCTTTTGGAGAGTGTGCCAGGTGTCACCGGCATCCTAATGATTATCATTATGACATTTTCTTTCACACTAGCGACTACTTCTTTTAGGAGGAGTGTGGTCAAGTTGCCTTCACCATTGCACCATTTAGCCGGGTTCAACGCATTTTGGTACGCGCACCACTTGCTCGTGCTTGTGTACATTCTGCTTGTAGTTCATTCATACTTCATCTTCCTCACGAAAAAGTGGTACAAGAAAACGGTATGTCTTAAGTGTTTTAAATACAAAGGTTTCTCTTTTTAGAATGCACCTAATTTTGATCACATTTGCAATTAACATTCCACATCTATCAAAATTTACAAACCAATTTGTAAATAGAGCCCACGAAATGAATGTGATTTTAATCAAAAGAAGCACAGTATAACCATGTTTTTCCTTTCTTTTTCCAAAGGTTAGCTTGTGATATGCCAACCAACACTTTCATCAAAACAAAGGAAAATACAATATTGCCCATTCTTTTTTTTTTAATTGATCTCAAAGGCTTCATAATCAATTCACAGAACTTATCAACTCGAGTCTTCTGTATTGATTTTATATGTAGTTACAAAATACAAGAAGTGTCAGGGTACATCTGAAAACACCTATGATGTCGGGCTGTGTTCGGAAAAAAGCTGCAAAAGAAAAATAAATAAATAAACGGCTAAAAATAACTACTGTGATTTACAATTTTTTTGTAAGAAATGAGAATAATTGTCTTCTTGTTCCCAATCTGGTTAGACATGGATGTATCTCGCTATCCCGGTGCTATTCTATGCATGTGAGAGATTGATTAGGAAATTCCGTGAGAATAACTATCGTGTGAGCATTGTTAAGGTAATCATCCAAGTTGCTTTTTACCAAGTTTACAACCTATTTATTAAAGAAAACAAAACTTTAATAACTGTAACAATTTAAAATTTTACAGGCATCAATATATCCAGGAGAAGTGCTATCAATTCACATGAAGAAACCAGCTAGTTTCAAGTACAAGAGTGGGATGTATATGTTTGTAAAATGCCCAGATGTCTCGCCTTTTGAGTGGTAATTGAAACATTCGAGTTCCATCTCAGAATAACCTGTAAAAAGCCTGATTAAGCTCATAAGTAAACCTAATTTTTGTAGGCATCCATTCTCCATTACATCAGCACCTGGAGATGATTACTTGAGTGTGCATATACGCACCTTGGGTGACTGGACAGGTGAAATCAGAAACCTCTTTGGAAAGGTTAGTTTGTGACTTCTATTAAAAAAATAAAGTTGTCTGATTCATACTTTTTTTGTTAAACGTGATGATAAACAAACAATATATCGATACAGTCGTGTGTAGCTCAAGTTACTTCCAAGAAGGCCACACTGACTAGACTGGAAACAACAGTTGTGGCTGATGCGGAGATTGAAGATACTAGGTGATTGTAATAGTGAAATTATCAAAATTTTCTGATGATCAAATCTTTGCTTCCAAGGTGGATTCTTTTCTGATTCTTTTCCCTGGTGATAGGTTTCCCAAGCTGCTGATAGATGGACCATATGGTGCACCTGCGCAAAATTACAAGAAATATGATATCCTTTTGCTAATCGGACTTGGAATAGGTGCAACCCCTTTCATTAGCATATTGAAAGATCTTCTGCACAACAGTAAATCAAATGAGGTAAGCTAAACCACATATACCCGACAACTATAAATTAAACCACTTAAAACACTGGTGATTATTTATTGAAATACAAAAAAGAACAGAGATACAGAGAGGAAACACAAGGTGGGTTTAATGTTGGATTAAAAATCATGTTCTTGCCCAAGCCTTATTTTATCTAAAGTTTCTCAAAATAATGTCTGATTTTGAAACAGGGGAGCAATGGCCCTGGAAGAGCATATTTTTATTGGGTAACAAGAGAGCAAGGCTCATTCGAGTGGTTCAAAGGTGTCATGAATGATGTGGCTGAAATTGATCATGACGTATGTTTTTTGACACGTCTTACTTATTTTTTGTTGTCGATAAGCCAAACTGATTTCAATTGACAATTTGCTTGATTTTTTGTTTATTGCAGAATGTGATTGAAATGCACAACTACCTGACAAGTGTGTATGAAGAAGGCGATGCGCGGTCTGCGCTGATTGCTATGGTGCAGCAACTTCAACATGCCAAGAATGGCTTTGATATAGTCTCTGGTAGCCGGGTAAGCTATTATTTATATCAAATTAGTATATGTTTTTTTGAAGGTAAAAATACAGAATACTAATTATTTTTGTTGCCTTTTAGATTCGGACACACTTTGCAAGGCCAAACTGGAGAAAGGTCTTCTCTGATATGGCTAATACCCATAAGAACTCCCGCATAGGTGAGCAAACTTCTTTTGAATTAATAAATGATATAGAGTGAGGCTATGGTGATATGCATATTATAGATCGTTCCATACTATGGATTCATCATATCTTCATTTTCAAAGTTCAAACAGTTGGTGCGAACCACTTAACATGATCTTCATATAAAATGTACTTGGACACAAAATTTTAAAAAAATTGTAAATTTTTTTTTAGATAGATAGAAAATCACTACTTTCGGATAGTTCGGAATCTCTAGATCAAGTGATTTTCTAACTACTAAAAAAATCTAAAAAATGTATAATTTGTTCTCCAAGTACATTTTCATATGGAAGTCATATTGAGCGGTTCGGATCGACTGTTTGAATTTTGAAATGAAGATATGAATCCATAGCACGGGCTACTGTATAATATGTATAACACCATAGTCTCACTTGAATGATAAAAGTTCCGTAGAAAATTTAAATTGATGTCAAATAAATTGAAAATGCAGGGGTGTTCTACTGTGGATCTCCAACTTTAACAAAGGTTTTGAGAGAATTGTCCACTGAGTTTACCCAGACGACTACCACAAGATTCCAATTCCACAAGGAGAACTTCTAAACATAAGTACAAATGAAGCATATATGAAAGGAAGCATACTGAGAAAGATGCAACAGTGTACATAGTTTTTGTGTTTATAATTAGCTTATTCTCACATATTTTATAGAATTAAAAGTTGTATTTGTAGACATTAGATCGAATAGGTTGCAAAAACCCATACAGTGCATTTTGTAAGTGATATTTGTTTCCTGTAGAATAATTACATGACAATGGAGGTACTTCTTGAAGTACATTTCAGCAGAGTGAAATTTTTTCTATGTAATAATTTGTTTTAGAGGGCCAATGAATGCAAAAGTTTTGTTCTTTTTTATTTTTACTTTGTTTTGCCCATTTATGTATGCATAAAATTTGCTGCAAGTTTTCTTGCATTCTTATTATTCTACTGGTACAAACAAAAAGGAATTTAGAAAATTTATTTCAGGTATATTATAATAAAACCTCTAGTATAGTATGCTTGAGAGGAAACAGTTGGAATTAACACAATCCTATTTCTATATAACAAGAGCAAATAATTAAAGTTACCAAAATCCAAAGAAAGATCAGCATTTGCATCCATCAAGAATGCATGCACAACTTAGCCACCAAAAAACATAACTGAACATTTTTAGATTAATATTAAAAGAAAAGAAAGAAAAAAAGAAGCTAAACATATAAAGTCACTAAAAGGAACTAGGTTTACTGAGACTGTTGTTCTTTCCTTTTCTGTCTCTCAGCATTTGCAGTTGTCATCACTTGTCCGTTGATTCCTCTCTTTCTTCTAGAATGTTTCGTAACTGCCGGTGCTTCTTCTTTCACAATAGTAACAGACAAATTATCTTCACTTCTCGCAGAATTAGTGCTTTTAGCATTACCCTTAGGTTTTCTCCCTCTTTTACTACTAGTCACCAAGGGCTGTTCGGCATATTCAACCTTTACTGGTATCAATGCAAGGTCCATTATACCACTCACAATATCAGTGTTACCACTGGCAGAGTTACCTTTTCTAGGCCTACCTCTTTTTTTTCCAGATCTAGAGATGGCTTTACCCCAGTAGCTATGCTGTAGAGCCAAGTCTTTGAGTGGAATGGAGATGTCCAGTGGAACTAGCACATCCTCCAGCTCGTGCCAGTAGAGATCCTCACAATCACCGTCTTCATACTCAACCCTGTACCAGTTGGCCTCTGCATTGTACTGAGCCACCTTGCCAGAGTAATAAGCATCTCCAAATAATTTGCTAACTTTCCGCCCTTCAAGCCACTCTCCGAAACAAGGATCTAACTCGGGCTCAGATGCCAACTCTGACTCTGATTCTGATTCTGATTCCAGTTTGGGTTGAGATTTAAGGGCATTTCTGGATATTTGGTTCACATCATTGCCACTTCGAGACGATCTGGGGAGCCCTATAATTAGAACAGCAGGTTCTCCGGTGATTTTACTGACAACAGGCACCAGATGTTGTGTGCTGCTAGCTGGCTCCATAGTATTTATGCGTAGTTTTTTGCTCCGTCTAAATAAAAGAGGGTAAATCAATTTGCAATGTAGAAAAAATGATACAAAATAAAGTTATAATACATATTGTAAGAGATTGAGCTTGACCTAGCAATAATAAGTTTGGTGTGATCCCATGTTAAATTAAAAGATTTTTTACAGAATCCTTTTATTTTGATAATATGAAAATGAAAAGCATATAATATATAATTATATATGGAAACCAAAATTAAAAATTTTAGATCACATATTTATAATCTTTTTTTTTTTTCGCAAACAATGCCTGTGATACAAACAGCAGTCTTCACAGATTGAAGACATTAATTTACAAAATTTTGAATTGAACTGTTGATAATCTCTTTTAGCCCAGTGGTTGCTATCTTCCTAATTTAGAAAAAAAAAAAAAAAAAAATTGACTTCACCATCCCCATTACCAGTATAGAAAAAATGCAGATGATCTCTGCTAGGACCTAGTTTCTAACAGAATACATCAAATTGACGCTAATCAAGGGTTCCTATTTTTCCAACTATCAATTTAGACCTCCAATTGTAAGTATATGATTGCACAGAATTTCTAAATATGTACTTCAAAATAAAAAAAAAGAACAGAAAAATTCCATTAGGTTATCTATTAGTTTACTGAAATTAAGGAAAAACGAAATCAAGTGATTCACCTGAGAGCTCTTGTGCATAAATCAATGAATCTATTAGTAAAAAGGGGTAAAAGATTTTTACCTGACAGCTTTTATCGCCTCCTTATTTCTCAGCGATCAGAAAAAACAGATTAAAACGGGAGAAGGCGAGGAGCCGAGGAGTTGTTCGAGCGAACGGACGTGTGAGAGCAGAGTCAGAGTGTGTCAGTGCGCTCTCAGCTCTGCGCAGGAAGAGAAGATTAACTTACCGTGCAGCCATCTATGAAAAGAGTAATTTTCAGCCTTCAGAATCAGGTGAAGAGAAATGCCACACAAAAAATCATAAAAGATGGACACAGAAATTTTGAGTCCTCTCTGGGAAAGGCCGAGAATTCAGTGTTTTGTTTTGTCCAAAGGGCTTTGGACAAACTTTATCTAAAGCCGGATATATACCGTACAATATGCATTGAGATTCGAGTTAATGATGTAGAACTAAATAAACTACACTGATCGGACGGACTTTGAAGCCGATCGGACGGTTTATAAACGGTTTTGGATAAGGCTTTGTCCAAATCCCTTTGGACAAGAACTCCATGCCGAATTTTGTAGGCCTCGAAAATTACTTGGGCCCAAAAAGGCAAAAACAATGGCCCAGCGCATTCAGTCTTGGGCTTTTAAAGGAATTAAATTGTTATTCTCCATCGACAATTTTTTTGACATCATTTCTGATTCCTTCACTAAAAAAAACAAATAATATTTTTATGTAAAATGCATTAGGGACAACTTGAGCACCTATTAAATTTTAATGAAGAAATGCTATGTTGTAAGAAAAGTGGCTGGCTGCACATGGGTTCCAATTAGCAAACATTTGATAATAATTTCCGGCTAATGGTAAATTCCTTTCGGTTGTTTATGTAAATGATGGCATGAATCATTCTATCACCAATTACTACTCCTTTGTACCACTTTTTGAGCCTTTTTTAGATTATAAAAATTAGGTTTTTGGGGACTTGATTCCACCACTATATGCTTGGACCTTAGGCTCCATATTTTTATTTTTCCTTTTTTATCCTTTTCTAATGGAATATGTATGCGCTTTACTAACCCTATTTATATAAATTCAAGATAATGCTATGTCTAACCATTATAGCTATACTTTAATTCCGGTATTACATAGAAAAGCAAGATGCTCCAATTTTTTTTTTTTTTTCAAAATGTTTGTATCTACCATTTTATGTATGTTTAATCAATGCATACAGTATAATAGCATTTACGAAGTATATATAAAATTATAGTTGCATGTAAAAAAAAATATGCTACATATGCGCCTATAACACGAGCAAAACTAGAGTGTGATGTGCTCACCAAGAGGAGTTGGTGAGCACACCTCCAAAAGACTATTGGATTGACTTCGAACTATGAATTCAAACCGTTGAAATTCATGTACTTCGTGAGTGATGCATGTACATGCAAAAATTTTAAAGTTTCGAATTCATTTAGTACATGGTCAAGCGGTCAAAACAATGATGAAAAATGAATACATAAAACAATTTAAAAAATAACTTATAAAATGTTCGTTGTTTTGACCGCTTGACCATGTACTAAATGAATTCGAAACTTTAAAATGTTTGCATGTATATTCATCACTCCGAAGTACATGAATTTTAACGGTTTGAATTCGTAATTCGAAGTCAATCTAATAATCTTCACCAACCCCTCTTGGTGAGCACATCACACTCTAGTTTTGCTCCATGTAACATAGTATACTTTTCATTTTTTGAAAGAATATTATCTTTCTTTTTCCTCAAGTTCTATTGTAAACAAGACCATCATTACCAAAGTAGCATTTTTTCAAAAGGCAACTGTTACTAAATTATTCTTTGCACGGCGATTATATTCAAGTTCAAAGTCTAAATTTATTTAGACACGTACTAGTTACATGCAAATTGTATTATTTTTTTATTGGTCATGATTTCTTTTTCTTTTTAAATGTCATTTAAAGCATTTTTGAATTGATTATAATTGATCGGTCATGTTTTAATCTATTCTATTTTTTAATATCATTTAAGGAATGTTATTTGTCATATAATATGTCATTTTGTATTAGATTTTTTTATGAAAATATGTCAAAAATATAAAATAAAATATATGTCATTTAATAAGAATGATTTACGTGTAGATGTCATTTAAAGAATGTTATTTGTCATTTAGTCTAGTTTTTTTTATAAAAATATGTAATTTTGTATGAGATTATTCTTTTCTCTTATAATGTCTCTGTTGCAACACAGGAGCACGATACTAGTATTATCTGTTAGGCTCCTCTCCAGCTATTAAGGAATTGATTTTAATCTCTGTTGCACGGATACGCCTGTTTAGGCGCCATATCGGTATTGGACACGTATCGGATATCGATACGCGCCCGATACGGCACCGATACGTATCCGATATGCCAGATGGCGTATCCGCTCACGTGGCGTATCCTTACTTAGTGGATACGGTCATCGATACGCTTTGACTCGCTGGGATACGCCTGGATACGCCCAGCACCGCGTGGTCCACCGTGCACCGCGCTAAAATCAATTTTTTTAGCTACTACCGTGATTCGAACTTGAGATATGAGGCATAATAACCATAGTCTTCTACCACTGTACCACTGTAATGTTGTTGTTATAATATAGTACTTATTATATTTAATATATATTTCGCTATAGTATTGTTTTGCTCAATTTGATTCATATAAATATAATTAAAATAATAAAAAAATATTATATATAATAAACGTATCGTATCCTTGATTTTTAAAAATTACCGTATAGCCGTATCCGTATCGTATCCGATACGAACCAGTACCCGTATCCGTGCAACATAGATTTTAATCATTCAGATATATTTGAATAGTTCATTTCGAGTTTTAAGTATCTAAATCAGATGTGGTGAAATAGTTGTTCTTATTACTACTTCACTAGTTTGGTTGATTCTAATAATTAGTAGGAATTCATTGACAATAAATTATTAAATTTACAATTAATCCTAACAACTATTTGCAATAAATCAAGCCAACAAAAAGTTTTTACAAAGTGAAACTTAATTAATATCTTAAAATTATTAAATGGAGAGAATCCGAATCTGTATTTTAGAAGTGTGAAGAGTAAATGCAACAGCTCACATGATTCCTCCTTCCACTTAGACACCTCATCACTAGTATATTGTCCATATTAAGAAAAGTGGTCAGTGCTTGTGCAATTTAAAAATTTAATAAAATCCTCATCACATGATTATATATGTAGCTATTTTCCTTAGCCAACCATGCTACACTACAAGTACATATATAGTATGAAATTGGCCCCAAGGAATAACTCAACAACTTGTCAATTATTATTTTTATTTTGCTCTTTTAATTTCCAGGACTTGAGCCTAGATGAAGTTTCATTGGCTACATGTAATTTAGAAATTGTTTGTGTGATCTTAATACTAATCGCGATCGGACGACTTCGATCGGTTAGATATCAGACTGAATTTGTTGTGATGCTCGATTTGGAGTCGTTCAATCAGCATCATACACTATTGATTTGTACGAATCTTGATGTTTATCGGACGATTCTAACCTAACAACAGACTAATTGAACTTGGAAATTATATTTCATTTGTGAATATCAATTTAAAAATAAAAAAAGGAAAAGAGAAGAAAGTGTCAAGCTGCATTGCAATGAGCAACTAGCTAGGACTGAGCCATGAATTATTTCATGGAGATGCCATGAGCATGAATTTTAAAATTATCAACTTGACGCCCATAAGTATATATGTAATTTTTTTTATATGACCCCATAGTTATATTTAATAGTTTTAGCATAGTTATTATATATATTTATTTTTTACACTTAAACCCCATTCAAAACAATTTATCTATTGGTATACTTAGGTCAAAACATACAAGCCTGACTTTACACAATGAAACCGACATCAACTATATATTAAGTACAAACAACGCATTACAACTTACTCATATATAATTCCTAGCCAAACAAAATAAAAAGAAACACCATACCATCCAAACGAGTGTAACATGTTACATACTAAATATAATAACTAGGATTTATAATAAACTATATATATATATATATATATATATATATATATATATATAAATAGAGAGAGAGAGCTGGGCTATGGTGAGTTGTGAAGTAAGATGTCATTTTTACTTTACGCTCATATTTTCATTTTGAAAATCCAATCAACCGATCCGAACCGTTCAACATGTTCTCTATATTGAAATGTGCTTGGAGACCAAATTTTATATTTTTTGGAATTTTTTTACTATTTATTAAGCCACTTTGAAAATCGCTGATCCGGTGGTCCAGAAATTTTTACTGTTTTTTACTGTTCACAGTGGATCAGCGATTTCAAAGTGGCTTAATAAATAGTAAAAAAATTTCAAAAAATATAAAATTTAGTCTCCAAGCACATTTCAACATTTAGAAAAAATTGAACGGTTCGGATCAGTTGTTTGAATTTTCAAAATAAAAATATGACGTAAAGTAAAACGACGTTTTACTTCACAACTCACCATAGCCTATCTCTATATATATTTATGCTTGTTGCCAAATTTTATAAAGATTTTATATAATTGGGGAGCCGACTACAAAAGCAAAAAATGTCCGTGGCATTAATTTTAGGTACACTAGGGGTAAAGTGGTAAATTATAGCAATTTTAAATTTACAAATTCTAATGTCATATTGGAAATATTGAAATTAAGGCCTCAATTTGCTCTTAGTTACAGGCCGACAAAGAATCAAGGTAGCTACTCGAGTGCACCCTTGTAGATAGGACTGGCAAAAAAAGTCTGCAACTCTCCTCTTGTGACTCGATTACTAACAGTTTGCTTGATAGTGGAACGAGCTGTTAGCGAGCCATCTCGTTAGTAATTCGTTCCGGAATTAACAAGTTGAGGTAGGATCTAGCTCAGACCGAACCAACTTGGTTCATTAACGAACACTAAATTTGAATTTGACAAGTTGAAAGCTGTGGTGAAACACTGTGGATAGACTCTCACAAGTTCCCTGCACTAAATTTCATTAACGAACACATATTATTATAACCGAAATTTTTAAATTTGACATTAAAAAAATAGATAAATCAAATAACCACAGATTCCTAAAAATTGCTGCAACTACAAATGACGAACACTAATTTAGTGTCCGCAATCTTAAATGGCGGACATATATTTCTCTATTTTTTTTGCACCATCTTTGACTTTCACAATAAATGGTGCTCCCTAATTGGCTAGAAATTAATGGGGGGCCACAAAAAATGTTGCAGCGATGTCAGTAGAAAAAAAAAAATTGCTGTCCGCAACTTGCCGTGTCAAATATTGAATTTTCAAGAATGCGTAGTTATTTGGTTTATCTCTTTTTTTAATGTCAAATTTAAATTTTTCGGTTATTATAATCACAACTTTTTTCAATATATTTTTTCTAAAATATATAACAAAATATTGTAATTTTAAAGATAAATGGTGATCAATTGACCTCCATTCATTACATGTTGACTCTGCCACTGGCTCTAGATGATTATATTCAGCTATACATTCAAGTTAAATAAATACGAAGAGAAATTATTAACAATTATTTATTTTGACATTTTTGATAATTTACAAAAATTTGACATTATAGACAATTTAATTTAATGCATATATAAGCTTATAAAAATAATGAAATTTAATATATATTTCAAATTAAGTTTATTAAAATTTTAACATTTGAAAATTAACAATTTTTGATACATATGTCAAGTGATTCCTCCCCGATGCATTATATATATATCTAACTTATGAAGGTATTGGGACAATGAAGAAGTATCTAATCTTTTAGAGAGCAGGTTGGGTCCGATGGGTTTCGTGACCGTCTGATCTGCTTTAAAATTCTTGTGCACGAATTTTAAAACAGACGCGAAAGTTATGAGTACGAATCTTAAAGCATATCGGACCCAAATGGACCTCAATCTTTTATCATGGTACCTTTTCATAGTACTTTCTAAAGGTAATGTGAGAAGGTATAGAGCTTGTTATACACTTGTATTCGTACCCCAGCTGTTCATTTATTATATTAAAAAGAAAAGAAATCGAAATTGATTTGTTGAAATATTCTTCTTTTGGTTTTGGGTTTACTAAATTTGGAAAACAAATCAACATGCTATTTAATTTTCTCCATCTCGTCTCCTCTCATGATTAATTGCATATTATATATAATTATTCTTATTCTACTTTGACTGGGATTCATAGCTGGTGACTTTTGTAGGCTCATCAACACGTGTAAGAATCTAGATGGACTCTGGTTAAGTGTACGGTTCGGATCAGCACTGCATTTGCTTTTGTGTACCTACTACTTCGTTTAATCATCACGAGAGAATTGTTAAACGTCTCCAGCAGGGACGGAACTAGAAAATTTTAATAGGAGTGACTGAAAATAAAAATATACAATTGTGGGTGGTTGGAATTTGAATTCAAGACCTCTCAATAATAAAATAGAGTTTTAACCACTAGATTACAATTAAACATATGTCATTTATTACGGGTGACTAGACTATATAAAAAATAAAAAAAATAAAATTCAATTAAATTTCTATACATATAATTAAAATTTTAAAATTATAGGGGTGACTTAGCCATTTTTGGCTAAGTCTTAGATCCGCCCCTGGTCTCCAGTATATTTCCTCATTTAATATTTCAATAAACTTATTATATTAAATCCTATAAACTTGACAAAGTTCTCAAATTTGAATTTAGAATCCCCATGTTTCCCTCAAATTTGTGCTATATTCTTTTTTTTTTTTAAATCTAAATTTGTGATATATTCATTCCTTTTCTTAATCTACCAAACAAATATTCAATATGAAAAGATATGTCAATAGAATTCACATTCTATGCATTGAGGTATCCCAAAAGTACCTTTTGTTAATATTGTTATATACAAAGCAACTCATTTTTTATTAATATTGTTCCGTACATCTAAAATATACGCCGTAGAAAATTTTAGCATCAGTTTAATTTAAAAATCAAAAGTTATTATGAACATGATACGATATTAAAACTAATATTTTTCTATAAATATAGGAAACAATTATTTTAAGTTTTATTAATATTGAATTTGATAAGAAGAAACTAAGGCATGCATGCATTTTTTATACTGTCAGTGACAGTTCTTTGATAATAATCATCACTGATTTTAATTATAGACAAAAAAAACCTACTTGTACTTAGATTAAAAAACAAAAGGTCAAGTTATTCTCTCTCTCTCTCTCTCTCTCTAACCGCTTAAACCCCACTTGAGAGTAGGTGCCGGACCTACTTTGGTTCGATGCGTTTAATCACCGTCGATTTGCTTTAAGATTCGTGCAGAACGCTTTAAACTTTGTGCGTGTCTGTTTCAATTTTCGTGCGCACAAATCTTAAATTAGATCAGACGGTCATATGCTCGTTGAACCTAAAAGTAGATCCGATGGGCATCAGACCTACTCCGTTCTCCTTAAACCCACTCAATAAAATTGGCAGTTTATAATAAACTAAAAATATCGATTATGCATCATATATACATTATTTTGAGTTTTTAAACGAATTATACCAATATCTTTATTTGTTTATTTTTTTTTTTAAACGTTCAACAATTATGATGGAAAACACTTAACACCTTCCTTAAAAAAATGTGAATTTTTTCCATCTCTATACCATTTAAAAAAAAAAAAAACAAATATTGATGCTATTAATGGTTCTAGAGACTAGAGCACGGATAAGCATGAGCATCCAAAAAAATCTTTACCGTGATTTACGTCTGTTTGTCATTTATTATTTATTTATTTATTTATTTAATCATGGAGGTGCCTATGTGTTTGCTTACGTGGGCATATCAACTACATTAATTAACTGCAAGTAAAAAAAAAATTCTGCCACGTGTCCTACAAACTTTTAGACTTGCAAGAGACAAAGAATAAACAAAGTTAATATATACATTATTACTTCCACAAAGATACAATTCAAAGTGCATGGCATAATTAACAACAGCTTTAATTTAACAAGCCTAAACAGAGAAAACCTCAGCACCTTCTTGAATGATCCTTCCACTAAAGAACACGTATCCTCGGCATTAACTCAAAGGGGAATCTTTTGAGTTAACGCATCTCGACCGTCTGATATAAAACGGAGCCAATCCGGCTATCTGATTTTAACAAAGGGCCCTTTAATATTGGTGTGGATCTAATTTGCACGGATCTTGAAGTAAATCGGATGGTCCAGATGCATTAACTCAAAAGATTCCCTTTTGAGTTAATGCAGAGGATACGAATTCTCCACTAAATACTTGCTAATTAAAGCCTCTTAATTTCTTGAACTAATTAACAAATTTGTTATGATAAGATATTTGAAGAGAAAATATCAACCATGTTATTGTTTGGCCAGAACACTTCTTCATAGCCAATCAGTTCCTCTTGCCAATCTCTTGTACCGTTACTGGTACAAGCATTGTGTGACTTGATGTACACATTGTAGTTGTAATTGTTATAACCAAAGTTTTCATAACTGGTACCAGTAATCTCTGATTCCATCTCCATCTCTGTTTCTCCATCTCCATTTCTAGCAAACCTGCCTTTCACTCTTGGTCTACTATCAGCCAATGTCTTTCTACATGCATACTATACAAAAAAAAAATTCTTTTGAAATAAAAAAAAATATTTCTTTTGAAATAAAAAAAAATATTTCTTTTGAAATAAAAAAAATTTAGAATGTGAAATCAAAAGCACATACAGTGATTTTCTTTTGAAAGTTTCTCTGTTGGCGCTTGGTTTTATATCGTTCAATCCTTTCCTTCCTCTCCTCTGCACTGTACCGACCAACTTTACATGTGACAGTACCAGTTTCGTTCGCTTCAGCCTCTTTTGATGAAGCCTGTAATCCATTCATCCCCTGTTCGTAAACACAACAATTTTGATTCGCATTATACAAAAAACAATTCGGAAAAAAGAAAAAAAGGCGAAAATAAAATTACCTGGAGATCTCCAGTGCTAAAATCGCGTCTGATGGGGCTGGAATTGAAATCAAGATACTCGCCTGAGGAAGAAGACGAGGAGGAGGGGGTGGAAGAGGAATTAAAGCTTGGTGTATTATGCATCACAAATTGATTTGAGGGGAGAGAAGAAGAGTAAAGCTTCACATCAAAGCAATCTTTCATGGTGTTATGATCAGGATTCGGATGGTAACCAAATGGGATTACATGTGGTGAGGTTGAGTAATAGGTTAATGGATCGACAAAGGAGACAGAGGAAGAAGAGATACGAGACATTTGCTTAATTGCGTTTTGCTTTCGTATTTTGCTTTTTGTTTCACGGGAAGAGGAGAGGAGAGATCAGGGAATTTATATCGGGTCCATATACTTCCGTAGTGACTTACTGAGTGTTCTAGTGCTTGACGAGAATTTGACTACACCTGGACCCGGTGCACCATGTCACTGAAAAACTATGTTATACGCCAGTTTAGGCGCCGTATCGGTATCGGACACGTATCGGATACCGATACGCACCCGATACGGCACCGATACGTATCCGATACGCCAGCTGGCGTATCCGCCTAAGTGGCGTATCCTTACTCGGCCGATACGGTCGCCGATACTCCGTTGAAACAGCTGGATACGCCTGGATACGCCTGTGAACCGCGCCCGCACCAGTGACCCGCGCGTGAACCAGCGCACTTTTTTCTGCTTTAAGCGCGAATCGAACTGGGACTTCTACTTTTGACCACTACACCAAAGTTTCAATTGTGATATATTATAGTAACTATAGTATTTAATATATTATTATTTTATGCTTTTAATTTTTTATACAAATTTGATTTAAGTTATGATTATCTAAATACAATATATAAAATAATAAAAAATAATATATATAATAAATGTATCGTATTCTAGATTTTTAAAAATTGTCGTATCGCCGTATCCGTATCTATCCGATACGATACCCGTACCCGTATCCATGCAACATAGCTGAAAAATAATATAATTCATAGAAAGATATTATAGAAATTTAAATAATATTGGAAGATTGATGGATTGTTAGGAAATTTTAATTGATGTCTCTAATGACACTTAGAGGGATTAATATGGTGACTTTTAATATTTTAAAAACTTTTTAATTTAATTGTTTAATATTAAAAATCTTAATTGTGAATAAAATAAATTGAAGAGTTAAGAGACACTTGACACAAGATATGTTTACGGAGTTTGATTTAAAAAGCCTACGTCTTTGGGGCTTCGTGACCTCTTTGTTGGCGCATGTTTCTTTATCCAATGAGAAAGGAGTACATGGTGCACCCAGTGAGCCCTTACAAACTCCGAGAAGTCACACGGTCCGAGAAGCGAGTACTACTAAAGGCTCTAATATTTGAACACTCAAGAGATCTCACACAAATCACTCTAATTCTAATTTAGATTGAGATTTGTAAAGTAGATTTGAGATTGTTGAAAGAGTATTAAAGTTTTAAGCATAAACAACAATAGTGGCTTCCCTCAACAGAGAGAAAACTGGTCTTTGCAATTTCTGGCGGCTGCAAGAGATAACAAAAACAAATTTAATGTTTTTATTTATACAAAAGAAAACTAAATCATGATTTTGCCATCAACCATTACAACGGTTATCAACTGTTATAACAGTTGGAGCAAAATCAACTGAATTAATTGATCAAACGTTATAACAATTGGTCAATCGTCACCAACAGTTGGCCTCTGGTGATTTCTACTGAAAAATGCCAAGGGAATTATTTTTTAACCATTCAACAATTTATTTTGGTCGTTACAACGGTTGGCAACCATTGGTAACAGTTGTCCCTATCAACTCAACCTCATATTTATTTTACCAAATTATTTTTAATTTACAAATCTTCAAACGAGCGTATCTCGGCGCTCGAGTATCCGATTTCAGAGAATGTCCAGTTTTCAGAAATCTTGCGAGAATTAGATATCGATTTTGACCACAGAGAAGTTATCTGAATTTCAGAATTGCAAAAGAACAAAGGAAAGAACCTCAACGGTCTATGTTGCAATTCTAAATCTTATGAACCTGTAAATATCACAACTCAAAGAAATTTTAAAATTCAAATTGATATGTTTTGCAAATTAGTTAATTATAATAATAGAGAATTGCTTACAACAACATTAATGTCATAGAAAGAACCGATCAAATCATTAATTCAGTTACTTTAGATAATAATTTGTGTTTTTTAGAATTAAAATGGAGATTTTGAGTATTTTTTGTGGCATTAAAATGGAGATTTTGAGTATTTTTTGAGTATCATTAATATCAACTAAATTCATTAGTTTGTTGCAAATATTGTGAGGAAGTCAAATTATAAGCATATTTTTTTTAAGAATTTACTTATAAATAGTTAAAATTTGAGTTAGTATGAGATCTTGGACTCTAAATTTTTACTTTGTTATTTTTTTGCTTTTAGCTTGAAAACATAATTCAAGGCTCCTCAATAAGTCATACCTAGCTAGTTTATTCGAATTCTCCTATTTGTATTCAAGGCATCACTAAGTATTATATTAACATTAAATAAAAAGCTATAAAAATATAACCTACATATTCTTAACTAATTAATAATATTTTAATTTTGATATTCATATAACATGAGAAAGAAGCTAAGGTTATAGACCTGACATTTTTATTAGTATCCAAAGTTAATTACAAATTAATAAATATACCCAGAATGCGCTGGTTTTTCCAAAAATGCCAAATTGGCCATTTTGTGGCCAGTTTTCTCTTCCCAGAAACCGGCCACAAAATGACTGGTTTCTCTTTTTTTTTTTTAGAGACACAATGAAGAGCAAGATAATGAAATCTAACACTGAAAATTCAAATTTTTTGTTTAAATTTTTTGTTAGATTACTTCTTTTGATTTATAATTAGCATATTTATACTAAAATACACTATATTACTTGAAATTATGTTGAATTATACTATATAACATTAAATTACGCTAAAATACAGTAAATTCCGGTAAATTACTGTGTGTCTAACATTGCATCTCCAATAATAATACATTGAATAACATTTTGTGCATACATAATCAGAAAATATAAATTCTTCTTAAAAAAATTTCATACAAAATTATAAGAAAGTATTTATACATAAAATAAGTTGAATCTATATGGCTTAATACAAATCACTCAAAATCATTTTCGTTAAAAAAAAAATTGCATCTTAAATGAATTTACAATGGTTCTAATACCAAATGATAGAAATTTAACAAAATCATAACGTGTTTTGCAATTAGAACACAAGCAATTCAGAATTCGTAAATTCAAAATAAAATAGCAAACTGAATTTAAAACTTACAGTTTTGGAGTGACGACATCATTAAGAGGAAGCGTAAATACTGATCATCAACGGTTTCCTCAGACGTGATGATAGAGACCTTAGGCTAATTATAAATCAAAAGAAGTAATCTAACAAATAATTTAAACTAAAAATTCGAATTTTCAGTGTTAGATTTCACTATCTTGCTTTTTATTGTGTCTCTAAAAAAAAAAAAAAACTGGCCATTTTGTAGCCGGTTTCCTGTATTTTTGGAAAAACCGACACATTCTGAATATATTTATTAATTTGTAATTAACTTTGGATATTAATAAAAATGTCAGGCTATAGACTACTGCATGAACTGTGTTATTATTTGGTACTCTCCTTTTGCCAAACCAAAAATCCGTACTTCTGGTGTATCCATTAGATGGTGCACCGACTTAAAGACTTTCCTTTTTGGGCCTCAGGAAGATGATGCATGCGCGGGGTCTATGTACGCCTGCAAATTCTTTCGGAAAAAAAAAGGGCTTTCAATTATGCATACTACATTTGATTTAACTCGGCATCATATTGAATCTAATCAATGTTTGTTTACTCAAAGAATTAGATCCTTGACTTCACCTATTTTTTTTTTTTTTGGGGGGGGGGGCAAAAGTTACCTTCGTAGTCAGATAAAAGATATTCACAGTATTATTTTGATTTTGCATAACGCACAAATAATATAACTAAAATATAATTAGTGGATCTGGATCGTTCTTTTTAACTTGGCACTAATCTCAAATACAACTAATTATACTGCCACTGCGCTAGCTCAAATCTCAAACCGGAAAGTGAAGAGAATCTTTTACTGTACCTGAGAGTACTTTTCCGCCATTCACTAAAAATTATACACCCCCTTAAGGCCTCAATAACACAAACAATAATGCAGTGTATGTGCAATTGTAATAAGCCAAGAAGGCAGAGGCAAAGACTTGAATGATACAAAAGCGTCTACTTCTTTTTGCCAAAGAAAGGCGCTCTTCAAAAATTATCAGTACAAGTTGGATCACTGTTCAAAAGCTCATTTGCAAGTTTTCTGATTGCATCATGTTGTACAAGTGCAAGTGCATGCAACTACATATGCAAGGGGGTCCTTAAATTAGCATTTCTAACTTTCTAATTGTTTCTCTGTGGATTTTGCAATGTGACCATCAAGAAGGAGGTACTTTATATATATATATATATATATATATAGGATTTTGCTAATATGCTACGCATATATAAGGGCCCCTCCGTGCTACGGCTCACTTTTTGAGTTTTCAAAATCCTAACGGTCGATCCGAACCGTTCAACATGATCTCCATATAAATATGTACATGCAAACCAAATTTTACATTTTTTAGAATTTTTTTGCTATTTATTAAGCCACTTTGAAAATCGCTGATCCAATGGTCCAGAAAAGTTTACTGTTGTGTACAAATTCCTGTTTTTTCAAAGTGGCTTAAAAAATAGTAAAAAAATTCTAAAAAATGTAAAATTTGGTTTGCAAGTACATATTGATATGGAGATCATGTTGAACAGTTCGGATCAACCGTTAGGATTTTGAAAACTCAAAAAGTGAGCTGTAGCACGGAGGGCCCTTATATATGCATAGCACCGTAGCACTGTCCTATATATATATATATGAGGAATGATCGGATGACATCCTTTTTTGGTGACATCGAATGACACCGTGCATTTTCATTGTTTTTTACTGTTCACAAATCGCTGATCCAGTGGTCTAGAAATTTTTACTGTTTTTTTACTGTTCACAGTGGATCAGCGATTTCAAAGTGGCTAATAAATAGTAAAAAAATTCCAAAAAATGTAAAATTTAGTCTCCAAGCACATTTCAATATTTAGAACATGTTGAGCAGTTCAGATCGGTTGTTTGAATTTTCAAAATGAAAATATGACGTGAAGTAAAACGTTCACTCACCATAGTCTATCTCTTTCTATATATATATATTGTGAATACAATATATGCTGTTCTCATTTATTTGTTGAGATTGCATTGGTTCAAGTATAAGTAAATTTAGTAGTTAGGTAAGAAATTTGGATACGTATAAAGAATCAATTTGTGGTCTAGTGACAAAATGCAACATTTTCTGTGTAGGAGGTCATGGACTCGAAATTCGGATAGAAATCTTCTATATATATTGAAATTTTAAAGACTTGACTCCATTTTTTTCTTAAAAAAAATTGGGATACACATATATATTTATTTAGATATTATTTAAAAAAAAAATTAACATGTGTTTCTTCGTAGATAGACGAGGGCTCGTGTCACTGCACTAAGTCTGCGATTCTAGATCCGCATAATTAATGATGTAAAGCATACCAATGAATATAAAAGATTTTTTTGTTGCTCCGGACAAAATCACACATTTGTATATTATGTATAATTATAAAAGTTTCACAAGAATGTAAGTTTGTTAATAATTTTAAATATTTTTATACAAAAATCATGCATACATTACAAGGTTACAACATATATATGATACATGAAGGCAATTTTTAAATAATTGTCAAATAAATTATAAAATATAAGTAATGACCCAAAATTAGTTTTGTAGCTGCATTGTTGGATACAATACCATTTCCTCTAAAATTATGAAATAAAATACCATTTCCTCTAAAATTATTAATAAAATATTCTTGAGAGCTCTCTCTATTTTTTTCTCTTTTCTTCTTACTCCTATGTCAACTGCTATGAAATGAGGGCTTGTTCGTTTGTCATAAGATCGTCAAGAATGAGATTTGACGGGATGAGAAATCACTAATTAATTTGTAGGAACTCATACTTATGGGCACGCATGAAATTGATTATGGAAATATGTTGAAATGAGTATTCAGTTGTACTGTGAAATTAGCTATGAGAAATTTTATTTTTCTTTCTAAAATGTTTAATCTTATTAATAAAAATATGTAATTAAATAAACTGGATTAAACAATAACATAACAATATTAATTATTATTATTATATAAAATATAAATATTTATTATTTGTAATTAAATAAAATGTATTCAATGAGATTGGTCTACTTTTTTTATCTCGTGTTTTGTAATTTCTCTTTTTTATAATGAAAATTATATTGGTATATGTAGCATCCCAACTTAATTTGTAAAAGATAAAGAAAAAAACAACAAAAACAATAAATACCGTATTGTTTTATTTCTTGGCATTGATCTTTATCAATATAAAATATTGAATTTTCTCTTAATTGTCAATTGATTGTTTGACCATTGCAATTAATGTTTGGTGTTGCATTAAATATAAAGGGCAGTTCTTCAGACCGAACAAAAAAAAACAGAGAGAAAGGTGTTGTCTGGATCTTGATTTGATTTTAATTAGTCCCTTGTGAGAAACTTAAGTACTAAAGAGGTGTTTATATATGAGTCACTGGTAGGTGAGATTTTAATTAGGCTTTGTTCGGCTGCATTTTTATTTTTACTGTTCATGTGAGAAAAAAAAAATTTACTCAGACTGAATTTTTTTTTTCACATAAACAGTAAAAATCAGTTCAAAATTTTTCTGTTCCTGTGTCTATTTTTCTGCCCATGTGTCCGCCCACAGAGCCTAAAAGTAGACAGTGTGGGATAAGAGAGAGGAGAGAAAGTGATTGGGAAATTGAAAATGAAGTCTCAAGTTAGAAATTTTTTCCTATTAAATTGTACTGGTGTAGTGGTGTGGAAACCGAAGTAGAAAGAAAAAAGAAAATATAAAAATAAATAGGAAGCGGAACACATGTTAAAAATATTATCACAAGAATAAAGTAAAAATAAAAATAAAAATCCAGAAAGAGAAACTGTACAAAAAAATTCTGCATCGATTTTTTTTTTTTTATGAACTGAAAAAAGCCCGTATGCTTTAGTGAGTTATGAGTTTGAAAAGGCGATTTATGTCCTGTCCTCAATCTCAAATTTTAAGAAAAAGCGATGATAATTAAAAGAGAATAATTGAGAGAGAAAAGGATTGAACAAGAATTACATGGATATTTATAGCTAATTATTCTAAACAACCCATTATAACATACTAATTATCTCCCAATTATTGTAAGATATTACATCTGCCGTGGGTCGTGGGGTTAGCGCTGTTCTTGCTAACTCATTCAAACGATGGAATATCACTAACTCTAAAGTAGCGCTATTCTTGATATTTCTGAGGTTGCATCCAAATGCACCCTAAAAAAACCTATTTGTAAAAAAGAATAGGCCTACATGAAATGAAAAGAGGCCCAAGAAAGATAAAAATAAGAGAAGCCCAAGATGACAAGTCGGCCTGGCGAGATTCCAGCAGCATGAAGCATTTTTTGCAGAGCGCAACCTACAAGTTCAAACGTGCACAAGCACCATCCTTAAAATTATCTGTGAATTCTATAAAATCCCTTAAAATTTCTTAAAATGACAAAACCTGTAACAAAGCTACAGTAAACAAAGCTCACAAGACTACTCAACCAATTAATTTTCATTTAGCTGTAACAAACTAAGTGACACAAATGTCTAACCTTATATCTTACTTGTAAAATTTTGATCAAAGTTTCTTTGTCACAAATCTACAGCAGCCACCAAATTTTTCATTAATCTTCTAAATTTTAATTAACCAAACAAGAAATAAGACGAGAAAGGAAATTAAATTTATTTTCCTCATTAATCATCTAAGCTCGAAGAGGTTAAATCTATTAATATTTCCTTTATTCCATTCCCTTCTATTTTTCATCTCTCCTCCCTTCCTCTACTCTCCATCCAAACATGGTGTTATTAAATATACAAGTAAAACTAGGATGTTCTTAAAGCTCACTAAATTCTTTGATTAGCTTAACTTTAAAATATATCGGATTTGTTTCAAACAACAAATTCAAATTGTCGAAACCAATTTACATCACAAGTAGTACATTCATATACAAAATTTATAAATTTTTGAGTTAATTTAGTATAAAATCAGACAGTTAAAGAAAAGGATTTATAAGTTAATTTTTAATACATTCATTTTTCATTATTGTACTGAAATTTAAAATAAGAGCAGCAATCCAGATTCTGTCATTGCCCTGATCAAGTCAGGTACTAATTGATCCGAGATCTCTTTGACCATTCTTTTTCCGGGAAGAACAAATAGGGTGTTGATTGACTTAACAAAATATAAACTTTGCACTAGAAAAAATTACAACAAAATGACATTTTATAAAAATACAGATAACAACTCCATGCTTGACAACTACTTAATCTATAAAATGGATGGATTAGAATCCCATCGTTACTACAAACTTTTCACATACATACATACATACATACATACATACATACATACATACCACTCGTTTCTCAGGTAGGAAACCCAGCAGCTCTCAAATCACTATACTGCTTTTGCAAAGCCGGATTCATGCACGAAAAAATCGACTGTTTTTTAGGTTTGGTCCCAAAAAGAAAGGTTCTTAATGGAATTCTCGTCTTATTCGAAAGATTTCTGAAATGGTTATGCAACGGGTTGCTATATCTTGAATTGGCCAGTTCAAAACTCCGTCTCAGTTTCAAAAGTAATTTTCCAATTTCAACTTGGAGACCCCTAACATGATCTAGCCCGGCTTGTAATTCCTTTGCCACCTTGTTGTTCTCTTGTTGCATGTTACCTATTTCACCTTGGAATTTGGCAGCTTGGTAAGGGGTGAATTGCATTTCGTCCGATTCTTTTGAGATTTTAGATATCTCTTCTTTAATGTTGCGAAGGGATGTGGATCTCGATTCGAGCTCTCCTTTTAAAACCAGATTCTTCTCCAACCAGACTTGGAGGTCGGTATTTAACTCCCTCAATTTCTTTTCAACAGGTGTCGATTCATCATTTCCTGGAGGTGTGTCAGATGCTAACTCCTTAATTTTATCTGTCTCAGCTTTCAATTTATCGAATGTAGTTTGGAATTGCTGAATCTGGTGATAGGAGGTACAGAATCTCAACCAAAAATCTAAATTCTCCTCTAAAAGTGTGTCAATATCCTCTCTTAGCTTATTTTCTACCTCAGTGTTAACATGCGGCTGTTCGACCTGACACAGTTTTATAATTTCATCTGTGATTTGCACATCATTGCCTTCTGGTGGGTTCCCCTGATTTTGATTTGTGGCCCCACTTACAGTAGTAATGTTTGCTTTCAAGGTACTCAAAATCCGCCTCAAAGATTGTATCTCATCGTCCTTCATGGCATTAGCAGTTTTTAATTCTTGAACTTGCACCATTGTTTCGTGATGGTACTCTTGGTTTTTCTTCTCCATTTCAGAGACCATTCTCTTTGTATCCTTGTAATTCTTCAAAATTGCTGTGTACTCATCCAATACAGATTTATCCCTTCCCTCCAGTCCTTTTATCAATAGCTGGTGCAGAACTTGGGAATCGACAGTATCTGCATCGGTAACCGTGCTATATTGTGTTCCATCCTGATAAAACTCACCACTTGCTACATTACCCTTGGGGGATTTGAGTTGCTCTGACAGATCGGCAAAATTATTGCACGCCTCAGTAAATTGGGACTGAATCGCCCCCTTCTCTTCTTGTACGCATCTCTCCAGTTGTTGGATTCTCCGTAACTCATCTTCAACTTGCTTTAACCTTTCATTGAGCTGATTTGAGTCTATAGCATGTGCACTCTTATCTTCCTCCAAGCTGCCCACTTGCTTTTGTAGCCCGTCAGTATCAGTTTTGAGCCGCTGTATTTGTGCGCCTTGGGAAGAAACAGTGAGTTCCAAACTTATAACCTTCTCCACCAATTCATCAATTCTCTCAGCAAGTTCAACCACTGATGCCTCGGACCCACTTGCGAAATGCTCCTTCACCATTTGGCATATCACATTTAAATCTAAAGTCACATGTTTGAGAATCAAGGTGTTGTTTTCTCCATCTTCCTCCTTTTCTTCGGATTCAATTTGAGACTTGTCCTCAGGCTCACCTTTAATAACCTTTATCTTTTTCTTAGCATCTTGTATTCTCCGCGACTCAACCCTGGCCTCTTTTGACGACTTCCTCTGTGACTCTTGTAAATTGACCAGAGTGTCCTCGCAAGATTTTATAGCTCTGGCAGCCATCAAAGCACGTGCCTCGTCATCCTCAATAACCGCGCTGGCACTAAACGCTTCTTGTAAAGAAGTCACCTCCTCCTGTATATCATTTATCTGTGACTCAATGTCCCAGTATTTTGCAACCCCGCTCTCATAAGTGCTTTTAACAAACTCTTTCTCAGTTTGCAAGCCCAAGATCTCCTTTTGAAGCCGGTCAATCTCCTCTTGTGCCTTGTCCTTGTTTAAGTGTGAGGCAATCCTCCTATGTCGGGCCTTTTTTTGCGTTTGGTTGACAGGACCTGCCGGTTGCGGCATCTCTATAGGTGGGTTTGTTGGTTTGGTATTTGGATCAATCATGATCGCTTTTGGGTATCCGCCACGGTCGTTTCCGTCATCCTCTTGCATGGCTAATTGCACCTGGTCGGGGAAGGCCTGTGCTATTGTATGATTTGCCTTGTGGAGCTCCCGAGACACATGATCATACCTATGTTATGACATCAATCAGAGACTTTGTCTGAAACTACCCAAGTTAAGACAAGGGTTCAATTGCCTTCATTTTTTTTTTGTGTCTCCGTTATACCTCCACTTTTTAAATTTTCTAATAATAAAAGTTACAAAATTTGTATGTCAAAATAATAGTTAGATGCATTCTATATTATTTTCTCTACATGCACATAAAAATTATCACTTTTTAATTTTGGTTTTATATGAATAAATAAGTTGAAAAATCAATGTCTAGAATTTCTCCACAGTAATATTTTTGCAAGCTTTTGATACTAATCAAATTAATATTGAAGTGTCATGATCTTTTACGTGTGCATAGAGAAAACGATATAGATCATATCTAACGGTTTTATTTAGACTTCTAATTTTTAAATTTTAAGTTATTGTAGTTTTAAAATTGAAGGCATGATGGATATACAAAAATTGAGGCATTTGAACCCTCCTCTTTTAAGTTAATTATGACTTCCCTTTGCAAAAGCAATCATTTACCTATCTGCGAGGCCTCGGTAGGATCGGTACGTCTCTTCGACGTAGTTCAATAGCTCGGGCCGCTTTTGGAAATAAAGCTCGGCTTTCTTGGCAAAGGTGTCTCCATCCTCTTCTATAACCGTCACCATGGACTTCACCCTATCCTCCATCTCTGCATTGCAAGTATTTTATTTGTATGCTATTCAGAATTTCCAAATTTCCTAATTTAAAAAGGAAAGAATACTACATATTTTTGCTATTTAGTCTGGCAAATTCAAAGGACAATTAAAAAACAACTTATTGATTCAGCCTTATATTAGAAGAAACTCAATTTAGCAAAATTTCCTAGAATTAACCCCATTTTGTTTCAATTTACCAGCAAATATGCCAGTAAAGACAAAAACAAGCTATGAAATAAACTAAACCGATACTGAAACCACTACAAATCCTAATTCAAACATATTGAAATATAATACATTAATCCTGAAAAACACACCTTGAAGGTCATTATCAAGCCATCTAGACTGTTTCGTACGGACATGACTGGCCCACCACCAAGAGTACGCATTGCTCGCCGCTCTTTGCAACATCTTTTCTCTACAAATCTCTTATCATTTCTTTGATCATGAACTAACTCAATCAGACTCCATAATAGGCCAAAAGAGAATTGGAAAGGAAAAGGGATAGGGAAAGAAAATTAGAGGTGATGGAGATGAGATTCAGGTGGAAATAGCATTAGGTGGTTGAGGAGGTTTACAAAAGAAAATTGGGAAAAAATAGGAAACGCGTGACAGAGATGAGATATAACACACACAAATTCGCTCTATCGTTGTGTTAAAATTATTCGCGTCTAAAATAAGTAGGACAACTGGACAAAAGATTGAACAAAGAAATCGATACTTATACCACCATTAAATTAAATGAATCTACTTATAGTTGATCATAGAGTGTTAGTAATTAATATTAAAAATTACGAAGAAGAAGACATGTGCTCACTTGCATCATGCAATGCATGCACCGAATTACCGAAACAGTTTCTCTCTAAAAATATTGGCTAGAAAGCAACTTCTTCTGTTTTTTTATTAGGCATAATCGGTTATATACCCATCACAACTTTTGAAATTGGATATTTGCCCATATCCCATTCAAAATTTACCTCAAATTTGAATGGGATATGGGCAAATATCCAATTTCAAAAGTTTTGATGGGTATATAACCGATTCCTCCTTTTTTATTAATACCCAAAAAAAAAAATAGCAAATCTACTCTTCCCTCCAAATTTTTATTAAAACTACCCGGACCGCCTCTTCACTGGGCGGTCCACTGTTCATATAGCAAACCGCCCCATTGTGTGGCAGTTTGCTAATTTTTTTTAACTGTTCATACCAAACCGCTCCACTGGGGCGGTTTGCTATAAACAATAATTTTTTTTTATTTTTTTTAGAGACAATATGAATATCAAGATGCTGAATTCTAATGCTAAAAATTCGGATCTTTTTTTAAATATTTGTTAGATTACTTCTTTTGATGTATAATTAGCATATTTATACTAAAATACGCTAAATTACTTGAAATTATGTTAAATTACGTTGAATTACACTAAATTACGTTAAATTACGCTAAACTCTAAATCCTAAACTCTTATTTTGGACAATTTCTAAAATCCTAAACCCTAAAAATTACCGTACATTAAATAATTTACAATTTTCACATAACATATTTATAAAAATTAGTGATATTTAAAAGAAACCTAAACCCTAAACTCTAATTTCTAAACCTTAGTTTTCCATATTTTTATTAATAAATATACCCACGTTAGCTGGGTTTTTGTTAGATTACTTCTTTTGATGTACAATTAGCATATTTATACTAAAATAGGCTAAATTACTCAAAATTATGTTAAATTACGTTGAATTACACTAAATTACGTTAAATTAGGCTAAACTCTTATTTTGGTCAATTTCTAAAACCCTAAACCTTTTTACCGTACATTAAATGATTTACAATTTTCACATAACATATTTATAAATTGTCCTAAACCCTAAAAATTACCCTAAACCCTAACGTGTACGTAATTTTTAGGGTTTAGGGTTTAGGGTTTTAGAAATTGTCCAAAATAAGAGTTTAGGGTTTAGAGTTTAGTGTAATTCAACGTAATTTAACATAATTTCAAGTAATTTAGCGTATTTTAGTATAAATATGCTAATTATACATCAAAAGAAGTAATCTAACAAATTTTAAAAAGTAAATCTGAATTTTTAGCATTAGAATTCAGCATCTTGATATTCATATTGTCTCTAAAAAAAAATTACTGTTCATAGCAAACCGTCCCACAGTGGGGCAATTTGCTATGAACAGTGGACCGCCCAGTGAAGGGGCGGTCCGGGTAGTTTTAATAAAAATTTGGAGGGGAGAGCAGATTTGCTAAATTTTTTTTTTGGGGTATTAATAAAAAAAACGGCAACTCCTTTATATGTAGGAAGATGTTTTTCTAACAACTGATTTAAACAAAATATGAAAAGAGTTTCACAGAGATTATTGAACAAAATTTGATACAAACAAAATATATACTAAAGAGAGTGTGGGGGCGGTTCAATGTCAGATCAGAACCGTTAAATCTAAATCAAATTTCATACGTATTTGATCCGCACAAATTTTTTGATGCTGATTAAACGACTCCGATCAGAGAAATGAGATCCAATTTGATCCAATAATCCTGATTTCGTACTAGGTTGTAGCATATGAATACGGAGTGTCGAAAGGAAATGGAGTAGGTCTGGTATCTATTGGATCCAATTTGGATTCGATGGAGCGCTTTTGTCTGATCTGCTTTGAGATACGTGTGCACCACTTCAATATCTGTGTGTGCTCATGCCAATAGTCGTGTGGAAATTGGATAATATCTGTGTATTGAGTATCCTCTATAGTACCGCACTAGCTCCAATAAGCTGAGATTAACTCTCAGTCGAGCGATTGAAATTCGGTGTCTATTTAGACACAGGAGGTTTGTTTCTGAGATTCATGCCAGCCTTTCTAATCTAAATTTTCTAATTCCTCTTTTGATTATAAGTAATATTTTCCAATTATACATTTAGGTACCAGCCTTTCTAATCTAAATTTTCTAATTCCTCTTCTAATTATAAGTAATATTTCCCAATAGATCATATGTATTTGATGAGTAAAACTAGGGTTCTTAAGTTCATCAAGTTTTTTTGTGATCTCAATTCAAAAACCTAGCATATTGGCTTTAAATGACGAATCCGAATCGTTGAAACCAATCTAACTTACGAGTGATGCTTCTGTATGTGAAAATTTTACTGTTTTGAATTAATTTTGTATAGAGTTAAGTGGTAAAAAAATTCAAAAAATTAATACATTAAAATAAATTTATAAACCTTTAATTTTTGGCCGCTTAACTTTATACTAAATTAATTTGAAAGTTCAAAATGTTTGTATGTGCACGCATAACTCGTAAGGTAAATGAATTTCAACAATTCATATTCGTCATTTGAAACCGATTTAATAGATTTTAGAGTTGAATTCAAAAAAACTTGATGAACTTAAAAACACCCTAGTTCTCTGTATTTGATAAAAAAGTTCTTGTTTCTTTGACTCTCTTTCTATTACTTATATAAATTATGTTTGTTTGTATGAACCATTCTCTCACAGGACCAAAGAAAGTATGAAAACATACGAAAAAAAATGTGTGAAAGCATTTTGTACTTTTTTTTTTTTGTGTGTGTGCAGAAATCAGGATCGCAAAAGGTATTTTTTTAAGTAAGAAATAGGAGTCAAGTTTCTATTTTATTAGCCGCAATTGGTTACAATCGTTTAAAGGGTTTTGAGAAGGAACTAGGGGTGTAAACGGAGCGGATTCCGAGCGGATAATGCTAATACCAAATCCGTATCCGCCTTTCAATGAACGGATACGGATACGGATACGGATAGTAAACGGATATCAAAATTTAAAACTATATCCGCCTTAAACGGATACGGATACGGAGCGGATAATTTACGGATACGGATTCGAATACGAATATAGAACGGATAATTGTCGGATATTGAGTTATATGAACTTTAAAATATAATTAATAATTAATAAAATTTAAATATAAAAATAAATAAATAATTGTAAGTTGATGGAGATATTAATATTAGAAAGATGAGAGAATATAAGACATTTATTTTATTAATAGTGTGGTGTAGTGGTTTGTATCTTGGTTGCTTAGACTTTCACTTCACATGACATGAGTTCAAATCCCTTGAAGGCAAAATAATTTAAAAACCTCACATGATACGGATACGGATACGGATATGGATAGTAAACGGATATCAAAATTTAAAACCATATCCGTATCCGTATCCGCATCTTCTATGGGTAATTGATAATTATCCGTATCCGTATCCGCGATATCCGTATCCGTTTAAATCCGGATACGGATTATACGCGGATTCGGAGCAGATATCCGGCCGGATATCCATGTCCATTTACACCCCTGGAAGGAACCCTAGTGTGGATTTACAAATGGATAAAAACCAAAAAACAGAGAAACAAAAAAGAAAAGAGTTAAAAAGTAAACGAAATATAACAAAGTACATGAAACAAAGAATGAAAAGGTTAGTTTCTTCTTGCATTTAATTCTTCAATTTTCATTCTTCATTCTTCATTCTTCATTATTCAGAAATTGCCACTGAAATCTAACTTCTTCAACCAAATCATATCATTGACTATATTGCTCTCTAAACAATCGAGCACACCGCTCTCTCCAAATGACAAATTGCGAGATGAGAATCAATGCTTTGTCTTCTTCCGGTATTGACCTATTTACCAATTTTGCTATGATATTGTTTCCAGAAGTCAAGAAGCGTGGTGATTTGGCAACAACCTGGTCTCCATTAATTTTCCTCTTCCTAATCGGGCTCGCTGCACTAACTGTGCCTGGCTTAGTACTCGTCCTTGTACTCGTCCTTGCCTTTTCCTGCGGACTTATATATACTCCATTATTTTTCGCGGACAACCTTGGGCTTCTTCTAATTGGTGCAATTTTGTACCTTGGCGGACCCGGAAAACCCGGAGGCGGCCCAAGTTCTGAGTCAGTAATCATAGCCGTATTTGGATCAGACCTAGTTATAACCTTGATGGTCTCATGAATCAGGCTTTTTTCATTTGGGCTGAAAATAATTTCGTTTTGGGCTGCTGAAATGTTAGCTTGGATCTCCCAAAAATTGTTCTGAGTTTGAAAAAATTCAAACATCCTCTTCATAAATGCATCCTGCATGAAAACTGTAGCTTGGAGACCCTTGGAATGTGCTCTTTTTAAGAGCCGCAATATTGAACCAACTCCGCTGCTCTCCAAATAGGCGAGCAGGACCCTACTCTTTCAAATCAGACCGTTCATCTGTGTTGAGATCCGTGCATGAAAAAAATTTAACGGTCCGATTTGGAAGAGCAGGGTCCTGCTCGCCTATTTGGAGAGCAGCGGAGTCGGATCCGCAATATTGCCTTCAATGAGGAATTTATTGGGGAAGCTTCCAAGAAGAATTTTTTGAATTGGTTGGACCATCCCATTTGCTACATTTCCCCTTGAATGGCAATAACACCTGAATTAATTCATCTGCTTTGGGAACCAGACCCATTGAACCGCTGTGCATGCTTTTGCTTCCTTCAATGTGCATCCCTCCGGTAGTAACCAAAATGGATCCCTCCTTTTGAGCAGGTTTGCGTGTCCAGCTTTTGATTGATCTCCTCGGCCTGTCCACCTTGCTGATTTTGAGCCTCTGGATTATAATATCATTACAAAATTTTAAAACTGGATTGTGCATCCTTCCCGTCCACTATGGCAGGTGATTAATTCTTTTAATTTACATATGGACCTCGTTATACAAATGTGCTTCTATTTAATGCTTTTTAAAATTTATTTTTGGTCGGTCATTTTAAACTCTTAATTCAAGAAAGCATGACGATTTGATATTTAAGTCAAAGAATGAAAAAACATTATTAGCACCGATTGAAACCTGGTAGAATGAATTTCATAGGATGCTTATGTTATTTTTTTTAGATTCGCTATTAAGATTACAAATTACACAGATGTAACGATCTAGAGTCTAGACTGTGCAGGACCTCTCCATTTTTTCCGAACGCTGGAGAAGAGAGGAACTCGAGTCGAACACCCTTTTCCAAATTGCAATTCGGGATACCGCTATGACTTCTTTAATATCTGCCGTCCAGATCTTCTCATCCAACGGTCAGTATCCACAATCTTTTCTCGCAATAATCCGATTCCGATCCATGCCCAAAACATTAACTATAAATAGCCCCCAAATCCCGAAATAGAACCAATCAACTTCCCGCTTCTCCCCTTGCAAATCTCACTCCAATTTTGAAGGTACAAATCCCTCTCTCGTCGTCTGAAGTTTGAACTCTAGTTTACAGCTACTTTTCTTCTGACCTCTAATTAACAGCTTAAATCAATTTTATATTTCAGCTAATTTTCAATCTTTTTGTACTACTGAAAGATGTCGGGCCGTGGAAAGGGTGGCAAGGGATTGGGAAAGGGAGGTGCGAAGCGTCACAGGAAGGTGCTTAGAGATAACATCCAGGGCATCACCAAGCCAGCAATCCGACGGTTAGCAAGACGTGGTGGTGTTAAGCGTATTAGCGGGTTGATCTATGAGGAGACACGTAGCGTGCTCAAGGTCTTCCTTGAGAATGTGATTAGGGACGCTGTAACCTACACAGAGCACGCGAGGAGAAAGACTGTGACTGCCATGGACGTGGTCTATGCACTCAAGCGTCAAGGAAGGACCTTGTATGGATTTGGTGGTTAGGTTAGGGTTTGTGATTTGTAGTTATTCGGGCGGTAATTTGTGGTTTATTACTTTATGGTTATAGGAAGAGGTCGTTAGCACTTTTCTGTCTTTGATGGAGAAATGATTTGCTAGTAGTTTAGTTTGATTGTCATTCACTTTCTTCGTGCTGAAGAAAAAGGATTGCTAATCCATGAAAAATTGTTATTTTGATCTAGAAAGCATCAGCGAGTTTGTGTTTCTTTTTGTTAAATATCCAAGTTTCTAGTAATTATTTCATATTTTACCAGTCAGTTTTCAGTACAAAAATATACTCACAAGTATTCGATAGAAACATGTATAGACTTATTACTAGAAAATTAGACACAATCATTGGCAACTCTACTACTCTCATCTAAATCTTATTTTGGTTTGAGCATTCATCGAACACCTTTAATGCATTCATCTTTTCAAGTGCATGGATTACAAATCCGAATTAAATGATTAGATGAGAATACTTACAGTATCTGACCCTCTTAAGGTCCGCCCTTGCATACTGCATACGCGCACATAGAAATTTCATGTATAGTCTTCTTAGGTATGTATATGTTTTGGCAAAAAAATTCACCAGTTATATAAATTATAACGTCTTTTATTATTACAGTATATGTTAAAATTGGAGATCCTTTTGACTTGCAAAAATAATCAATTTTTTTATATTACTTTTTGTTTATAATCCTAATAATATGCATTGTGCAATTTTGAATTAGATCACACGTGTATCATTGATATGGTTGGACTTGGATACATTTGTGTGGTAGACCGGTACAGCCGTACTGAGAATGTGAGAGAAACCAAGAACCAAAGAACTCAAACTACATTAAACGAATAAAACAAAGGTGGAGTATCAGAAATTCTTCCTTGAAAAAATAATTAAAAATGCTTTGGTCTCAAATTGAGGCCACTTGCAAAGCTTAGGTTAGCACACTTTCTTCCAAGTTATAAATTAAAAGACTATTTGCATGTAAAATAATATTTGTTTCGTAGGCAATTGCGATATGATAGGTAATTAATTTTCCCTACGAAATTCAATCTGTATTTCTTGGGTTCCGTTTTCAACGGCAATTTGGCGTTGGGTTGGTACCAAATTAAGCATAAATAAATTTGGCAAGTTTCTCCTCTCATAATATATATATATTTTTTTTCAAATATTAGGTATCATTCAATAGCAATTCAAATTGTACTGTATTGTCAGTCCATCCTTGCAAGGATATCCAAGTGATCGCTAAAAATTCCAGCTGTGTTTCTCTATATTATATTATAAATTAAGCATTAATTGGGATTAAAATTACAGTTTTACCAGAAACGACTTTCAATTGTGGTCATTCACAATTTGGACCTTACTATGATAAGTATACAATAATACCCTTCTTCAAATGATAACTTTCTAGGTTATTTTTGTGGTATTTTTTAGGCCGATATACCGCCTATTAAGTACTTGTGAATCTTGATATAGATCGAATAGTTCCGACCAACTGATAATCTAATATGTATGGAACCCCTTCCGATAGTGATAAGATCGAATAGGAATAAAATATGTCTGCTCGGCTACGTTGTTCAATCTATATCAAAATTTACACAGATAGTTTTCAAATTTGTAAAAATTAAGTATTATTTGTGAATTTTGATGCGGATCGAACAGTTCCAACCAACTGATGATCCAATACCAATAGAACCCCCTTCCATTGCCGACTTCCATTCACAAACTTTTGATGAAATTGTAGAAAAATAAGTAGAATAGGGACAAATAAGCCTCAGATCCCTTAACGGGTTTTGTTCATCATAGGCTAAATAAGAAATAAATTGAGCAACTAAATATGGTTATAAAGTTACTCAACCTTTATTCCTTAATATAGAAAGTTACCGTTTTATTTCCAACAGCTATTTTTTCTTTCATTCTGTTATATATAGCGCACTGTACAACAATTCAAAAATAAGAATATTAATTTCTCATCATCTCCTATTCTCTGTTTCATATCACAAAACTATTATGGTATCAGAGCAGGAATGAAATCCTGACTCAAAACAAGTAAATTAGCAACAATACCAGCAACTGCAAGAAAATCTCACTAGTGCCAACATACCAGAAGTGCCAGCATACAAGAGGCAGCAATACCAGTAACTGCAAAGAAAGCCCCAAGTCCATTTACCAGTAAAACTGCCCAGTACCAGAAAAAACCAGAAAAACCAAGATGGCACAAAATCACGAAAAACTCATAGGGGTAATGCTCAATGGTAAGAATTACCATGTATGGCAAGGCAAGTCAAATTTGCCTTAAGTGGCCGGGAAAAAAACAACCACATCAACAAAGATTATACAATCCCAAAATTATCCGAACAAGCAACAGAAGCCGAAAAAAAGGAACTAGCCAAATGGCGAACAAGCGATCACGCTGTCATCACTTGGCTCCTCGCAACCATGGAGCCAAAGGTATCCGATTTACTCTCTTACAAAGATAGTGCCTTAGAGATTTGGGAAAGAGCCGAGCAACTATATGGCCACAGAAAAAATTACTCTCACATTTACCAAATCCAAAGAGACTATCAACAAGTCAAACAACAACAAGGCCAAACAACTATGGAATTATACGGTTACCTTCAAAAGAAGAGGGACAAACTTAGGATTTATCGGCCTCCCACCACTGATCTCACTGAAATCCAAAAACGAGAAGAGCAAGATGCTATTTTCCAATTTTTGGCAAGCCTCGATTCCAGCTACGAAGCTGTGCGATCACAGATACTATTGCTTGCCGAGCTACCTTCCTCAGATGAGGTAGCGGCAATGATAGACAGGGAAGAAACAAGGCGGTCAGTGATGGGACCACAACCTTCTGAAAATTCCAAAACCAAGGCATTCACAGTCACGGCTAGGCCCAACCCTAACCATCGGACGGAGGTAAGAGGAGACCAAGCCGAGGTGAAGTGCGATCACTGTCGGCGAGAAAGGCATCGCAAGGAACAATGCTGGTTCCTCCACCCTCACCTCAGGCCCAAATGGCACAAGAAGGGTGGGGCCGGTGATCGAAAGGGAGAGCAAGGCGGCTGGGACCAAGACCGAAGCGGAAACGAAAGAGGTGGAAATGAAAGAAAGGGCTCCGGTTTTTTGGCGGATGAAAAGAGTGAATCAGATCGTCCAATGTTATAAAGACTGGAGGCGCCTCATCATCCCACTCTCAGGATCCTATGCGGCAACTCCTCCAGCAGCTGACCATGATGCTGAATCAGAAACAAGAAAATCAAAGGACCTCTAGTATGATTTGTGTTGCAAATTTATCTTTTTCACCAAAAAAATTCTAGATGGATATTGGATTCAGGTGCAATAGATCATATGACTGGAAATAAAAATTTATTGACCAATTTTAAAAATTATGAAACAAAAAAATTCGTTACGGTTGCAAATGGTGAAAAAATGGAAATCCTTGGAGAGGGCTCAATAACTATATTCTCAAAATTAATTCAAAATGTCTTATACTTAAAGGATTGCTCATCAAATCTATTATCCATTAGTAAAATCACAAATGAGTTAAATTGTGAACTCATTTTTTTAACAAAAAATGTGATTTTTCAGGATTTGATAACCAAGATTATGATTGGTGAAGGATTTCTAGAAAGTGGGCTTTATTTTTTGAATGAAGAAAAATTCAATTTCAACACTACCAAAAATGAAGAATTGAGTACACTTTGGCATAGAAGAATTGGACATCCTTCCGACAAGATTTTAAAGAGTCTTTTTAATTTTTCAAAATTAGATAATAGTAGTTGTGAAATTTGTAAGTTAGGAAAACATATTATGTTACCTTTTAAATTATCAAGTTCTAAGAGTGAAAAACCTTTTGATTTGGTTCACTCGGATGTATAGAGACCCGCCCCAATTAACTCTTTTAATGGATACAAATATTTTGTTATATTTATCGATGATTTTTCTAAAACAACTTGGTTATATTTATTAAAAGATAAAAGCGAAGTATTTTCACAATTTCTAGATTTTTATAACTTTATAGAAAATCAATACAAAGCTAAAATCAAAAATATTTAGATCCGATAATGGAACGGAATTTGTAAATCAAAATTTCTCAAACTTCTTTAAAGAAAAAGGAATTTTACACCAAACAACATATGTATATACACATCAACAAAACGGTGTATCCGAAAGGAGAAATAGACATTTACTCGAAATGACTCGAGTACTTTTATTTCAAAATAATGTTCCAAAATCTTATTGGTCGGATGCCGTTCTTACCGCTACATATCTAATTAATAGATTGCCAAGTGTTAATCTAGATTACAAAAGCCCATTAGAAATCCTTTACCAATGAAAACTCAACATTGAGCATTTGAAAATTTTCGGTTGTACTTGTTATGTATACAAAAATAATAAACAAGACATATTGGATTATACCTCAATTAAGGCTATTTTTTTAGGATATTCATCACAAAAAAAGATATATAAATGTTATGACTCTAAAAATAAAAATTATACATTTCTAGGGATGTGACATTTTTAGAAAAAGAGCCATATTACAAAGAAACTAATTGCGAGAATTTTTTGAGAGAACCCTCCAAGAAAATTATATTACCAATTGCAATAGAAAATGCTAGACCAACACCACTTGAGAATGAAAATGAAATTGAAAATGAAATTGAGAATGAGAAAGAAATAGAAGAAAATTCCGCAAACGAAGAAAATCATGACATAGAAGAAACACCATTGGAAGGTCGATTCGAACAACACAACCTTCAACAAGGCTTAGAATTTTATAACCTACAAGGTACAATATCCTATACAAAATTTTATTACATATGACAATGTTTCTTCCAATCATAGAGTATTCTTGACCTCAATTGAAAAAAAACAAGAACCAACCAATTATGAAGTGGCCATGAAAATTCCCAAATGGAACAAAGCCATGAAAGAAGAATTAAGTGCTCTTGAAAAAAATGGCACTTGCGTAATAGTTCAATTACCAAAGAATAAAAAATTAGTAGGTTGCAAATGGGTATATAAAATTAAGTACAATAGTGATGGCACGGTAGAACGGTATAAGGCTCGTTTAGTTGCCAAAGGATACACCCAAACCTACGGTATAGACTATTATGAAACATTTGCTCCGGTTGCAAAAATGAATACCGTAAGAATATTATTTTCTATTGCGGTTAACCAAAATTGGAAATTATACCAAATGGACATAAAAAACGCATTTCTTAACACTTGAAGAAGAGGTATATATGTCATTACCACCCGGTTATGAAAAAAAACCAAAGTTGTGATCTAGCTTGCAAATTGAAGAAGTCAATTTATGGATTGAAGCAATCTCCAAGGGCATGGTATGAAAAATCAAGCTCTCATTTAATATCTTGCAATTTTAAAATTAGTAATGCCGACCATTCATTATTTGTCAAATATGAAGGAGAAAATACCACTATTATTCTAGTATATGTAGACGACATTATCATTACCGGAAACAACCAAGAGCATATTAGAAATATAAAAGTTCAATTAAAAGAAAATTTTGATATTAAGGATTTAGGCTACTTAAAATATTTCTTAGGAATAGAAATTGCATATTCAAATCAAGGCTTATTTATTTCTCAAAGGAAATACACCTTAGATTTGTTGGAAGAAACCGGTAAACTAGGTTGTAAACCGGCCTCAACACCAATAGATGGCAAAAATAAATTAAATAGTGAGGATGGTGAACCATTAGAAGATATAAATCAATTCCAAAGACTTGTAGAAAAATTAATATACCTAAACGGTAACACACCCGGATATTTCTTTTTCGGTAAGCCAAATTAGTAAATTCATGCATTCTCCTAGAACACCACACTTAGATGCAATAAATAAAATTCTAAGATATTTAAAAGAAACTCCCGGAAAAGGAATTTGTATGAAAAACAACAATTCTAACGATGTGTGTGGCTATTCCGATGCAGGTTGGGCCGGAAGCTTCGATAGAAAATCGACAACCGACTTTTGCACATTTGTAGGCGGAAATTTAGTCACATGGAAAAGCAAGAAACAAAATGTCGTGGCACGATCAAGCGCCGAGGCGGAATATCGTGCCATGGCATCCACCGCGAGTGAATTAACTTGGATAAAGCAACTCCTTTCGGATTGTGGAATCCAAACAATTGCCAATGCAAATGTTTTGCGACAACCAATCGGCGCGTCATATAGCATCCAACCCAGTGTTTCATGAGAGAACTAAACACATTGAGGTTGATTGTCATTTTATTAGAGAGAAGATTCAAGCGAAAGAAATTGAGACTCCATTTGTAAGAAGTGAAGATCAATTAGCGAATGTCTTTACGAAGGGTTTAGATCATTTGAAGCAAATATAAGCAAGTTAAGGTTACGTGACATCTACACACCTAACTTGAGGGGGAGTGTAGAAAAATAAGTAGAATAGGGACAAATAAGCCTCAGAGCCCTTAACGGGTTTAATTACCCTTAACGGGTTTTGTTCATCATAGGCTAAATAAGAAATAAAGGGAGCAACTAAATATGGTTATAAAGTTACTCAACATTTATTCCTTAATATAGAAAGTTACCGTTTTATTTCCAACAGCTATTTTTTCTTTCATTCTGTTATATATAGCGCACTGTACAACAATTCAAAAAATAAGAATATCAATTTCTCATCATCTCTGATTCTCTGTTTCATATCACAAAACTATTAGAAATTTATCTCAATTTGATGTATTCTACTAAAAATATATAGTTTGTGTAACAAAAATATTTAGTCTTCTAATAGGTTGGTTTCCGAGGGAAAATAGTTAATTCTCTACTTGTGACGCATACATTGTGACATTCAGGCACTTGCGTGTACGTCATAATTAAGAAAGTAACCATTTGTGCTCACCAGTGGCTAAATAGCAGGCTGAATATTTCTCTAAAACAGGCTACATTTAAAATGTGTTTTAATAAAAAGGCAATAATTTGGATTAATTTCTGAGTTTTTTAATTTTTGAGGGTTAATATAATATTATGAATTTTAGAGGGGGCAATATGTAATTTCAAGATTTTCTAAGGATATAAATGAAATCCCACCCGGCCCCACCCCCCACCCTTTTTCTTTGCATGTAGGCACTACATGTGTTTGTGTGTCCAACCGTCTAGTTTTGTCTTTTCATGTTTTGCAAGATGGTTACTAAAATGTACTTCTATTAGTCCTGATTTTGACACCAAAAAATTAGCACTTTTCCTCCTTTTTAGTCCTGATATTTCATGTACTTCTGGAATTAAAAAAAACGTGGAAAAAACATGTCCACTTCTCTATATTTAATACATATTAAAAAAAAAGAAAAAGAAAGAGACGCTAAATCATCAAACAAATGGGGCCTAGGAAGCACAAAAAATTACACTAGTTGATCGTAATGAAACACGACCAGGAATAATTATATGATGGATATGAACTATTAGATCACCCAACTATAGCTTTTTTAACCAAACCACAGAGTAACCCCACAAAGCTTAAAAGCCCGATTTAAAATAATACAACCAAATATGTTCATAATACTGGAATCAAACAAAAGAATTTCGGGTCAGGAAAATATTTTACAGCTGAACTCCATATTACATTTTTAGACAACATCAAGCTTGAGACTTGCACAACCATTGCTTGTCAAGTAGTTTATCTTACAGGTTAATAAGAAATTATACCCTCAAACAAAAATAGGTTATCAGACAAACCATAATAAACATACGCTAACCAATTCTAAACCATTAAAATATGAGGTCACACATATCATATTCCCCACAAGGAACAAGCACCTCAGTGATGTCAGTACTTGGCTAGCTCTGCAACGAGGTCGGCATGCTCATCCGACACAAATGACCTCACCTTCACTCGGACCCCCACAGTAGCAGGAGAGCATTCCCTCACACCAACAGCAGCAGGGAATTCTAAAAGCGGTACAAGACAAAAGAAAGAAGTCATATACAACTCGTGGATGGATGTTAGGTTGTGAAGCATCCATAGATAAGAACTAAATAAATACCTCATAACATTTATAGGGCAATTACGAGGCATGTTTTACTTCATTACTTTGATTTCTTTGCTTTATTAACTTAGGCCATGCTCCAGACAAGGGGAGGGAAAGGGAGGGGAGAGAGGCAGCGTAAAGAGCTTACCTCCTCTCCGATTCGAGGGTTACAAAATTTGAATAGTTTGTATACAGAGTTCACCTCCTCTCCTCTCCTTTTTCCCTCAAAATTTATGTTCTGAAGCAAATAGGGATCGGTCAGTTCAGATCACCCGTCCCCTCCACTCCCCTTATGCACCCTCTTCTGGATCACAAGGTTAGAGTTTCTACCAACTACATGTATTTACTTCACCCCTATTTGGTGTTTATAATTCTCCATGTAGTAGGTGAGGTGAGAAGCATAAATTGATCAAGATTATAGAAGTACATGGGAAATGAACAAATCAATTGCAAATAGCCACTCACTATCATCAACTCGGGCATAAAGTAAGTGCTCTCCCATCCAATGCCTGAGAGGCCTGGACCTGATTCGGGTGCTCCTCCTCAAACCGCCCACCTCCTCGAGACCTCCCTCCACAACTATGAATGGTCAGTAGGTAAGCAAATTCTCTCATTAGTATCATAAAAGAATATATATGAATTAGGCGTGTCTGTTATTATAAGGCCTGTTTATTTCTCATAATGAAATATTATATAATAGATGTAGCATTACATCCCATTACAGAGAAGTTGCATGACTCAACCAGGCTAAGACAGGTAGAAGCCAAACCATATGCCACTACCTATGCTTCAGGATTTTGATTTATCAATTTTCTCAATGGGTTGAGTCTAATTCTATAATACTAAAAGTTTACATTAACCAGGGTTCGAAATAGTGCACTATAGCGTTTTCGGACCATAAAATCTATGGCGCTATCGGCACTATTGCGGCGCAATATGGATATAGCGTCGTTTTTTTTAGCCGTTCCGCCATGACACTATTTGAACCTTTGCTAAAAACCAAGGTTCTAAATAGCGATTATCGCTTTATCGCATTTAAGGTCCGAAAAACCTATAGCGTAGCTATTGCACATCTATAGCTAGATATTTAGAACCCTGACATTAACCAATTAGAAACATATAACAGGTAACAAATATTAATGTGTCCAGATCTATTGAATTTTGAGAACTTCTCAATGCTGACAGTTCACCCAACAACATAGATAGAAATAATAAGAATCACTAGAGTGGATCACGTTAGAGAAATATTTCTGGAACCCACTAGAATGTCAAATTGGACCCAACCATTCTTGTTTTCAAATTAAAATGAATAGCCTGACCTCAACCATTGCCTAGTCTGAAGGAGCACCGCAAAAACCAATACAGACAGAAGAATAAACTTACTTTCCGTGTTGCTTCTCCTCTTCGGTTGTCTTTTGTTTCTTTTCTTTGGAGGTGCCATTTGCTCATCTCTCTTACCAGGAGGCTCCACAACACCGGCACCTACTTGTGCCTGCATCAAAATAAAAAAAGAAGTCATGATGATATAATATAAAGTCAAAGCAACAAAATTAAGGATTACTTAGCCAGTCTGTTATTTTCGATGCTCACAAGAGGCCACAAAATTTAAAATAGATAATGCTAAGAGAAAAATGCACAAACCATAGTGTTTCTATCTGACATTGGAGTCGGAATCTCGGAATGTATGTCCAACGAAGAGTCTGTTGATGCATTATATCAAATGTTAGTTCCTAATTACAGCATAATATAATACCATTTTCAAATAACATGCATTATGGAGGCCGAGGTTTATACACACTTGAGTTTTCAAAAATGTGCCCCAATTCTACAATGTCTCTTTTTTTGTCCAGATTTTAAATTAGGCTAACACAGGAAAAGGGTTAATTTTAGGGTTCTGACTTTATATGGACTGGTTACAAAGCAATCTGGTTTGGACAAAATGAGAACCAGTACTTCAGTAACTTTACTGAGTACAGAATCAAACCTTCTGTGATTGAACATGGGACCTCACTTGAAGAAAGAAAAAAAGAAAATAAAACTTCTTTTGTGGAAACCAATATTTTGCCACGCCACTGAGCCAGTATTAGTAGTACATCACTTGTAGTAAGAGTGAAGTTACACAAATGA